>CM032798.1:967500-1162500 GCA_019155185.1 Beaufortia kweichowensis | reverse complement strand
GCTGTTTAGATTGAAGAGAGAGAGAGAGAGAGATAGAGCTAGCTCGCCCGTTCGCCCTGCCCCCACGCCCGGCTCTTACCCCAGATCCTTTGTGAAATGAAAACAAAGCGCAGGCCTGCCAAAATATTTCTATAGATGATTGCTGAGCAAGCAGAGAGTCAGTCAGGAGACAAAAGACGAGAGTGATCGCTGGCCGACCAGATTTGATGCCACAGCAAAACTCTCCCATGCTCTCTCTCTCTCAGACTGTCCCAGAGGTCTCTGCCCAGTGGGTGAGTCACATTTCACCCTAAAATTAGAAGAAATTATATTTGATATAAATAAAATGAAGCTTGTTTAACGATGTTTGCATTATGACATGATTATCATGGCAATTGTGCACACGTCACCGTCAAACGATACTGATATACGAAACAATCTTATTGTCAATATCATAATTTAGGCTATATTTTTCTGAATGTCAACTTGGTTTTGAATTCAAAACAGACCCTTTAGAAGACACTTTTGTTAAAGAGAATAGATTGTGATGGTATTTTTACTCTTTACTTTGATTTCTTGAATCTCCCTGTTAATTTGGGAGCAGAAATATGACCTAGACGTTGTGGTTGCCAGATCCTCTGATGTTGATGCGCTCGACTCCTTCATACAGCGCCGTGTATCACAAGCGGCAGTGATGTCTTTGCTTTAGTTGATCTGAATGTGTGTTTTCATCATTAGTTTCATCTCTTAGTCTGTATGTCTCTTCCGGTCCAGTTTGCAGTAATAATGACCCATCTCGAGAGATTGTGTCATTTCCCTCTTTCATGTCCATTGAATCATCTTACTATTTATAACTTGTGTAGTATGAATCACATCAGTGTTTTTGATAATGAGAGAGACACAGAATAAGTACATTTCAAGTGTACCTGAAAGCTTAATTATTTATCAAGCCTTTCTTCCTCTCTTAAATGAATTTAATGAAATGTCATGACACTCACAGTTAAGCAAACATAAACCATTAACCATTAAGACTTTGTATTTGATACTTGCTTTAAATATTTAACAAAGTAAAAGTCACCGCTGTTGACGTATACTATAAGATTATAGATTATTTTCATAGAAATATATGAGTTTGTATGAAATGAATGTTGATTGGTCTGTCCCTTTGCTCTTCATTTAATCTTTCTGCTGTTGAGGTGGAGACTGTAAAGAAATCTTATTTCTGACTTTTATTCTTGTGATTCTATAATTGCCTCAGTTCCAGTGCAGGAGAGAGAGAGATGTTTGTGTGTGTTCATGCATTTTTTGTAAGTGTATTTGTATGTGTGTGCATGCATTATTGTGTGTGTGTGTGTGTGTGTGTGCATGCATTATTGTGTGTGCATTTGTGTTTGTGCTCGGAGCATTTGTGTGTGTGCCTTGTGCTGTGTGCATGCTTTGTGTATGTGTGTGCTGTGTGTGTGTATGTGTGTGCATGCATGTTGTGTGTTAGTGAATGTGTGTGTGTGATGTATGTGTGTGTGTGTGTGTGTGTGTGTGATTTGTGTGTGTGT
The DNA here is from genome assembly GCA_019155185.1 of Beaufortia kweichowensis. Lineage (NCBI taxonomy): Eukaryota > Metazoa > Chordata > Actinopteri > Cypriniformes > Gastromyzontidae > Beaufortia > Beaufortia kweichowensis. The sequence goes on along the minus strand of CM032798.1, from coordinate 1,160,968 downwards.
GTGTATGTGTGTGTGTGTGTGTGTGTGTGTGTGTGTGTGAATGTGTTGAGTGAATTTGTGTGTGTGTGTGTGTGTGTGTGTGTGTGTGTGTGTGTGTGTGTGTGTGTGTGTGTGTGTGCATGTATTTGTGTGTGTACAGTATGCGTGTGTGTGTGTGTGTGATGTATGTGTGTGTGTGTGTGTGTGTGAATGTGTGTGTGTGTGTGTGTGTGTGTGTGTGTGAATGTGTGTGTGTGTGCGTGTATTTGTGTGTGTACAGTATGTGTGTGTGAGTGAATGTATGTGTGTGTGCGTGTATTTGTGTGTGTACAGTATGTGTGTGTGAGTGAATGTATGTGTGTGTGCGTGTATTTGTGTGTGTACAGTATGTGTGTGTGAGTGAAGTATGTATGTGTGTGTGAATGTATTTGTGTGTGCATGTATGTGTGTGTGTGTGTGTGTGCGTTTATTTGTGTGTGTGTGTATGTGTGTGTGTGTGAATGTATGTGTGTGTGTGTGTGCACAATACATACAGTACAGGAGATGCCGACAGTAAGGCACACAAAGTATTTTTTTTTGTAAGTGCTATTGGACCGTAAAGAATGGACTCCAGTGATGAGCATGTAAAGATTTGTGAATATTTCAGACTGTAAATTGGCTCGGCTTGAGCATATGGTGTTTGAATGAACACATTGAAGGTTAAATGTTTCTTCTCGTCCACATGCTCTCAGTATAATGTGGACTATAGCAGATGGCGTGTAGGCTGAACATTCACTTTATTTATGGGTGAATAAGACTGTGTGCGCGTGCCACTGCTGCAATTAGCTTTCATTTAGCTGTTTATTTATTAATTATCACTAGACGCGGACGGCTCTGAATGCTGGAATCTGCACTGGTTTACAGGCAATGTTGTGTACACACGTTTATCTAGTCTAAATAAAAACACATCATAGACTTAAATTAAGTTCATTATACTTTTCAGATGAAAATATGTGTGATTCGGTTGAGGTCCTTATGATATCCCAGAGGAAAATGTTATTGCTCAGATGTTTCTCTTTTATAGATCAGGAGATTTGATGAGTTCTCAGTTGTGTTTTAACTTAAATTGCTAAAATTGCTTATAAGAGAAACAAAAACAAATGAGACTGAATTGTTGAACTACATGAAGAGTATGGAGGTGTAAAATGAATGTGGATTGTTGAAGTACAATAATCTGGATTTGAAAATGTTTGAGTTCATATTGACTTTTGATTTCAGACTTGACAAATCTGAGTTGAGTTTGTGTGATTATTGAGATCTCTTCAAGAGATCTCTTGAGATTGTTGAGATTTCTTCTGAAACTCTAATGACAGAGACATTTGTGAGATCTTTTCTCAAGAGAAATATCTGAGACACAGATTTAATCTCACTAATAGGAGAAACGGAGATGTTAAAGAGATCTCATCTGTGATTTCTCTCTGGATTAGACTCGTTCATTCATGTCTGTAGCTCAAATGGTGCGGGACGAGTTCCACAGTAAAGTTTAATACCGAGGGTTAATGGTTTAAATAAACTCAGAGTTTAAGCAACGCTTCACTTCTTCTCTGATGAAAAGAGGTTTTGTTTTGAGTTCGCTAACTTTTATAGACAATTTACCCTAAAGTATTCGATCATTTATAGTAGTGTCTCTTTTGAGTAATTTATGGCGTGTCTGTCATCCAAATAAAAACAGATGATGCTTTAAACCGTCATCTTTAGACACACGAGAATCAGATAAATGTGTGTCTTTGTTCTTCAGGGTTTATGTGGGATGTTTTAGACATCAATCACCGTGTGTTGCTTTGGGGTCTATAGATAAGTGCTTATTAGAAAAATCTGTCATTACGCGTTACATGCGCCTCGCTACACAAAAGAAACTTTTGGAGTTTTATTATTTTCACCTGAGTAAGTGTTCCTCCCAGACATATTACTAATTCAGAAATATTATTTTATATAACAGGTAAAACTCCAGCGGGGCGCTGCTTATTTTAGATTTAATAGATGGGAATATTAATATATAACATTCACGGCAATCTGTCTTCTTTCTATAGAGTATCACACGGTACAGAAGTATAGTATATTATATTTTATACCGCAGCGCTTTTGAACAAACTTTCACAAACACAACTCAGTAAATGTGTACTGAAATCTAACGGTGAAATGTTAATGGTCTTAATAAGGCAGATCAGAGTAGATTTATAGCTGAATGACATCTGTTGTGTTAAGACTGAATCTCGCTCGCTCATATGGTTGGGTTTTTACAGCGTACAATAGCTTTATATTGATGCCAGTTGGTCGTCTGCCCAAGCGAAGAGCTCTCTTATTTTTGCATTATTTCATCAGTTACACAAACTATCTGTTTATAAAGCAGAAGGCGTGTGATATGATCATATGTGTACAGTGAATTGCCCGTGCGGTCCGTTCCAAATGTTTTCTGCATCCCGGGCACACTCCGTAAGTATTTGATAGCGTTCATTTCAAAGTGCCGTCGCTCTTCAGTTAATGAAACTACAAATTGAAACCCTCAAACTCAATACAAACGCCATCTTGCATTCAAATTGAGTTGTAATATCCTTGAAAATTGGACAGAAAGAGCCGGAGAGACGAGGGCAACGCTGAACTTGCCGTCTCTCCTGAACAAAAAGGCAAACGTTTGTCTCATTACAGACCCTGAATGTTTAGACTCGAGTTTTGAAGAACACCGTATACCTTAAATGTATAAAAGACACAACGTGAGGCAGATGAATTATGGATTTTCTCGAATCGTTCGACTGGCCACGTCCTTGAGATTTACATTTTATCATCAAGGACGTTATGCTACAAAAACATTTACAGAAGTCATTGTTATTTATCCCAAACATCAGCACGATGTGGTTGATTTTAAACACAGATGAGTCTGTGTTCGGTCATCGTGGCTCTTTGCTGATGTTTATGTCTTTAACATAAACTTTTAGTTTAGATTATTCATGTGTATTTTGGTTGAAGAGTTTAAAACTTAAAAACAACTACAGAATGAACCCAAGGATTTAGTATGAAAGGTGTGGTAATACCGTGGTATTTACTTTACTTTACAGTGCCGTGTAAAAAACATTATTGAATGAATTATATAGTTAAATATGGTAATGAGACAATATTATAGTACACTTTAGGCAATCTGTCACTTTTAAAAGTGCAGAACAATTACCGTGGTAACACTGCGGTATTTTGTGTGTGATACCACGGTGTGTATTAAAGCACTTCACTGTACAACAGTATGTAAAAGATGCCCATAAAACACACAATGACATGTAAAATCAAAGTAAATATATGAAAATACCACGGTATTACTGCCACAGGATTTAGATATACTCCATGTTGATGTTTCGACTGCTGTATCTAGTGATTCTGTTCAGCATTATGACTGTTAAGAGCTTTATATGTACTTTGTGTTTGTATAAAGGTGAATCTGTGATTGTGGCTGTAGCAGATCTCTCCAGAGGATCCAGCGACTCTCTCTCTTCACACAATACCCCGCTCACCCCAATGTTTACAACACACTATTTAGTTTCCTTCCAACAATTATGAGGGAAATTGAATTTCAGGAAATGTTCATTTTCACATGTATTACTGCAGACAATAACAGGGACCCCGCAGCCAACAAAGACATCTGTCTTCAAAGAGACCTACAACTTTATAGAGGATTAATATCCAGCAGAACAACTGCATGTTTGTGTGAGATTTGACCTTAAATACAGTAGATGAATATCTCATCACTTAGACACTGTGTAGCTGTATTTATCTATAGAAAGATAAAAATGAGAAATGTTATTTCAGAATGAGACCTCAATTGTTTTTCCACATCTGTAATAAGATGTGATGAATTAAGACTCAATAGAGAACAAATGCCTCCTGAGAAGAAAACACTGGTAATCTCACATCGTCTCATCTTGAGTTTTAGTAGAGATCTCAACAATGTTTCAAACTGTGCTTAGACATACAATCAAAAACCAGAGAGAATTTTAGGCGATCTGAAACGTCAGGGCAATGAAATGTTTTTCAGGACACTTACAGTCTCTTTCCTGAAATACAGTCCAGCGTTTCAGCCTTGTGGAGAACATCAGACAGGTGATATATTTAGGAGATCTTTGCGATTTGAGTAATGCACGGCAACAAGGTGAATTCTGACGTCCCACAATGCTTTTCTGTCCTCTGCCACGGCCGCGTATTTGCTAAAAGTATTTGTTTGCAAGATAAATGGCCGTTCTCCAGGCGAAGATGACAGGCAACACAAAGATGATATTGAATTGATTTCTGAAATGTTGCAGAACGGACTGTTTGATGTATACGGGCAGACATGAATCATAAAAATTCTATTAAAAAAGCTCTTGAATGGTTGACAGCGGAATATTATTTCTGATGATTAATTCCAGTCAGTCATTATAGAGGAGCTCCAGTCAAATCGCCTCCCACAAAATTGCTTCTCATTCCCTCTTGAATACCTCAGCTCTCTCTCTCTCTCTCTCTCTCTCTCTCTCTCTCTCTCTCTGTCTCTCTCTCTCTCTCTCTCTCTCTCTCTCTCTCTCTCTCTCTCTCTCTCTCTCTCTCTCTCTCTCTCTCTCTCTCTCTCTCTCTCTCTCTCTCTCTCTCTCTCTCTCTCTCTCTCTCTCTCTCTCTCTCTCTCTCTCTCTCCATCAAGTCTTGAGTTAGATTGACATAGCCGATGATACGTACGCTATGAAAATGGGAAAACATGAGAGCTAATCAAAAACTTTACAGTTGTGAAAACATGCCTTCCCTTTCCAAAACTTGATTGAGATAATACTGTATTTCCACCAACTTTCCATCATATAAAGCCAAATTGCAAACTGCCAACTGACACGTTTCCAAAAACTGTGATTCAAGCTTGTTTAACCGCATAATATTTATGTAATTGCTTTTACGTCTCTTCACAAAGCAAGCAGCTGCATAGCATCATGCTTACCATCCTGAACACCTTAGCAACCACATAGCAATGCCATGGCAACCACCCATCACATTACCATCATAAAATGTTTCAATCTAATTATTCTCCCTGTGTGTGTGTGTGTGTGTGCAGCAGAATTACTCAGGGCAGGGAGGAGGAACCGGTAATGGAGGTGGAGGAGGCGACGAGGATTATGAGATCCCCCCTATAACCCCCCCAAATCACCCCGAGCCGCCTCTACTGCACCTGATGGACCCCGAGTCCAGTTACCTGTGTCACTCTCTCCCTCACAACGGCCTGATCAACCCGTACTCGTACCCGGAGCTGCCGGCCCTCATGATGTCCAACATGCTCGCCCAGGACGGACACCTGCTGTCCAGCCAAATGCCCTCGGTAAGTCCTGTGTTTCGTATCTGTCCCGAACCGTAGCGAGCTGGTACCGTGTACCACGATAAGGGCGAGGGAGTGTTCGTGATGTGAAGGCTGTTGATGAAGGCTTTACAAAGAAATCCCAGAGTGCATTGCAATAAACGCTGCTAAAAGAGCAAGCGATGTTGATTGTAAACCTTGAAGCTATTTATTCACTACTGAAAGGATAGAAAAAATCTCAATTTAATTAAAATGGACTGTTTCACCAAGTATTTGTGTACTTGCTGTTTATATTTTTCTCGCTTTATTGCTCATTTTAGTCAGACACTATTTAGCATCAGAATTACAGAAGTGTACCTTGTGATTGGCTCTCGGCCGCCATATTGACTGTTGTATCTTCTTGCATTCTTATAAAGCAGTTAGTTTCAGTCCTTGACTGTAAATGGTCAATAGTTGTGTTTTATTCATGATGAATCACAGTTAAGAGCACTTAACACAATGATTACTTAGTGATTTTACTTTATGAAAGTTGCATTAATACATATTTTAAGGCTATAATATTTGTATTGTGTGGTGTTTAAGTGTTTTATAAAAGCAATAATGTACTGGAGGCTGGTGGATACTTTTTCTATGAGCGGGTGGCACAGATGAATTAAGCGATCGCTGATTATTGACCTCCAACGATCAATGGTTTTCTCATCACAACTAACTGACCACAGCAAGCGTTTACCTCTACTAACAATTGTCTAATTGCTCTGTAAGACAGACGGATGATAATGACAGAGAGGAATACATGCGCTGTGAAGGGAATTCATCAGCATCATGTCACTGTATTTCTTCATTAAGCTCCACTCATCCTCCTCGTATCTTTAATATCACATCACGAGTATATTGTTAAATTATGTCAATTGCTGTTTACTATTTAATGTAAAGTAGAAATCGAACTAATGCTAGTAAACATGTCCAGCTCACCACAGAATCAAATGAAAGAAATGAGAATTGATATTGTGCATAAAGAAAATGAAGCAAGAGATCTAGTATCATGGATAGTTTTTTTGCATTGTGACTTCTTTCCAAATTCTCATTATTACAATTCATTGCACAAATAATAATAATTGTACAATTGCAGTAATGTGCGGCTATTTCTCTATCAAACTAAGAAGAATGAGATTTTTGGCATAAGACTAATGAAGCATAAATCTAATATGTCACCATGTTCCTTACGTCACCATCTGTGCCAGTTTCTGTATCGACAGCCATCGAGTCAGTAAATGTGCTGGTCTATAATACTGTATGAGCTACAGTAGTACATTCATGATGGATTTCCTTTTTCCTGGAAAACTTTTCATAACCACATGCAGTACCGAGTATTTTCTGTAGTATGTGTGGAGGTTAAATTGCATGTTTGTAGTGTAGACCACAGGCTCTGAGATCCTGGATTTCATTAGTAATTTTATTGATATTTTTAGACAATGGGCTGTATCGATTTCCAGAAATAGTTATAGAAATAGGTGCACATGCACATAGTGATACGAGTAAAACTAATACACTCTTAGAAATAAAGGGTTTTCACAGTGATGCCATACAAGAACCGTTTTTAAAAGCACCTTTTTTATAGTCTAAAGATTATAGTCTTTTTCCACCACAAAGCTTTTTTATTTCTTTGCCTGCATTTGATGAAATGAAATTGTATATTGCAGGTTTTGTTTGTTTGGTGGATTAATGACATTCCGAATAGTCTGATTCAAGAAACTATAGCGTGAATTTGGGATGGAAACTAATGGAAACGTTTATAAAGAAAAATATGTACACAGCATTTGCATGTTTGCATAGACCGCTTTGGGTTTGTCGTTGTTTGGTGACATTTCGTTCGTGTGTTTCCGGCTTAGTGGTAAACAGCAGTTTGTTGCTTGTGAAATGAATGTCTGGCATCAGGGGGTCAGTGCATGTGTATATATATTCCATCTGCAGAAGAGAGGAGAAAAAGCCATTAGGTTTCATCTTCCTCCTCGAGCGGAGAGGCTGAGGAGATCTTTTTTCATTAGAGTGCTGCCGAGCGTCACGCTGTCAGAGAGACGAGATGAGCGAGATACACGGGAGAAGCCGGGAGACTGAGCGAGCAGAGATGGAGAAGAAGAGCCGTTAAAGATGTTGAGTGACTGAACGCTGCAGTAGGATAAAGAGAAAACTACTCTGAAAGAGTGTCGGTCGTACTAAGAGCTTTTTAAAGTGCATGAAACAATTGTGTGTACCGCACCAGGAAGAAAAACTCTCTATCAATAACTGCATTTTTATTCCCGGCTTTCCTACATTTATGACAGACGTTTACATTTATTCGTTTAGCTTTTATATGGTAAATGTTGCTGATGAGGATATATTTCTGCATGTAGTGATCAGTAATTATTATTTGTAGTATTTGATGCTGTTTGCATCACTGTTATTAGTGCCTATATTTAAAACACCCCTCCTTGACAAAACTGTCATTTAACCCTTTACAAGTCATCTCTAGTTATTCATATTACAGGTACATTCTTCAAAATAAAGGGGCTTGAAAAGGTTTTTCACAGTGAAAAACTATTTATTCAAAGCATTTCTTTTTATAGAATCTTTTTCCACCACAAAGAAGCTTTTGTGAAACAGAAAGGTTGAAGATTCTTTATGGAACCATTCGGGTTCTTCTGACATCCTGAAGCACCTTTATTTTTAAGAGTGTTGATGTTGTGGTATGAGTTTACATTGTTGTTCGGTGTGGAAATATTTAGTCATATTTTCATTTTAAGATAAAAATAAGATAAAATAAAAAGCAAACTAGGTGTGTCTTACACATTGAAAGCCTTTGATTAACATCATGGCAGAATATTCAGATAGTTTGGAAGAAGCAAAAAGAATGCAGGCACTAAACTAAGTACAGCTATGTAGTTTAGCCTTGAGTTTGTCAAGCTTAAAATAGCAAGTTTGACATTAAAAATGCATTTTAAAGACCTTAAAAAATAAGTCTCCCTGCGTTCAGAATGTGTGTGTTCTTGTTTTTTACTGTGAGGAGCAGTGATGTCACAACAAGAAAAGTCAATCTTGAGCTCCACCCATGTTGTGTTTATCAGCCAGTGATAAAAATGATTATTATACATCACACTAAATGATGTTTATTTAAAAATATATAAGGTTTGAGGGTTTAGGATTAGGGTGAGGGTTACGTCATACAATTTACATTTTGTACAGTATAAAAGTAGAAACCCACCTTGTGTGGAAATACAAACATGTATTTCAATGAGTGCAAAATGTTTGAAAATAAAAAAGAATTATTACTTTCTAATTTCCAAACTTAAACTGGCAAATTGGCATTTTCATTCTTCTGGTGTTTCATTGAAAGGCAGCGTGTTGTGATAAAAGCATCTGGCCATTAGCTAACAGGTCTAAAGTTTGTTCAGGAGAGAGTATCAGATATTTCTACAGGAACATGAGCTCTCTCTCTTCATCTTCATCATCCTCTCACTAATGTGATGCTGAACACCAGATGCTTCTGATATTTAATATCTGCAGTATCATCAATCGTATCCGTTTAACATGAACTCTTTACTTTACTATTTGTATTTTTTATAAACAAAGACATGTGGATATCAAAGTTGTTAACTTAATGATTCATGAATTTGGTCTTTCATTATTAAAATGTTTATTATTTCAATGCAATCAGAGAATAACATCATTAGCATGAAGATATTTCTCTGTAGTAAACATTTGCACAAAGACAGATTTGTGTGTGTTGTGTAATATAGAGTAATAGAGTCAACATCTGGTATGTTTGTGATTTCCACTAATATGAAGTAAAATGTTTTTTTAGTTATATTGTATAATCACTTTACATGATTACATGAACATGATCTTCAGTCCAATACTAAGAAATCTGTGCTTAGATTATTATGCTGCTAATCTAATTTGTAATGTTGGTTTTAATGATAATAGGGTAGAAAAGTGCACTCAGTAGTGTGAATGTAGTAATGGTTTTGCAGTCGTACAGTATTCTCAGGCTGGTAGATTCATCAGTGTCCGAATGAACCGGTCTGCGGTCGGTACCGAGGCAGAAATAGTCCGAAGATGACGGCCTGCCCAAACTCGGAGGCTATTTGCAGACGTTAGGCCTCCAACCAGCTTTAATCAAATGTATTTTTCTTGAATTCCACCCAAGTTGTCAGTCTAAATGCCCACAGAAATGTTTTACGGCGTTCGTGTCCGTTTGATGTGGCTGTTTTCTTCAGAAACACGAGAGCGCAGAATTCCTCCCAAAGAAGGAAACGGGCACATCGATTAATCAATGTAAAGTGAAAGACATTTGCATCGCCGCACAATTGGAGGATTACATTTGTAGCGGAAATGCTTTATGGAACTATTAATATCTTTTATTTTCTTTCTCTCCATCGCAGTTCAAAGAGCATAATGGAAGGCATTTTCAGCTAGGAATATTACACCCGTGATTGATGGATGTGGCAAAAAACGAGAAAAACATTCAGCTGTTCAATAGGCCCTGTGAAATCTGGCCCGAGAAAAAGAGCGAGAGTGAGAGAAAGAGAGAGAGAAAAAGAGAGAGAGAGAGAGAGAGAGAGAGAGAGAGAGAAAAAGAGAGAGACCCCCTGGTTTTTAAACAGCTTTCTTTTCACCTTTGCGATTATTTATTTTCAAATAGTCCTTCAGGGTAATGTACCATTTTCTTATTTCACAGTGCTATTTCCCATAAATGAGAGAAAAGTGCGATAAATCAAGAGGCAAACACAGACTCGCGCAAAAGCCGGAGGAGCGCTAAAGATTTATGTAACACATTCATGTTTCCTACTTCTTCTTTTAGTGCTGCGCTGTGAAAGCCGGCCTAATAAAAGCCCCTATTAATATTTCCTGTTGCCTAGCAACCGCAGGCAGCGAGTAATAGCATTCTGCGGAAAAATAGATGACCGGGCCGATAAGGAAAAATTCAATTCTTTTATTATCTCTGGGGAGAAGGTGCCTTATTTCCTTCTGCGCAATATGATACGAGAGCGGGCTTGTATATTAAGAAATGTTTTAAAGAAATAGAAGTTATTTTCCAATTTCATTACGGCAAGAAATGGGTGAAGAGAAAGAAAAATCACTAATAAAGTCTATTAGACTTAGTCTTGTGCTAATTCACATATTTAGTTTAGTTCTGTTGCGTTTACGCTCATGTACCCTTAAAAAAACATGCGGCTTTAACCCAGTTTTCATACAATTACTGTTGGTCATATCATTCAGACAAAATTGCAAATGCCATTTAACATCACAGTTATTCATTTTTTCATTTCCAAGTTACGGTTTCCATTAAAATAAATAATAAAAACTAGCCTTGCATTTTAGGGGTTTCCATTAAAAACATTTATTATTAAAACCATTACAAAATTTCTATGTACTGTGTTATTTCAGTATGGTGTTCAGACATTAGAGACCCCCATTAAAACCAGTACAATTCCTATTCTTACCATTAAATCCATTAGGATCACTATGATTGTTTCTCTTTAGTTTTTTTGCAGGCAGAAGGTAAAGTAAGAAACATTGATAAACATGTTTATGATATACTATATATACATAACTACAAACAGATTTATGAATCATATTTAAGTCAAATTGGCAAAAGCTATATGCAAAACCACAAAAGAACTGTGTCTCTTAAACTGCTTTATTGTTTTGCATGAGATGAGTAATTCTGTGAGAGGTTTGTGCTGTCGTCAGCGTTATTGTTTTGTTCTTTTTTAATCGTTGTCTTCTTATTGTTTACTGGGAAAGAACAGCCGTGTTGAAAGGACATTAGTTGTTGCTTGGAAACAAAGTGATTAGATTTGAAGTCGGCATATCTATAGTATATCCACAATGTTCTTATCTGAGAGAGAGAGAGAGAGAGAGAGAGAGAGAGAGAGAGAGAGAGAGAGAGAGAGAGAGAGAGAGAGAGAGAGAGAGAGAGAGAGAGAGAGAGAGAGAGAGAGAGAGAGAGAGAGAGAGAGAGAGAGAGAGAGAGAGAGAGAGAGAGAGAGAGAGAGAGAGGAGAGAGAGAGAGAGAGAGAGAGAGAGAGAGAGAGAGAGAGAGAGAGAGAGAGAGAGAGAGAGAGAGAGAGGCACATCTGCAGTTGATAAAGGCCTGTTTTATGTATCTCATTTTGTCACCGGCCTCTATATCTTATCAAAGCATGAAATCACGTCCATATTCCCGCGCGCTGTATCTGGACGCACATCAGCTGAGCGAGACTCATTCCCGGCTCTGTATGAGACGAGGCGTCTGCACGGAGGAAATGTTATTGCTCAAAGGATGCTCTTTTATAACTCAAGAGTTCTTCGTTATATTTTCTGTATGCATTGACTTTGTCTCAGGGCAGATCTGAGCTCTCGCAGGGGTTTGTGTTACTCTGCTGTCATGAACACATGGTGAGCATGTGTGAAACATTAACACGCTTACTAATCATCCTTAAATGAACCTAATTGTTGCCTCGACACCCTGCTGAGCATTCTGTGTGTGAGAAACGTGTCTGACGGCAGGCTTCTTTTCTCATTAGCTGTGGAAGGAATCTTCTGTTTCTGTCTCCTCCGTGTGTTGATACGGCCGTCTCTCTTCTAAAGTCATTCCAGAGCTGTCATGTCAAACGTTCACAGCCGCTCGACTGAAACAAGCGAGTGAAGGAGACTCGAACCCTTCTGTGCTGTATACTGAGCGTAGACAGCTGCCTTTATAGGGCCATGCGCACAGGTCTGCACTTGTTTTTAATTGTTGTAATAAGTACACGTGAATGAGACGGATGTAGTCTTGCTGGTGACATAATAAACTGAACTCAGAATTTAGCCAGAAGAAGGTTTCTTAGAAGACAACATAGTTGTGCATCTCGTCCTCAGGAACACACTTCATATAGGGAGCATGTCTGTGATGCCCTAAAGTGATGTCTAGGTAGGCAGCACACTAGGTCTTTGGATACTGTCCAGTCTCTAAAGCATAGGAGCTATGAATGAACATACAATATTCTTGAATAAATATATATGAATAAATTAATGAATCATTAAATAAATAAACCGGTTTGTTTTTTATGAAACTATCCTCACAAGAAGTAGTTTCTGCTATAAAATATGTGCTGGAAAAGTGTTAAATATAAATATAATGAAATGTAAAGATGTATTTTCTGAGGCTGTAAATGACAGGCAGTGTTATATAGAAGGTGTTTACAGTGTTTAGCATCATTACTAAAATACAGACAAGAAGCACAGCGATTTACTTATTTACATTTACATTTAGGCATTTAGCTGACGCTTTTATCCAAAGCGACTTACAAATATTAGGAGACAATATGTATACTTATATATACTTATATCTCTGCTAAACCCTTTGTTTGTTGGTTTGTTGTCTGTGTAGTTGATCTCATTGTAAAGTTGTGTGTAATCGGACAGACGGTAGTAAAGATACAGAAAGACGTGGTCTCGCTCTGTTTCGAGTCCTCTCGCTGTTTTCTCTAGAGACGTGCTCTCTGTGGATATCTGATCCCATCTGATTTACATCCATGTTAATTGAAATGGAATATAACGCAATAAAACTGTCCCAGCCATGAACAAAAGATCCAATCAAATCATTTCACCGCTTGCTTCTAGCCGATATGTTGATAAAGACTTCATGAAATCTCATCTGGAGTTTGTTGTTTTTAGTCTCTTTTTAGTCTGGATGTGTATTGTTCTTAAATGATAGCTCTGATTTCTATCCAGAAAGGTGTTGCGATGATAGACACAAATGAGTCAATTGATGACATGCAGTACAGTAAAACAATAAAATGTTATATCTCTCATTTCTTGATCTGATGAGAAATGTGCAATAGAAATGTTTGAGTTTATATTGACTTTACTATGGTATCTGAGCACAGTTTAGATTTCTTTTCTTAAAAGAAAAAGCAAAGAAACTGAAGCCAAATTCTCCATTTAATCTCATTAATGTCTTTGAGAAACATTTGAGATTTTGCTTAGATGTCATGAGCCGTTAAGCCTGATTATTGTGTTCTTCATCTGTGTGTTTTTTCATCATCAGTTGTGCTGTAACGCAGGAATGGAAAGTGTTTTGTGTGTGTGTGTGTGTGTGTGTGCAGTTATTGTGTAATGTGTGATTCAGGTCGAGCATGTTATGAATGAAACGGGCCGTCTGTGATGAGTCGAGGTGTTAGTTCAAAGACCGTCTCTTTCATTTACACACGTGCTCGGTCTCAGAGATGAAACTCACGCGTCTTTAGGGACGTCGGCTTCCGTTTGCTTACAGATTTAACCAGCGCTTGATTTATAAATTGGCCCTCTTATTAGCACTCGGAGCGGCATTATAAATGACCCCCGTGGGCACGGTGCGCCGGAGATGGAGTGCCGAAGGAAGAGGGAGGTGAACGGCAGCGCCGGGTTTTCATGTTCTGCCCTCGAGGAGAACAAGGAGTCGCGGCGAGGGCAAGACGCGATGAGACTCCCCCACCCTCAGCTCGTCGTGTTTACAGCGAGAGCGTGAGAGATCAGTCTCCAGCGCTCGGCTAATTAAAGCTGCCATGGCCGCGAGCCTGCCGGGATAATGTTCTATTATTATAGTCATTTGTTTCAATTAACCGCTCTGTGATTTTACAATAGCAACTGTGAACCTGCGCAGAGTGAGCCATCACTCCCAACAAGACGTCTCCGATAGGAGAGAGAGATTCTCTAATGCCTAGAGTAGTGAGGATTTACATTGGACGGTTTAATATGTGGCCAATTCTATTCAAATGTCAATCTTACCATGAAAACATAAAGTTTTTCTCATACTGATAGGTCAGATGGTTTTAGTCCTTATATGAGATCTTTCTCAAAGTTTTTAAAGCATTTATTTATGTTTAAATCATGATTTTTTTATAGTCAGATAAAGTGCTGTTTTCAGAATTGTCACATTCATAACAGTTCATATTCCTCATAAATGAACATAAACTAAAATTAAAATAAAATAACTATTTGATGTTCTTTGAAGAGTCGTTGTTGGGTATTATTGCTTCTGGTTTGTGTATTTTATGTACATGTATGTAAAATACTGTATATGATTATATAACATAACAACGTGGTTTATTATAGCCCAAATAATTGTCACGTCCATCTATATGATTTTTTGACATGATAATTTCAGTACATGCTTTGGTACTTTGGCAGTAATTTCACATCTCTGCTGGGTTTACTGTACTTATAATACATGATAATTCATGTAAAATGCTTTTGGATCCTATCACTGAACTTTACAAATGGCAATTTTTGTCAAACAATTTCAATCACCCAAAAGCCACATAATACAGTGACACTAACACAATCCACTTCAGGATGAAATTATACATTAGGTTTATCTATTACTGTATTTAATGACATGCTATGAAAGACAGCAGTATGCAGATGTCATGAATTTCAATTGCGAATAGAAGGTCTATTACAAACATTGCTCTATTCTGACCAGTCATATTTATTATTAATATATTGAATCATCTGTTTATATTTTACCGTCCTGTTGAGTCCAGACACCAGAAAATATCAGTCTATACACGAGTTATATATTTTTAAAAATAGAAATATACATGTGTTATGTGAGGAAACATACTTTGTAGGATCTCTTTGAATTAAAATACACAAACCAGAAGCAATAATAACAAACAACTGATGATGAATAAATAAATAAATTAATACATTTTATTTATGATGTTTATTTTAGGTTATGTTATTTATGAGGAATATGGACATGAGACCTTAAATGGGTATTTAAACCAGCAAATATTGACATCTGAGCTATAAGTTTGATGAAAACAGTATGTAAATTTTTTTATTTGTTTTATTTTTTATACATTTTGTGATATATTGGATGTATGTGAGACTTAGTGGCAATTTAAATGCTTGTGTGAAGGTGGAAACTTTTTGTTAATGTGAATATTGACATAACAATTGACTGTCTGTAGAATATCAATAAGCGTTCAATCGGACATGTTTTAAAAAGAGAATAATTGCCAAAATTAAGATGAGCCTATAACTAGATGTGGGATATATGACCAGAATCATTTCCTTTAGCAGATTAATGTTCTTTTCTTATTTAGAGGTAAATGATATAAAGTCTTAGACAGTAATGGCTTTGCATTTAACTACCGTGGGGGAAATTGTATATCAAAATCTGCAAACGTTTTTACAGTTATACAGTATAAAGCATCCTGCCGCCCACCTCAGACACCCCCCATCATGTGTTATATCATTTAATAATTAGCATACAGTACCTATGGCAACCACTAACCTTTGTTAGACTCTGTATGATGTTTGTAGAGCAGCTTTATATAGCCTCTCTCTCTCTCTCTCTCTCTCTCTCTCTCTCTCTCTCTCTCTCTCTCTCTCTCTCTCTCTCTCTCTCTCTCTCTCTCTCTCTCTCTCTCTCTCTCTCTCTCTCTCTCTCTCTCTCTCTCTCTCTCTCTCTCTCTCTCTCTCTCTCTCTCTCTCTCTCTCTCTCTCTCTCTCTCTCTCTCTCTCTCTCTCTCTCTCTCTCTGCTCTCTCTCTCTCTTGATCTCTCTCTCTCTCTCTCTCTCTCTCTCTCTCTCTCTCTCTCTCTCTCTCTCTCTCTCTCTCTCTCTCTCCTCTCTGAGATCATTTCTGCAAACAGACGGCATTAAAAACAAATATTCAATATGTCATCTAAATGTGCAGTAAGGAGGACGCAGACAATATATTGTTTGTTTAACGATTCATGCCGACTGCTTTGTCTAAATTGACAGTAAAGACTCGAGGCGTACGTCGAAGGTGCTCGTCTTTATTATTTTGATTATAAGCGTGACTCCAAATAAATAGAAAGCAAATGTGGTTTGGAATAACAGGACTGGGCACGCTCTCACCGAACGCTCATTCGTTTACCGATTTGTTCACTTTGAAATTGCTTATTTAATGTGAGATATGAGAAAAATAGCTTTATAATGTGAGGTGTCTTGTGTTTGTACAGATGAGGACTGTAATGAAACGGTACAGTTATACTCTTTTGTGTTGTTCTGTTGTGTTAAAAACAAAAAGCATGGTCAAATGAGAGCATGGTATTTTTGTGTTTTTCTCTAGCTGTAAACTTGCTGGTCCATCTAGCAAGAAATGAAGCAATAATTCAAGTCAACGCTATTGAAATGATATTCAGAATTTAAAGTATGATGAGGCCACAGCAATGCCGGTTTGGAAACAAATATCATAAATAATTCAGAGAGAGAGAGACTGTGATAGATTGGTGGTGGTGACTATAGAGTCGGGCCGATAGCTTTTGTCCTAACAACGGGTCCAATCACAGAAATCCGCTCCAGCCCTAATATGAAAAATCTCTCTCAGCGGCCATTTGCTTTGCGGGCCACGTCTCTTGTCTTTTCTGTGTTGTTGAGAAGAAATTCAGTGCTCCAAGATTAAAGAACAGGGTGATGCTCTTGGCCGGCAGCGGTTGCTATGGAAATGGGGTTGCCGTCGCTATGATAGGCCATTCATGTTTGATTAATTGGTTTTTCAATGCTTCTTGGTTTGTGAAAGCCCTTAAAGAGCAACTCCACAGAAAATGGAAAATTAATGGATTCTCTGTCGCACGCTCTTCAACATTAAAGCCGTTCTGCTGCATGTGAAAATTGAACTAATGGCGTTGCTGAAATGTGATTTGAGGTGGGAGGCAGGTTGTGTTTCCACCAGGATGTTCTACGTTTATGTTTCACTGCTAACGTTTTTGTGACCGTTTCATTTTAAACTTCATCTATTAGTGAGTCTTAAGAGGATAATTAGCAGAATTACAAGCTCTTGCTAAGATCATACCCGCTACGCTAATGTTTACGGCGACCCGGTCGGTCCAGACATCTCTAACTTTAACGAGGCATCTACAGTTAATGTAATGTTTAATTCAGATGCTGAATGTTGCACGCTGCTAATAAACGCTAGTTCATCAACTTTTTTCTCTTTCTGTTTGATTTGTGCTCGACTAAGTATTCCTATTTATGTGTAAATGAAGAGATCCGTTCACAGACGTGCTGTCGACATCCGCTCGCGTCTCCTGATGAGATGCTTTTTAAACAGCAGCAGTCAAAATGAAACATAGTGATTTATTAAACTACAAGAGTTACAGACGCTTCAGTTTTTCACTT
The DNA here is from genome assembly GCA_019155185.1 of Beaufortia kweichowensis. Classification (NCBI taxonomy): domain Eukaryota; kingdom Metazoa; phylum Chordata; class Actinopteri; order Cypriniformes; family Gastromyzontidae; genus Beaufortia; species Beaufortia kweichowensis. The sequence goes on along the minus strand of CM032798.1, from coordinate 1,143,522 downwards.
CAGAGTTTTTAACAAATTAGTAAATTAGCTGTTTGATTTAATCGGGTGAAGCTAAAACATACCTGGATTTTTATTTAATAACTTTGTGGTATCTTTAAGCAGACAGGTTATATTCACTTGATATATTATACGGTATTATGTGTTTGTGTACAGATATTTTCTTCACCTGTATCACCAGGTCTCATGTGGTTAAACTACTGTTCTCTACTGCGGTTGATTTTGGATTTTTCCGGGTCGAATACCGACGGTGTTGTGGCTTAGTTCAGCTTTGATATTCATGCAGAAAGACGTGTGGTTGATGACTTACTGTAACTGGATTCTTATCAAGATCTCAATCTGATCTGTTTGTCATTTAAGTCAGTTTGAGAGTATCGAGGACACTGTCATGACCTTAGGGTGTTAGTTTTCATTTAGTTTTCAGTCAAATTTAAACAATGAATGTTTTATAGTTCGTTTATGTGTTTTTAAAGTCTAAGTCTAAATACACTTATTTACTGTTGTTCTCCACATTTTAGAATAGCAGTAAACTCATGAAAACCATAAAATAACACAATTGTAACTGTGGGAATTATGTTATAAATGAACACTATGTTATATTTTGATTTGTAAAATCATATTCTTAAAATTTTATCATCAGCTTCTTGAGAAGATTTTTAAACAACACTGAAGAAATCTATTCTGGACTCATATTGACTGTTTTTATTTATTATATTATTAAAAAATACTTTTTAAAATTAAAATATTAATTAAATGTGAGTTAATTAATATGTTGTGGCAATTATATTTACAAAAATAATTTGAAACATATATATATATAATAAAATATATAACATTGAAATATACAATTTTTAAGATCATGAGAAACATTTTTGTCAATTGTGTCAAAACTTTTGACTGGTCCTGTATGTGGATGAGGATTCATGATGTCAGTCAAAAATGTTAAAACCCATAAACATTTAAAAGGCATATAACTGAACTGTCGCTTCAAGGGGTGAAAGAAGAAACTAGTATCTTTCCACCACAAACAAACAACACGTCCTGTAAATCTAATCGGGCTCAATTGGTTATTTACTTTCTAAATTCAATTCAACTAAAGTAAAATTTGGTCTTCTTCTCTCACCCTTAGATGCCGGCGTTTACGGGCCAGTCTGGCAGTCATTACCCCCGCGCCCACCACAGCCCCATGATAAACAGATCTGCCCGGATACTGCCCCACCCCATGAGCGCCCTGTCACAGCTCAGCTCTCAGATTGGTCAAGGCTCCTTTACCCACGGTTCCCCATCATCATCAGGAAGTCAGTCAGCCACACCCTCCCCCTCGAGCTCCGCCCAGGAAGAGGAAGCAAAGTACCACTCAAAGGTACAGGAAACTGAGCCTGATGTGATGGAGCCATTGGGGTCATGTGACTGTAGACAGTAACAACATAAAACCATCAACATTTATTGATTACAAATATAAAACTTATTTCAGGGTGAAAGTGTAGAAATACTGGATTATGTTGTGGCAATGTGTTTATGGGAGTGGAGTTATTTCCATGGTAACAGTGTCCTGATGGATGTCATTCTTCTTCTGTGATTTGGCTATTAAGCATTTTATTTTTAAATGAAGTTTATAGTAGCACATATCATTATAACATGAATATTATTAAATTAATCAATTTACTTTGTTGTTGATGATGAGTTAACATAAAGGCAAGAAAATAGTTTTAAGAATAATTTCCGCTTTTTATTTGACAGCGGCTGTTGCTAAATACTTGGGATTGATTTTCTTTATGCCTCAATAGTGTTTACAAATCTCTGCATTTTAACTTAACATACTTCACATGTCTTTTGTTCACAGCGATTTGTTTGTTGCCTCTCTTCTCTCTGTCTCTCTCTCTCTCTCTCTCTCTCTCTCTCTCTCTCTCTCTCTCTCTCTCTCCTCTCTCTCTCTCTCTCTCTCTGTCTCTCTCTCTCTCTCTCTCTCTCTCTCTCTCTCTCTCTCTCTCTCTGTCTCTCTCTCTCTCTCTCTCTCTCTCTCTCTCTCTCTCTCTCTCTCTCTCTCTCTCTCTCTCTCTCTCTCTCTCTCTCTCTCTCTCTCTCTCTCTCTCTCTCTCTCTCTCTCTCTCTCTCTCTCTCTCTCTCTCTCTGTCTCTCTCTCTCTCTCTCTCTCTCTCTCTCTCTCTCTCTCTCAGTTCATTGTCCTAGAAAAGCAATTACTTCTGCTTGTCTGTCATCCTCTTCTTTTATTGGAAGTGTCAGTTTGAATTTAATTTGAATGTTGCATGTTATGCGCGGGCAGCTCGAAATCCCTCATTATCGCAGCGCTGCATGCTTAATTGGATTGAAGAATACAAAGAGTGAATTAACTTACATGATGTTTAAATTGCATTGTTCGGCAGCGGTCCGGCCTAATATACAGTCCGACGCAATTATGCCCGCTGCGAGTCGATGTAAAGCCAGTCTAAAGAAGTGAAAAGTGTTTCAGTCGGATGCTTTTGTTGGAATTTATTAATAATGTGCTCTGAATAATGACTCCAAACATCACATTCACATGTGTGTGTGTGTGTGTGTATTTATGATTTTTAAGATCATGAGAAACATTTTTGCCAATTGTAATCTGCAGCAGGACTCGTTTCCAATCCATCTGAAAGCTTTGTTGGTGTGTTGTGTTTTGTGTAGTTAAAGCATATTGTCTATGTACAGTCTATGTATGTTTTGAAGTGATAAAGACAAGTACACAAAAACATTTTACACATTATATATACATCACAACAGTTATATGTTGTATTCTCAGCATTGATGCACAGAAGCTTCTTCAGACAGGAAGGGAAGATACAGTCATCAAAGATGAAAATGATAGTTTTAATGCAGAATCAGCAAACATATCACATTCATCTCTCTTCAGACGAGTTTTGTTTTTGGTACATTAAAAGCGCTGATGAGTGAGAACAGAAGTGTGTTATCTAACTATTGAGTTCTGCCCTAGAAACCTCGTTCACTTTTCCTCTGTCCTCTTCATTCCAAACATGCTTTTGTCTTCTGCTTCTGTCTCTCTTAATCTCTCACTATAGACTTAATTTCATTCGTTCAAGTAATGGATTTTTTCTGTAATGAAAAAGCAAATATTAGTGTGCATCAAACATGAGATGATACCGCAGTGATTCAGACGGGATATTAACATCGTCTGCTAGACCGGACTGCATTAAGAAATCAATTTGAGCGCTGTGTTTTTCAGCTCCACACACTGTCACAGCGGATTACGTGGCCACTGCTTGACTGAAAGCGTTGTGATATTCACTGCATCCGATTTTTATTTCATTGTGTTTGCAGATAAAACTTGCCAAGCATGCACCTAGTACAGCAATGCATTTTGGGATACATCAGATTCAAAAAACTGCATTCACATTTCAGATTTCATTGGTTGATGAAGAAAATAGACTATGTAGACTAAAAAGGGGCTCTTGCCCTGGACCAGAAAACTGCATAGCAACACCATGGCAACCACCCACAGCTCCCTGGCATCGTAGCATCCTGACATTTTCTTCAGTTAATCTAAGATCATTTATGAAAAAAGTCTTCGATGTCTGCAAGAAATATAAATAAGAAATTAAAAGCATTGATTTTCAAACAAGTATTTATTTTTTATTATGAATCTAATTATGAATAAAATTAAGAAAGTGTGTGAACAAGCTAAAAACAGACTTGCTAACATAAAAACTGTTTCAACTGCAGAATGAGTGAAGATGAATTCTTTCTTTTGTGTATGTGTTAATAACTGCGACCCTTACACTAAGTGTGAGTCTCAAATCATCTACTTTGTACCTCCATTATTTATTTATACAGCTAGTGTACGATTTTTGTAGTGTAACATCATCTCACATGTAACTTTCTTGTTTTGTGTACGTCTTCTCCAGTTTCCAGATGTATGTGACTCTCTATGACTCTCTCTCTCTCTCTCTCTTCAGATCACAGGTGAGAAGAGGCCATCCTCTGACATGATGAAGCCCAAACCCAAACCTCAGAAGAAGAAGAAGAAGAAGGACCCGAACGAGCCGCAGAAGCCCGTCTCGGCGTACGCGCTGTTCTTCAGGGACACTCAGGCTGCCATTAAAGGCCAAAACCCGAACGCCACCTTCGGAGACGTCTCCAAGATCGTGGCCTCAATGTGGGACAGTCTCGGAGAAGAACAGAAACAAGTCAGTTCAACCTTCTACCTGTCATTGCTCTGTGGTTGCTCTTTTATAGCTCAAGAGACTTAACTGAGTTCACTTTTGTGTTTCAGTTTAGGATGGAAGAATTTACTAGCAGATTGCATTATTGCATTAGATGGGTGGATGGATGGATGGATGGATGGATGGATGGATGGATGGATGGATGGATGGATGGATGGATGGATGGATAGATAGATAGATAGATAGATAGATAGATAGATAGATAGATAGATAGATAGATAGATAGATAGATAGATAGATAAAAAACAAAAGACACAGACAGACAGATAATTATGGAATTGTACAATAGTGACTTTGAGCTGTAGTCTATGTTGTGTGTGTGTGTGTGTGTGTGTGTGTGTGCGTGCGCGAATGCGTGTGTATTTTTAGAATATCCTCCATAACACACGGCTGCTATTGCATGTCAAATAAGAGCCACCTGCCTCCAATGACAGAGTACAGCTCGCTCACCCCTTCACCATCTCTCTCTCTCTCTCTCTCTCTCTCTCTCTCTCTCTCTCACTCTCTCTGTCTCTCTCTCTCTCTCACTCTCTCTGTCTGTGTGTGTGTCTGTGTGTGTGTGTGTGTGCTGTGTCCTTTTATTTGCAGTTAATTTTTGCCTGCTTCACTCTCTCCTCTTCACCATGAATCTTCATTTTGCCGCTGACACCCTTGAATGTGAATTCCTCATTTCCAGACCTCTTTTTATTTATATCTGTTGCCTGGTGATTCGATCATGCTGAGAATACAAGATTAGGCATCACCCAGCGCCCTTCAATTCCCCCTCAAGGACATCTGCTCTGCCAAATGTTATTGTTTGTGCATTTTAACCCTTCGTCCACTGGAAGATATCAATATACACATGAAATGTTGTTCCTTTGTTTGTTATAGTTGATATTTTTGGATGTTTTTTCGTAGAATAAAAGGTTTGTCCTTGGGAAATCGAGCTTCTTTATCCAGAGAAATGCTTTTTTGAGAAAATATCTCTCATCGGATAGAGAGTTTAGAAGGAATTGATAGTGTGTCGCTGGAGCCGATGGGATTATGAGGGCTCATGTCCACAGGTCGCTTTCATTCGGTTATTAGCGCTGGTTATGTCATCGTTTCATGACGTCAACGTCTACCGCTGAAGTCTGGTCGAGCGGGTTTACAGTCTCTTATGAGCTGTCTATCTAGACTCAACAGTCTTTGCTGTTCCAAACATTTGGCAGAAATATTATGTAGTGTATAAAATATAAATTGTTCTTTAATTTGGAGATTTTGATGTATATAAATCTGTAAAATGTTACAGTTTTAGAAAACAAATCATGTTATGCAGTGTTGTTTCTCAAGTAAATGAATGATTTCAAGTACTTTTTTGTTGAAATGTGTTGTTTAAATCAGTCTCCTTATCTTACCGTGATTCACCATGGTAAACTTGATTTTTAATTTAAGCTGTTGGGTATGATTTTGTTATGGTTCATAGAGAGCGCGGAGCGTGGTGGAGAAAAGTCTTTCTGATAGGACCGTTAGTGAATGATTGATAGACTTCTTCTTCAATAGATGACTGTCATTTGTTTTAGCGATGGCCCTGAGCCGTCACTCATATCAGTGATGAATATGTGAAATGATGTAGAACCGCACAGACAGAACGGGCGTCATTACTGCCCAGGTAATAACCCCTCATTCCCTAACATTTATTTACTGCTTATAGAAGCGTTACACCCTGTGTGTTAAACCCATCGCTTTACAAAATCCTCTCATGTGCTTTTAGAAATATCTAAAAGGACAGGCTATTTTCTAATAAGCATATGTTTTTGTTTATACTTATTCATTCAAATTAGCCACTTTGTAAAATACAAACAAATTCAGAAGTCCAGAAAATGCCACAGCCATATTTTATTCTAAATTCATAAATAATAAACAATATTTGTACTACAAAGTACATTTGTTTAGCTTTACTTTTATTAAGTAATTCCTTTTATGGTCCTAAAATAAACTTTATTTTATTAAGTTAAATGTGACAATGATCTGTGTGTTTGTTTTAATAACTTTGTTTCATGGTTGCATGAGAAAAGCTCTTGCCGGAATCTTGTTTTGTGTTTGCTCATCATGTTAATTGTCAGTTTTTGACCATGTGAAAGTGTCGTTATCATCATACAGACCCAGACAATAAAACATCAAACCCAACTCGTATCATCTTAACAAGACCTGATCGCTCAACCAGATTACTCTTCAGGCACTTTCAAGAGAAATCTGAATGTCTTTGGGTGAAAACATCTGGCCCACACCGCCGTATAACTCGGTCTCTGTTCCTGGTGTCAGTAGGTTTCACCAGTTATTGTTTGCAGTAATTAACAGGTTATCAAACAAGAACATTTCATTAAGGTACAATTACAGCTCATTCTGCGGGGGGCAACCGGCGTGTCGTGATTAAGATTAGCAACACATGCTCTTTGGCACCAACACGCCTGTTACGTCTAATTCATAGCGCTCGGCTCGCTCTCTGACGCCTTCAATTGCTAATGAATCCGCTCACTTTGGAATAATTAGAAATCCTTAGGCATGGTAATTTATTTAAAAGCTGCTGTCTTTAGGGCCACTCATTAGTGGGGTTAAATTAATTTGAAACTGAAGCTGCTGGGCGCTCTCTCTCTCTCTCTCTCTCTCTCTCTCTCTCTCTCTCTCTCTCTCTCTCTCTCTCTCTCTCTCTCTCTCTCTCTCTCTCTCTCTCTCTCTCTCTCTCTCTCTCTCTCTCTCTCTCTCTCTCTCTCTCTCTCCATCACTCAAACTCACATGATCTCTCTCTCTCTTCTCTGTCTCTATTGTTGATGTGAAGGCATCATCTGTCCACATGATAAAGACACTTGTGTTTATTGTTGATGTGAAGGCGATCTGTCCGCATGTTGCTCTTTTATTCTTTCATGGCAATACTCTCTTATGTTTCAAGTATCTCTGAAGAAAAAAAAATAGACATAAACGAGATAAAAACATTTCATTTGTCATTTTTCACTTCTATCAGAGCCGTATTTCATTTTTCCCTTTATTTACAATTTGAACGTCATCAGCTCAATGTGCCCGGAAGCAGCGTGTCGTATTTTGGCACCAATTTAAAGCGTGTTTCCCATCATCAGCTGAAATCATTTCAGTATCCGCACCAGTTTCAGAGGGAATTGGCTGTACTTGTTGCTGGAGAGAAATGGAAACCCCAATTCTGGGATGGTGAAATGATTGACAAGCAATTACATTAGACTATCCCACATTTGAGCATTTCATTCACTTAGTTTCCATAGGCTGCATTCCTCACCAAATTCTGTCTCCGTTCCCTTTTGTTCCGTCTCTTTCATGTGGGAATTACTGCCATAAATCTATGAGTCTCGCTCGTGGACCTCTCAGTAGGACCCCAAAATGGATGTTCTGTGAAAAGAAAAGTTGCTTAGATGTTTCATAGTTCAGGAAATTTGATAAAGTTCTCAGTTGTGTTTTATTTAAGTATCTACTGTTTCTTCTGAAATAAAAACAGAAAGAATTGAGTCAATTGTTAAACTCCATGAAGAGTATGAAGATGTTGAATGTAGATTGTTAAGGTAAAATAATCTGGATTTGGGTTCATTTGATGAGAAATGTTTGAGTTCATATTAAAATCTTCAATAATATTGAATAATATTGAGTTTCAGGAGAAATATCTGAGACACACATGAGCCTTAACCAAAAGTTTCCATTTAACCTCATAGGAGAAATAATTGTGATATTAAAGAGATCTCATCTGTGATTTTTCTTTCTTGATGTGTGTTTCAGAATGCATTGTACATGTATATTGTGTGATGTTTTGGACCGTACACTTGATTCTTGATGTTTATAGTTGACACTCTCCAGGTACACAGAGAAGGTTAAGTGTTTGCAGAAGAGTTGTGGCGCTTGTGTGTGTTTGTGTCTCTAATCGCTGTTGTGTTTCCTTTCCTCACAGGCATATAAGAGGAAAACAGAAGCAGCCAAGAAGGAGTACCTGAAGGCCCTGGCAGCGTACCGAGCCAGCCTGGTTTCCAAGGTAACCGGACGGGTTCATGTCTTTGATATCCATGGGTCAGCAGTAATGTTGGAGGGGTAAACATTAGACTAAGATCTTAGAATGGTCTCACAGGAACAGCCGTTGAGAGAAAGTGGGTGTGTTTGAAGGAATAGTTGACTTGAAAATGCAAAACCTGTATAGAGAATTTTTAAAGAATCGTAACACAGCTTTTTTCCATACAACAACGTTAACCTATATGTTGGTTTTTCAACATATGAAAGTGATTCATAATTTTCATTTTTGGATTGAATATTTCATTAACTGAAACTCAAACCGTATAGTTGTCATACAGTTGTATACATTCCTGAAAATAACACATCATTAGCTCAAAACCTTATTCATAATTATGTTTATGTCTGTCATATGTCATCGGCCACTTCTTTGTTGATTTAATCTATTAGTTTGCAGAGCCCGCCTGCATTTCACATGGTTACGCATGTGCGATCCATAATTCGATAGTGAATTTCTGAAAGCCATTTGACAGATTCAAATCAGCACAATCTGTCGTTTCATTGCATACGTTCATCTGCATAATAAAACACACCAGTTTTAAACCGCTAATTTTACATTCATTGTTTCGCTTTTCAAAACCCAAATTGCATTTTCATGCTAAATACTCTCTCTCCTTCTCCATACCTCTCCATCTCAGCTCCTTGGACCAAAACAAGAGCGTTGATTAAGCCGTGAATACAGTATTCATCAACCTCAGAGTCTTTTATTAAACGCCTTTCTCGTCATTCATTGCGTATAATTAAATATTTCGTCGAAATCTGTTTTCGGCAGATGCTGTGATTGATGTGTTCGCATGCTCTCGTGTATTGAAAAGGAGGAAAATATGATAGAGAAAAGTGTTCCTCTACAGCTTGAAACACACTCTTATGAAAGTAAAGTGACTCTTTTGAAGCGTAAATGAGTTTTATTTTATGTATTTATTTTTGCTGTTGTGGGGTTGAAACTGAAGTGAAAGAATTGCAAGGGAACGTGCTTGAAGTTGTGTGTTTAATCTGGTTTTGAACGTGCACCTGCTGACATTTTATAGCGTGTTTTATGATTATGTGAAATTCTTTATGAAAAATTGACTTGGGTCAGTAAGCAATCACCAAACATCTGCAAAAAATGCACTGAAACTTTAAAAAAGCTCTTAGCAACAGCATGGCAACGTGTTTAAACCACTTAGAATGTCTTAGCAACAGCATAGCAACGTGTTAGAATGTCTTAGCAACAACATATAGCAACATGTTTAAAACACTTAGAATGTCTTAGCAACAGCATGGCAACGTGTTTAAACCGTACAGAATGTCTTAGCAACAGCATAGCAACGTGTTTAAACCACTTAGAATGTCTTAGCAACAACATAGCAACATGTTTAAACCACTTAGAATGTCTTAGCAACAGCATAGCAACGTGTTTAAACCACTTAGAATGTCTTAGCAACAGCATAGCAACGTGTTTAAACCACTTAGAATGTCTTAGCAACAACATAGCAACGTTTAAACCACTTAGAATGTCTTAGCAACAGCATAGCAACGTGTTTAAACCACTTAGAATGTCTTAGCAACAGCATAGCAATGTGTTTAAACCACTTAGAATGTCTTAGCAACAGCATAGCAATGTGTTTAAAACCACTTAGAATGTCTTAGCAACAGCATAGCAACGTGTTTAAACCACTTAGAATGTCTTAGCAACAGCATAGCAATGTGTTTAAACCACTTAGAATGTCTTAGCAACAGCATAGCAATGTGTTTAAACCACTTAGAATGTCTTAGCAACAGCATAGCAATGTGTTTAAACCACTTAGAATGTCTTAGCAACAGCATAGCAACGTGTTTAAACCACTTAGAATGTCTTAGCAACAGCATAGCAACGTCTTTAAACCACTCAGAACGCCTTAGGCATAGCAATCCCCTGGCAACCACCCATGAGACCCTAGCAACACAGAAGTGAGTTTACTAAGTCCATGAAACACTCACACTTTCTTCAGATAATGTAAATATATACTTTGTAATGTTGTTTGGAGGTTTTATGATGTATGAGGTGTGTCATGAAGTGTGTTTTGTTAAAGGTTTTAAAGTGCTGGACAGTCTCCATGTGCGCTTGTTTAATTTAAAGCAGAAATGTTTGAAAAGCAGATGTTCTTTCATAAACACACACAGAATCGCTCAGTCTCGTGTTTAACGCCAATGGCTTTGGATCTTCTGCTCGATATATATGAGGCATGAAAGCGGTGTGAGTTTGTAACGCTGATGAACACAACCAGCTTTCTGTCACGCGTGACATTTGACAAACATATTGCCATTTACAACCATAATGAAACAATGACTCGATGTAAGCGCTCGCTCTCAATTTGACAAATCACAGAGAGATCACTGAGATTCACCTGTCAGAGAAGAGTTATTTTAGTGTTTACTTTATTAGTTTTATATTTTTTTGCATTAGCTTTTATTTTAATGTTTTTGATTTTCATGTTATTTCAGGTTTATTTTTGGCTATCTATGTGTGCTATTGTGCATTATATTATATTATATATATATATATATATATATATATATATATATATATATATATATATATATATATATATATATATATATATATATATATATATTAATATATATTTATATATTAATATATAATAATAATAATAATATCAATATATTATTAATAATTATTAATAAATAAATATAGTATCTTTATATATATATATATATATATATATATTTAATAAATATTTAAAAATATAAATAAAAAATAAATTATATATATCTAATTTATTTTTATTTATATTTTTAAATATTTATTAATAGTGCTATTTAAGTTTATTTTATTTTTACAGAAATGATTTATTAGTTTTAAATGTAACCCGATTAATAGACCGTTTTTAGCCTTGTTTTGTTTTTTTAAATCACCTTTTTTCAGATGTTTCTCTTTGTCAGGGAAATGAAAATAGACACAGATTAGTTAATTGTTGTCATACAGATCTAATCTGATTGATTTTCTCAATCTCTTCATCTGTTTCAGAGTTATAATGACCCGGTGGAGAGCAAAAGCAGTCAGTCCGGCCAGCCGTCACCTCACATGATGCCTCCCAACCCTCCTCTGTACAGCGTACCGCCCCAGCCCTCCTCCCCGTACCTGGGCCCCAGTCCCTTCCCCCTGTCAGACCTGCAGAGTTACGCCGCAGGACCTCCCAGACACGGCCTGCCCCGCTCGGCCATGCTGCCCGCGCTCAGTGCCTCCCCCCCAGCGTCCTTTCAGATCAGCCCTCCCCTCCACCAGCAGCTCTCCCTGCACCAGGGCTCGCTTCTCAACCAGCCAATCCGCATGCAGCAGGTCCAGTCGCAGCCAATCATCTCTCATCAGATGGGTCTTCAGGCTCCACTCCACTCCCCGCCCCCAGGACAGCAGGTTAGTGTGCATACTCGCATGTTAATATTTACTCTTTAAGTTTATGTTTAAATAAGGTTTTCAGAATCGTCACATTCATAACGGTTTATATTCCTCATAACTGACCACGTGAAAGTTAAAATAACTATCTGATGTTCTTTAAAGAGTCATCTCTTCTTCATTTGTTGGGTATTATTGCTTCTGTTTTGTGTATTTTAATTCACAGAAATCCTACAAAGTATGTTAAAATCTCAAAAACGTGTGTTCTCTTTTGTCCCATCCATATAACATGTATATTTCCATTTATTTGTGTAAAGTCAGATATTTTTCTGATGTCTGGACTCAAACGTTTATTGTTGCATACTGCATGCTTCAAGTGCACTAGTATTTCATTTGAAAAACATAACCGTACAAACATTTATCATTGTGTACAGTATACGGTATAAATTAAACAGTATGCAGTAAAGCAACATGCAATATTTCACTGTGACCTTGTGGAGTTTTACCAAAGCATTTTTCATCTAAAAAACAATCACATGAATGCAGTATGTCATCTGCTCATCTTTTATTTTTAGGATAAAATTGTGCTAAGATTTTTAGCAGAAACAAGTCGTGTTTTTAACGGTAACTGAAGGACGGGTCGCGGCGTGCGGCAAAATGAGCCGAAGTGAGAATGGGGTGGAGGATGTGTTGTTTTAGTGGTGTCATCTCCACCAGAAAACATGTTGTGTGTGTGTGAAGACGAGTGAAAGAGGTTTGATTTTACAAACCACTATCAGTGTTTAGCATCTTTCTGCAACATTGTGGCGAGAAATTCACTGTTTTGCAAAGAAAAGAGGAAGGAATGACGTGTTTACTTTGACCTTACAATAATTCTCTCTGTCTCAGGGATTTTCTCACTTACAGTCCGAGTATCAGAAAAGTGTGGGGGGGTCTCAGTCTCCAGGAGCTCCAAACCCGGGGGGCCAGAACCCGGACTGGGACGGCGAGTACTGCAACCGGGAATGCGGTGGAAACCACTGCAGGTAAACAGTGTGTGTGTGTGTGTGTGTGTTGTTGTCCCGTGAGACGTGTGCCATAGTGAATGCCGCATGTGTGGTTTCATTGCTGTGTCATGAATATTTTATTGTATATTACAACAGTGCATTCAAAACAACGAACATGCAATAAAAAACATTCAACTAAAACTGAAAATTCTGTTTTTACTCGCTCTCATGTTGTTTCAAACCTTCATGTTATTTTAAGGCTGATCGTTCCACACGATCCAAAACTTTAGAGATGAAACATAATCGTCAAGTTAACGTTATGAACATGTTTCATTTACACGTGTCATGTGATGCATGAGATCTTAATATAATAAACGTGTCGAATTCATCTTTGGCGTTTCATAGAAGAAAGCTATGTGGGTTTAAAACGATATGTTTGAATTAGTAAATATTAACAAAAGTTACATTGTTACTTTACACATGAAAGAGGAATGATTTTCTGCTGATTGTGTGTTTCAGTGGCAGTATGATAGGCAGGGACAAGCCGCTCTACCTCACTTGAAACAAAACAAGGAGACCAGATGAAGCAACACCAGGGAGTCCCATCTCTCCAGCCCTCCCAGACACCATCAGTTTAACCTCAGTGTCATTTATCATTCGTTTTTAGAAGGATGTGTGTGTGTGTGTGTGTGTGTGCGTGTGTGTGTTCTGAAGACTACTAGCGATTCTTTCATTTTTGCCAAGCACTTAAAAATGTACAGGCGTCTGTCAGAGACCTCCAGGAGCGCTCGCTCCGTCTCTTAATACAGTTACCAGAAAAAGACAAAAAAGATGTATATAACAAAAAATGAATGGGATAAAAATAGCAAACCACCATGAAACCGGCCCTCAGGGCGCATGAGCTTTAATTAAACCCGAGGAGAAACTCTCTCCTCATCCATTCTCAGTTACTTCTCCTTCTCGTCTCATTGTTTTTAATGTCGCTCTTTTATTTATTCCCGCTTGCAACATTGCGCTTTTGTCCAAAAATGATCTTTTAGTTCCGAGAGAACGTGATGTGTTCTCGCTCACCTGATCCTCTGTGAATTTTGTTAGAAAGGGCAAAAAATAGAGGAGAAATAAGCAACACGGGGAAACTTCTTTTGTAATTTTAAAGGCCCGTGTTGGTCTTTACTGCTCTGTCACAGTGTGATTGTAAATATCACTTTTTTGGGGGTCAGATTTGGAAGATGAAGTCTAGATATTTTTTTCTTCTTTAATATGACTTTAAATTCATTGATTTGTATTTGAAATGGTATTTTGTGAATGGCTGACGGCGTGAATGCGTGCGTGTTGTGTAGCTGAGCGGCCTGTGATATCAGAAGAGCATTTCCACACGTACACAATCTTGCATTAAAATCTGTGAGAGAAAAGAACGATTGATGACAAAAAGACATGACAAACCAGATGACCCGTTTCATTAATCAGACTACTTATATTTTTCCGAAAGTGTTTCATATTGAATTTTTCAAGTTATTTGGTCAATGTTGTTCATTTCCTCTCAGGTAATAAACACGACACATAGAAGCGTAATTGCTTGAAATGCACAGCCAGAAACATACTTTACACGCAAACGCAGACACGAGTGTTTTGCGAGGACGTGATCATGTCATGCTTTTCTGTAAAGAGCGACCTTCACACGTCTACATCATTAAACTGGATGGTATTTTTCAAGTAGCTAGCTATAAACAATGTGAACGTTTAACTAACTTTAGCTAAGCGAGTTCTCTTCAAACTAAGTTAAAAACTACACTGACATCAAGTCCGCACGTCTGAATTCACAACCGTTTCATGGCAGTAGTTCTGTTGACATCCGGGTCATTTCTTTTGCCTGGTCTGGACTGACGTTAAATCCACCAATATAACGTAAAGAAAACTCTGATGTGAGATATATTACAGCACACAGTAAAACCACAGTGGGTCTATAGTTTTCTAGTAGCTTTTGCTAGATGTTCTATTGTGTTGATTTCATCTTTTAAGTTTTGTGGGGAAAAAATTCAAAATGCTCATTTAGTCAAACGTTTTATTTTCATCTTTTTTTCTACTGTAGCATACTATTTTTAGTTGAATTAAAAGAATAACTTCTAAGACATTTAATTTGTGTACAAACCTGCCAATTGTAGTTATTTTATTTGTAAAGTCAGCGATGATAATTATTTTAAAATCGTTATCAGCGAGTTGCCCATCGGTTAATATTTAATAATGTTTAACAGGTTTCTATTTATGAACAAAATGAGATCCGTTTTGCTTATAACTACAATATTTGAATTCTATTGTTTTTTCTTTTTGTTGTTGTTGTTTGTTTTGTTCTTTTTTCATGAAGATGATGAAGACAATTGCTATTTTTTATTTACTTTTTGAATGCTGGTTTTTCTTTCATTGCCAGCCAGGTCATTTTTGTGTCACTATGCCTTTTTGTTTCTTTTTGTCCGTAATAAAAACGTTAAACGAGAGCGCTGTGGTTGGGTTTTTTTATGTGTAAGTGTATGAAGCATTTAACAAGAATTGTATTTTTATTTATTTATAAATCTAGTCCTGAATGCCGATTGGTCAATATAACATATAAAATCATGTTGAATTGAACAATGACATCCAGCAGCAGGAAACCTGAATGCTAAACATCTCTTTACATGTTAAACATCCATATGGTGTCATTATACTGACCCGACGTCACATGGTTTTTCTGTTGTTTCTAAAGGCACAATCACATTTATAACATTTCGCACACTATTCATTTTTCAGAAGCACAGCTATACAGTAAAACTGCCTCGCCTCCCTCCATTTGTATGTTTTATTCATATTGTGGCAGACATTTCTGCCAGCGTTGAATTGGCAAATAGATCATTATTGAACAATTGGAAAACTGAACCTGCCAGTACGTGCAATGACACACATTATAGAGAATCTCAGTTATACATTCTTAATGAAACACACAATGATGGAGACAGAAAGGTATAATTTTACTGTGTGATTGTGTGTGTGTGTGTATGTGTTGCAATAAAGCAACATGTAGATTGTGATATATTTTAGTGAAATTGATTGTAAGAGCTGAATCCTAAAGCCTTCACCGTGTGTCAATAGTTTCTTTTAGACAGAAATGACATTTAATTAAGAATTGCTGAACACTCTTTAAAATAAAGGTGCTTCATGATGCCATATAAGAACCATTTTGGATGAACCTTCAACATTCTTTCTGTTTCAAAAAAGGTTCTTTGTAGTGGAAAAAGGTTCTTTAGATGATGAACAAAGTAAAAAAAGAAATGGTGCTTTGACAGAAAGATCCTTTGGAGAACCAAAAAATGGTTCTTCTGTGGCATCGCTGTGAAAAACCTTTTGAAGCAGCTTTATTTTTAGGAATATAGTTTGCTTCTTTACAGAGATTTCTTTTAGAAAAGTCTTCAATCAAAAGTCAAAGATCTCAATATAAGAAATCTAAAAGATTTCTCATCACATTCAGATTCATGATCTAAGCTGTTTTAAACACATGTTTGCAGTTCTTTATTCTATATCAACAATTGACTTTGTTATAATCATTTGTATGTTTCTGATAGTTTAACATCTGAAACAAAGATGACACTTAAATGATTTTACGTAGTAATGCCGATTGCAACACGCTTTACTATGAAAAATAAGAGGATTGGTGACGTCCACAAAAAAGGAAAGCTGCTCAAATATTTTGTTCAAATAAAATTTGCTGATGAATCTCATGCACAAATAAAACTCCAAAACGAGTATTAAAAAAGTCAGTGAAGTCACATTTAAAGTATGTTAAATGTAAAAGAAGCATTAAAAATAAACGCCTGTGCAGTTTTACGTTCAGCCCAGATTAATGGACATAACTGAAATGAACGCCATGTCAAAGCAAGGAGACAGTTTATGACCTGCTACACGGAAACTTTCCACTGGTGCGGTTGAAGCTTTGCGGTACAACGTGCACTGAACAGACTTTGACAAGAGCTTTTTTCTTTCAGTTTCTTGTCATTTTCTGTCGCTTTGATGTTGCACATGTAACGTTTGTACGACCATGGTTTGGAAACCATGTCAACATTTTTAGCTAATGAGACCACATGTGTAACTGGTCTGTTTTTAACAGGGGAGGTTTCTTCAAATCTTTCCTCTTACCTTTGTCTCAGATTGGTCTTTTGTTGAGAGAGAGAGATCAGGAAACGTGGGCGGATTTGACAAGAAAACAGTTTCAGTTTTTGTCTTTTCTAACAGCTTTGCCTTTTTCTTTCAATGCCTTTTTTATTTAAAATGTTCAGGTTCAGCAGAATGAAAAGTTGTAGGAAAGAGAGTTTTGTGCGATTAGGTTCTGTACTGCATCACACTGTTCCTATTTTGTTATCAGTTAACCGTCACAAACATCTTTTTAATGTCTATTTTTGGCCTACTTTTTGTGATTTTGTGGAATCGGTTTCATGACAATCCCTCCCACATGTTTTTATTACTGTAAAGCATTTGGACTTTTTTATTTTGAGGGTTTTTTTGTCATTCACATTTTCTCCTTGAACTGTTGTTGTTCAGTATTTCGACTTGAATAAAATAATTGGCATTAAGTAAATTCAAGGAAATGATGTCATGATGCATAAACACTTTTCATAATAGATCTTTATTGCAATACAGCATTGAGAATTATAGTAAATCTTAATTTAGAAAAGTGCTCAGAATTATCATGAAAATCATATCACAGATTGTCCTAAAAACAGTAAATCTAAAAAAGCAAAATATAGTTTCTCATTTCTTATAATTTTGTGGTAAAGCATTCATAAGGTCTTTTTTGGGAATGATTCAATAACGCAAGACAAGTTTGTTTGTTTTTTGAGCATCGGCCAATCGTGAATAATGTCTGTGTGAATGAAAAGAAACAGATCTGTCATTAAGTTTGTTTCTGCACTTTTTATCAGTCATCGTTCTCCAGCTGAATTTACTGTAACATCAGTTTTACGGCTCTCCATGTCCAGATTGTGCTGGTGATAATGTCATGTGAACGTGTTTCCCCTGCACGAGAGGACGGCCGTGAACCTCTCTCATCGTGGTACCGTTGGCTTTCACCTGCCCACATCTACCCAGAGAAACCACCGATGCGGCTGCGTTCATAACAAAATAACAGATCTGTTCCAGAATGTTGGGTCGGTTTTTACCTGGAGAGTGAGTCAAACCTCCAACGCAAAACCAATTCTCACAGTTACAACGTCCTAAAGGTTAAAGAGGTCAGTGACTTTACCAGGGGGTTAAGCGTGTACATTTCACACACGCAGATCTTGACGTGGAATCAGGAGAGGCGTGTGTGCTCTAATGTCAAAAAATACAATTAAAACATGGAAAATAATGACCAAGCACTTGATAAACAGGAAATCGTTTTTGATAAACAGGATGTTATTAAGTTGTTTCAGTTAAATATCCAAAAAACATAAAAGGAAATTATGGTTTGTAACAACCACACATGACTGAATCCAGAAAGCACAAAAAACACCTTAAATATCATTCGTTATATTCTAAAGTCAGAAAAATAAAGACAAAATTGTATTTTTTGGTGAAATGTCCCTTTAAATGTTCGCAGTTAATGAGTATTAGTATAGCCGAAATAAATGAAAACTCATCTAATTTAATTACACTCCTTCAAGGAAAAAATCCTGCGTTTCTTCTTATTGAGCTGTTTAAAACAATGTGACAATTTAATACATTAGTGAATGTTTTTTCCTTTCAGTCGACTCATTTATATGTTTTCTTTCAGTGTTAAAGCAGTGGTCAGAAAACAACAACAAACCTGATTTAATGAATCATAACACACACAACAACTCTTATTTACCTTGACAGAGATTTTCACAACACATTTACAAGTTGTGTTTGTGCACTGAAAAGATGGTTTCGTGTCTTTGCAGTTTACTTTAAAATGTAGACAAACACTTCCTGTTTTAATAGGAAATACATCAACACAGGAAAGAAAAGTGCGCTTGTCAAAACACTTCACGAGGTCTGTAACATCGATGATTAAAGAGGTCACACAAAATACACAAATACATCAACACAAAATCACACAAGGAATAATTCAGTCAACATCTCTGCAGATCAGCTCTTGTGTTTCTAACTCTCCAACTCTGTTTGTTGAGAGTTTAAAGAGAAAATCTATATATGAACCTTTTCACATCAAACGAGAGAGACAGAGAGAGAGAGAAGGTGAAATAAAGAGAGGAAGATGGAGGAAGTATTTTTGGAAGCTTGATGTAAACCAGCCGCTTTAAAACAACTCTCTCTCTCTCTCTCTCTCTCTCTCTCTCTCTCTCTCTCTCTCTCTCTCTCTCTCTCTCTCTCTCTCTCTCTCTCTCTCTCTCTCTCTCTCTCTCTCTCTCTCTCTCTCTCTCTCCTCTCTGAAACAAGAATTTCCAATCTCTCTCCTCCCGCATTACTCAGAATTCTGTTCACAGTCTCTCTCCCCTCCACTTATAACAGCCTACTTTAAAATTCATAACTACATTTGCCCGAATAAAAGCAGCTAAGATGGAATATTTCCAGAAAGCTTACTTGTGCAAAAATACAATTGGCCCTGGCATATTTAATAACCCTAACCTGCCTCTTTAGTACAGAGAGTCATAATAACAATCATAAAAAGAGTGCGGGAAAAAAATCCATGTCTTACTATGAAATGACTACCCATAATTCCAGCCTGCGGCGCTCGTTCACAGAGACTGCTTTTTTACGAGACACACCGAATGTTACCAACTTACAGAGTTTGCAAATGCACTCATGTGCATGTGATTCTATAGAGGATTATTCATGTTTAGTTGAAATGTATGTTGATGGTCTGGTAACACAATGTTGTTGTGTGTGATAACCTTCACGACCAAATCACAATAGACTGTTGGCAGGGGATCGTACAATGACACCCTGTTTCAAAACACATGGTATTTTGTGTATTAAACCCCCTCTTTCCTTTCCATTGTGTGTGTGTATGTGTGTGTGTGTGTTATGGGACGTCCTGAGTTGAATTAGGTCACTTCTTCAATCTAAGATCTGTTTCTCTCACCCCCCACATCCATCTGCATTTCAACACAGAGACACAGCGCCCCCTATCGACTCCATCCTGCTGTTCTACAGTCGGAGTGGATAAAAACATGAGATTTTTGTTCGCCCAAAGAAAAATTCAGTTCATTTCTTTATGACCTTTTTAGCCTTAACTTTTTTCTCTAGCTATAATCTTTGGTGCAACAGAAAGATTGTGTGGATGTTACAGGATCTTATATGTTACTTCAGTGACCGATATTTAACAAATATTTTTCTTTTACAAATAATATAAAATATTCTTATAAAATAAGATTTTACAAATAAAACGTCCTATTCGCTTCAGGATTAAAGGAACAGATCTGTGAAGCAGTTCTTCATACAGTGGGCTTAATGTTTCAAAAAACACATTTAATCCACAGAAGATTTAATGTCTTAAACATTTGTATATGAGATATAAGAAATAACTTTACTTTAATAACTACTATTTCTTAAAATCACATTAAGATTATACAATCAAAATGACAGAAAATGTTTATGAATTTTCCAAATAGAAAACTAAACGATCCTGTAAGATCCTAAGATCATATTTAATGTTTATTTTTTTAGTTTTGCTTTTGAATGATGATGATTACTCTAATGGGCTCGTCTCTACCGCCCCCTGCTGTATGTACAAGGATATATTCAAATCTAACCAAATATAACCACATTTGTCTTGATTTCTTACTACACAGTTCACTCACAGTAGTAATGCTTTATAATATTTTTTCCACATTTTGAATAATACTAAACACAACACAAATGTAAATATAGGAATTATGTTGTAACTAGTATTTGTTATCTTTAGTGTTTAAACCTTTATCTAAAATGTAGAAATGTTTTCTTTAATCAGTCAGTTTCTTTAGGTCTCACCCTGAGATGCTCCTTTGTAAAGTTGTAGCTTATCACATTATAAATACACCTCATAGGAGGTTTTTATGTCATGTGACCCTTTTACATTAATGTGTACCACGGTCCTTTAGCTGCCAGTTATGTTTGGGACAAAACGTATTCTCTGAAAATATTCTTAAACAGTTTTGCTTCATGTTGTTGTAAATGTTTGCAGCATATTAGGAATTCATTTATATTTTAAGGCGCATTATCGATTCAGCTCAACCTTGAATTCACTATAAAATATCTCGGCATCATTTCCACACAAACACAAGCATCATTCTGTGTGAAACATTGATTCATTTCATTCATCTACATACAGCAAACAGACTGATGACCAACTCTTAATGCATCTCTCACTTACATACCTCTATGGTGTTTTATCTAATCCATTTAGTCCATTTCAACCTGCTCTCTCTCTCTCTCTCTCTCTCTCTCTCTCTCCCCTACTCTCTGTCAATTTAATTTCAATGTAAGTACATACACACAATGTGTGCAAAGTACAATAACAGTACTCTCTTCCCCCTGCATCTCTCTCTCTCTTTATGTATGTGATGTAAAAGGCTCATTGGCAATTTTTCCATCTAACTAATAGAACACAGAGGCCTGCTGCCAATCTCTGTTGCCATGTCAACGGTTGCCGGGTAAATGTGTGTTTACTGGAGGAGTTTGATGCTTGTGTTGGCCGGTCTGATAACACAGATATTTTCCATTGCTTTCCATTTGTGTAATATTTTGAAATAATAATTCTGAACACGTCTGTATAATGTTGTTTATGATTTAGTATATGTGTCATTGTCAGGAAATGTGTTCTGTGTCCTCATGACCTACTATTGATATTATTAACAGGATACTCAACTATGTCACAACGTTTCATATATTTAAAAAAGAGTTTACGTTTATGAATTCTTCAATAATTTTTCATTTTTAAATAAAAAAACATGTTCGTGTTCATCATCTTTAATCGCTTATGTTGTGAATAGACAAATGTTTGTCCACGCTGAAAACTACTTTTGATTAAATCTGACTTTTTATAAGAATAGTGTCACCATGTATTTAACATTATTGCATATTAAAGACAAACGGTGTTATATTGTATTGAGTCTAATGGAAACACTAATGTATTGTGATTGAAATGTGTCTGTGAGCTGAAGGCCGTTGTGTTTGTGCTGGACAAGACAAAAGCTTTGTGTTGAAGAATACAAGAGCAAAAGTCCACTACAACAACAATCACGCATGAGATCGCTTTAATATCACAATTGTTTCTCATATCGAGCAATGAGATCAAAGTAAGACAATGAAAACAACCTAAATCTCAAGCTTCTCAGATGTCTATCTTTAAAAAAGATAAGCAAGAACTTTAAAAAGCACATCTGTAATCAAAGTAAAGGTATATTTATTGCAATTTTATATACAAACAACCTTAGAAGGCACTCTTCTGTTTAAATAATGATATAATATGATTTTCCTTGTTAAGCTAACATAGTCTGAGTATAGATTGAATTATATATTAAAATTCAGTAGAGTTTATAAAGGCCACAGAAAGGATATTTTCCACTTCACGTGGGACTATCAAACGTTCCTCTTTCGGTAGATAACAAACATGTTACGGTTACAAAGAAGTGGGATTAAAACTTGTTGTTTCAAGAAAAAAAATGCAGATGACAAAACATTTAAAGAACACAGACGTCTGTGTGAAATACCGCTGCAAAGACATGAGCTGATATGACAGTCCTGTTATTTTATGCCACTGTCAGACTAAAGAGAAAGAAAGAAAGACAGAAAACAGACCGAATCAAAGAGACTTTTGTGTGGGATGTTCAGATCAGAATACTAGCAAACACTTACTATTATTTGTTATGTACATGTATGAGAAACAGTATGAATATCAGTATGCAACAAACAAATTAAATGATATAAATGTGATCAAATAATCATGACTTAAATAAAAAGTATCAGATTTTATTTCTGGTTTGTTATAGAAGATTTGAGATTAGTTTGCCAGTATGCTGTTCTGAACAGATCATGTGGTAATTCTCACACTGGCCAACAGAGGACAGTATAACAACCACAACATTAAACTCCAAACATCCTCAAAGCTTTCTAAAATATATTGCAATATAATTTGGTTTGACTTAGAAAATTGAGATGACTTGAATAAGACTAAAAAGTACCACAGTATTACTATATTGTGTTTGGACACAATCATAATGATTGTAGCATGTTTTTCTATGATGTACCAGGTAAATACTATTGGTGTATTGTATGACAATAGTAAAGTACAACATGGTATATATCAGAGGATCAGTTCAATCAATTCAAAATATTTTTTTTCTTAATACTCTTTATAGAAAGATGAATTTTTCAGTTAGTGAGTTTTAATTGAACAGCTGCCATCTGCTAAAAGCCCTTAAATCATCAGATCAGCTGTTGACTTCAGTCATATAACAGATCTATTTCAAACCCTAGTGAGCTGACTAACTAGACGGCATAAAAAAACCCATTAATAATAGCTATACTTCAATCTAATTCAAGTTTGATTATATCCAATATATTTGCTTATTAGAGTATCACTAGCACACTAGAGTTTGTAACAGAGCTAATGTTTTGTTTCATTGCTGTTTTAAAACATTTAGATGAGAAACAAACAATAAAAAACAATGTAAATATCAGACCTGTGAGAAAGAGAGAGAGAGATAGGTTTCGTTGAATGGCTTTTTTAGCTTGTTTTGGCCTTCAGGAGATGAACTCTGACCCCTGACAGTCTATACTGAAGGTTTGGCTTGATGTTCACTGGTCCTCCATTTACTTTCATCATCACAGTGTTTGACCTGTGGAGGCGGGGTCTCCAGACGCTGGTCGTCATGCCAACAGCCCAAGCCGCTTGACCTTGGCCGAGAGGAAGGAGTGGATGATGAAGACGATGGTTTTGGGACAGGAGTGAAGGTCCAGTTGCTAAAGAAACACAAGAACAGAAAGAACGAGGGATCACACACTCATACAAACATTAAAATGTTTTAAGATGATGAAAAAAGGAGTGAAAATCTCTTACAATCTCAGCTTCTGGGCCTCCAAAGTCCAGGAACATCATACGGATGCCGTCGTCTGAAGACATACGCAGACGCTCGAACGGCTGCTGGAAGAGAACGTTTTTCTTGACGCCAGACTCCTCCGTAAACAATGAGAAGCCTTTGTCTATGTGAACACTCAATAAACACGCCTTCCCGTTCCAGCTACAGGCTACAACACACACAAGACAAAAAACATTCACATACTGAAGTAGAAATAAAGCTTATATGGACAACTGATCTATTTTTTATTATGAAGCATTGACCAACAGAGGGCGATATAAACCACACAAACCAAACCAGAACCTTTCAAACAAAAATCATTCATTCACCTTCATTTCAAACCTGTATGACTTTCTTTCTTCTGCAGAACACAGAAGAAGATATTTTGAAGAATGTTGATAATCAAACAACACTGACCCTCATTGACTTCCATTATATAAACACAAAACTCATTTCTCAAGATATCTGCTTTCGTGCACGTAAGAAAGAGTCACATACAGTTTTGAAACACATGAAAGTGAATAAAATATTTTATAATTCTGTCATCAACTATCCCTTTAAGAGAAATGATGTATAACCTGTAGTGACTTCTTGTATGAGTTCAGCGGCGCTGTGACAGCCCTCCACCAGCAGATGTGTCCAGCTGGAGAGATCTTTAGCTGTGTCCACCCTGAACAGATGAGTCTCAACACCCTGTTTAGTGCCCAACCGCAAACCAAACGTCAACTCCGAATCATGCAGAGACGAACTCTTACCAGGACCGGAATGAACCAACCTGACAAGCAGAAACACATTCAACTGAAGTGGACCAAACCATTTCCAAATGTGTTTTGAGCTGAAAATGCAACGGTTTGAAAATGATACAACTACAAAAACACAAATTTGTGAAATCGGTGACGTCATGCGTATGTTAGTAACATGGCTAACTACTGGCCTGTCATAATACAGCATTTTTAGTTGTGTTTCAGGATCCTTTGACAACATTGTCTTTATTGTTTTAGTAAATCATTGTCATGTAAATGTACTGTTAGACTTAGTTTGTAAACTTCAAGCTAGTTAAAACTGTAATTCATAATTGTTTTGGTTAAAAATAAACAAATAATAATAATTTAATAATAAATAATAATTTAGTAATTTAGGATGGACACACGTTGTTACAAACTGTCTCTTTACTCTAATTAACAACAGTAGGATTATAATAATGATTTATTGATTCATATAAGTTCATTGGTTTATTATTTATTAATTGATTTAAGTTGAGCTGTCAGTATGATATGAAACAGAGATGGAGATAGAAAGACAAAAGTTGCAGATTTAAAACTAAGGAAACAACATTTGATAAAAGTAAAATGTGGTCTGCCAGGGAATACAAAGCACTTTACTTTATGATTTGTGTGTGTGTACCTGGTGGTTATTAAAGGATAACTCTTGTCAGGATTGATAAGAGTTTCTCTGCTGTCTGGCATTGATCCGTACAACAGAAGATCTCTGTCCGTCAACACCGCCAGAATCGGCCGTTCTGAACCCTAAGATCACACAAACACGTGATCATAAACATTAGACACAGTGTTTCTATTGAATGTGTGTCACGTGTCTGTAAACGTCACCTGCTCGATGATCCAGCCGATGTGTTTGACGTCCATGTTGGGCTGCAGTGACGACAGCTCGGCTTTAGCGCTGGACAGGACCGCTGAACTCCCCGTCTGGATGGCATTATACCAGGCCTGAGCCACCGCGTGATCTTTAGCTCTTAAAAACACAGACTTCTTCCTGTCTGATGACACCACCTCAAAATACCTGCAGAGAGAGAGAGAGAGAGAGAGAGAGAGAGAGAGTCAGAAAGTATTTGAAATATATGTGTGTATATAATATTCTAGGTGTGTTCATGACATCATGTATGTGTGTGTACCTGTCCTCTGTGTCAGGCGGACACTGTCTGCATGTTACGTAACACATTCTGAGAGAGATGGTCCGGGTTTCTTTAAGGGCCGGGTCAGTCTGTTTCTGAGGGGTCGCTGGTGGAGAATCCAGTACAGGAGGTCCAGTTGATCCACCCTTAAAAAACGCTGACATCTCCTTAATATACTTCACTACAGAGAGAGAGAGAGAGAGAGAGAGAGAGAGAGAGAGAGAGAGAGAGAGAGAGAGAGAGAGAGAGAGAGAGAGAGAGAGAGAGAGAGAGAGAGAGAGAGAGAGAGAGAGAGAGAGAGAGAGAGAGAGAGAGAGAGAGAGAGAGAGAGAGAGAGAGAGACAGAGAGAGAGAGAGAGAGAGAGAGAGAGAGAGAGAGAGAGAGAGAGACAGAGAGAGAGAGAGACAGAGAGAGACAGAGAGAGAGAGACAGAGAGTTAAAAGAGAAAGTTTTGCTCCACCACAATCACAAGGCTTTCCTATTGGAAACTGTTACTCAGTGATTTTAACTTGTGTAAACTTTTCCACTGGTTTCAAACCACAATCATCTTTAGACACACAGCCAACTTTCACTTCTACATATTCATTCAATAAATAGCCGAGTTTGTGGTGTATTTACATGAAACTCTGGGACGTCACAGCCTCACATCTGTTAATATATGTACGTTAATAAACATTATTGCTCCACAAGCAACAAAATGTATTAGTACTAAATGTACTAAATCTTTAGACTTACTGTACACCATAATATACCACACACACACACACACACACATCAGGGTTATAAATAGGAGACGCCACTATGGGGGAAAGATAGAGTTTCAGTGAAACACACCCCAGTCTCTCTCTCTCTCTCTCTCGCTTTGAGCGAGTGATATAGAGTTAAGAGGGGGATCCTCAACATAACTGTTATCTCACTACCAGACATACTTCATCCTCTCTCTCTCTCTCTCTGTCTGTCTGTCTCTCTCTCTCACTCTCTCTCTCTCTCTCTCTCTCTCTCTCTCTCTCTCTCGTCTATAAATACATTTGTAGTACAGTGAATGCATGCAAATCCATTTGAGAGTGTGTTCTCTCTCACAAACACACACCGTACTGTACTGTACTTTCACACATAAATTCCTGCTGGCCAGGTTAAATCTTTGTTTTTGTCTTGTGGTTTAGACAGGAAGTGTGTCATTTTCCCAGTGTAATGTCAACAGCAGGAGGGTCAATTATAAGCCTGTGGTTGGTTTAACCTCTTAGAGAAATTAGAAATTGTGGACATTTCTTTCCTGTCATTCAATTGGCATATATTATAGTATAGTGTTATCAACCAAAGTTCATGGTTTGATTTTCTGTCAACACACACATTAGTGATACAATATATAACTTGAATGCACTGTAATTGGTGTGGATAAAGTGTTGGGTTTCTATATAAAATGACTTTTATATAGTTTTTGGTAACTCTCAACCTTCCATTATTCTCATAGCGTCCAAACATTAATCACACAACACTTCACAGTCAGACGTGTTTAGATGAGAGGATTTCAGCAACTATTTATAGAGGCTTTGGATTGTATCAGCACAAAAGCTCTTCAGGTCTGATGCTAAATGGTCTTTGTGGAATTAAAACTGCTGTGCAATAAGCATTTCCCAGAACCCAGAGATCGCTCATTCATCGCTCACGAGACTTAATGGAGATCTAAATCATGCTTTATAAACTCTCAGCTCAGATTCATCTGGTGATTTACTGCAGTAACTTTCATCTTTTGTAAACCTGAGCACATTTTGATATCTTCTCCGTAACTCCAGAGATGTGGGATTTTTTTCAGCAACAGACTAATAAACAGATAAAGATAAAACATTGTCAAAAATTTGTCAAAATCAGATTATACATTTTTGAAGTAAAAACATCAACTTTAAAGAGTAACATTGTGCTTGTAGCTTTATAATCAGCGTCAGCGATTGAAACTGAATCATCATGTGTTGAAGTGAAGCGGTAAAAGGAAGGAAACAGGGAGGAGATCACGGTTCGGCTGGAAAAAACAACATCATCTAGATCATTTTAATTCACCCAAACCAGATGTCAGCGATGCAACAGGAGATGCTAAAGATGCTAATGTCTCGAAAGGTTAAGAAAAAACACAAATATCTGCAGATGCAGAAAAAGACCCTTGTCATGTTATATATTTCTCCTCTGAAAGAGATCTCAACAATGCCTTAAACTGTGCTCAGATTCAACAGGATAACCAACCAATGATCAAAAGAACATGAACTTCAGTATTGTTATTATTATAATTTTAAAACAAATATTTAAGACAACATATAGCTCTCCTCAACATCTGAACATCACAATCTCCCTTCACGTTTCTCTAAAGTCTCTTTTCTCTTTCTGTCATTAGACACAATGAATACAATTAAAGCTAAATAAAAGAGGGTGTAAATCCTCTTGCGTGTTTAAATCTGTCTGTTTTATCGCTGATTTATCAAAATGTGAGAATTCCTGCCTGTTCTGCATCATTTACAAGCTTTCAGACCAACAGCACATTAATGTCAGAGAACACAGATTCTTCAGCTTGTTTGGTCCATCCAGCCGTTTCCATGTGTTCAGACCCGGATCAGACTCCCACTGCCTCACTGGGCAAACACAAAACTCTGGACGTCACGTCAATCACAACAATTCCCAGTTACCGTGGGAGACCGTTGACTCCTGAAGCATGCCGTGCTGGGAATGATGCTCGGCGCCTACACAAAAATGTTCCTGAAATCACACAGGAGCAAACCAAACTACTGTACAGACAGTGAGCCCAAAAAAAAGTAATCTAGAGCGTTTAATAACTTGTATCTTATACAATGACATTCAGACATTTGTAAACGTAACTTTAGATGCATCTGAGATTTAACTCAGTCTCATTCTTTTTATATTTCATATATATATATATATTCAGCCATCCAGGAAAAGTGTTTCTAGATCATGTGAGATTACAGAATCTTTCTTCAATATTCTGGATTCTGGCCAAAGAGTAAAACATCTGAAAGTGAATAACTGTGGCAGAAATACAGCGCTGCTACTGTGCAAGAGCTATAAAACACTGCTGAGAGGTGATGATTTTCATTTCTTTAAGTGCAAAAACTCAACTGGGACATATGACCAAATGTCCGCACAAAGATATCAGGTATACAAAGTCATTTATTTTCATCTCCATTAGGAAAACAGATTATAAATCATAGTTTGTACAGTATAAAAATCATGTTTTTTGCACTCGTGTTTGCAAGTGTGTTGGGAAAAGCTGCGGTGGATGATAGGAATGTTTCTGCTCTCAGATAACCCTCATCTCTCTCTCTCTCTCTCTCTCTCTCTCTCTCTCTCTCTCTCTCTCTCTCTCTCTCTCTCTCTCTCTCTCTCTCTCTCTCTCTCTCTCTCTCTAAGTTTGTAGGCAGATGTAGTAGTAAAGGAAATCAGAGAGATCTACACTGGCTGACTTCAAGTCACAACATGATGGTATTTTACGCAACGGCGAGTGCACATTAACATAAACCATGATTTTGAATTCACTCGGATTTGATCATAATGAAAGTATTTTGTGTACAGTTACTATGAGTCAGTGTCTATGAAGAATCAGAGAGAGAATAAAACGCTGATGTTGGCATTATCACATGCTCATCAGAATGTATACAGTCTATCTTCCATTACAGACTAAAGCTCTTACTTTAATGTAATCGCTTACCCTGATGTTTCTCAAACACTTAGTGATGTGTCGTGAATATACATACAACTGTACAATTATTAAAGTAGGTCATAGGTTAGAGATTAACCTAATTTAATAAACAACATTATCTTTATCTAATAAAGGTACACAGTCACTGGCTTACAATGGTCATGGTCAATGGTCATATATATATATATATATATATATATATACAGTTTTTAAAGTTTACGGTCACCTGACTAAAAGGTTTCTCATGATTTTTTTAAAATATGACTTGATAAAAGCGGATGATTCGAAATGAATAATTAGAAAATTTCTTCATAAGAGTTCAGAATAGATGTTAACTCCTAAGCATCTCAGGGTGAGATCTTAAGAAACTGATAAAATGACAAAAAAAACATTTCTGTAAATTGCAGACAATTATTAAAAACACTGAAGATTATCAATGACATAAGTTTGATTTGTTTTGTATTTTCATTCGTCTAAACAATGTGCCCTAAACGTCTGTACAGACGTGTATATATATATATATATATATTAGCACACAGACAGCGTGTTGTGCTTTCACAGTTTGACAGTCTATGTGGTAAATCCCAGTGACACATGACAGCTACACATTTCTACAGAAGAGATGAGACAGAATAAGAGCAGAGAAACAGAAGTGAATGAGGAAGCGGCAGCGGATGCCATCATGACCCCTGAGGAGGTTTAATAAAGACGTTTATTTCTGATTTCTCATTATTAGTTCATTAACATTTAGAGGAAACTAACTGGATCTCCTAAAAGATTTGTGTAAAGAAACCTTGTGTAATATTTACCTTCCAAAATGACCTCTTTGCCTGTTTTCTTCAGGGTCTGAACAGCTTCATCATGAGTCGCCTCTCTCAGGTCATAACCGTTCACAGATAATATCGCATCTCCCACGTATAGAGCGGCTGTCTGATCAGCAGCAAGTCCTTTAAAGATCTTTGAGATGAGAATGGGCATCTTATTCTCCTTACCACCTGTAAAATGATAAATGACATGTGTAAGTTTAACTACGTGCAACAATTAAAATGATATCATGTGATATATGAAGCATCTGACACTGCTGTGTTGTTTTCTCAGTTCAGTCATGTGCTAAAAGAGGATCACAATCGTGCAGCACGTGTGTAATGTTGAAATCATTTACATTTCTGCACATGAACGGACAGAAACTTCAAAGATCTGAAAAATACTTAGATATGTTCATATGCAAACCAATCTTTTAATTATTTGTTGAAGAAACTGGAAAATGTGGAGCAACAAGGTACAAGAGAGTTTTGCACATATATATTAATGAAAGACATGCTTGGTTAGATTTATAGACCGTAACACCATCAAAATTTATCGTCCACATCCTTGAGTTGGCATGTGCTCCCGGTGCACATATATCATCTTCTGTGAATGAACTGGAGATGATGAGTGTCTAAATGACATTTTTAATAAAAATTAGCTGATATTGCTGGACTCAAGGCCTCTTATGATTTTACTCTTATATCTGAAAGTTCAAGGGTATTTGAAATGGCCACCTTAACTACATCCCATTAAACATTTCTGTGTGAATAACGGTTGGGGTTTTATATTGTTGTAGTGCAGTACTTCTCATCTGGTGCTGGTTTTTGCTTGATGTTGGACATCAGAAAATCCAACACAAAATTAACAAAAACATCCTTATAGTTTCAACAACTACACAAAGTTTGTTTTATATTTACATTTACATTTAGGCATTTAGCTGACGCTTTTATCCAAAGCGACTTACAAATATTAGGAGACAAAAACGATATTTCATATCTATTATTTTACAATAATCGTTTAGTGAAGATCTTATAAGACAGTCCTACTTGAAACAAGAAGTTGGGGCACAGGTCACAAGTGGTCTTGTCCTAATTACCCTTAAGCTTCTTTTAGTGTCTTTTTCTCTGTGTTAGTGACCCTTTGACTTTTATAGACACATGTGTGACACACATGCGTGTGTGTGGTCGACTCCTGCCAGATACGGCTGCTGGTGACCTCTGTGTCTGCTTCAGTCTCAGCACATTATCAATCAATCATTTCTTACTCTGCAGTCTCTGCCGGGACGTCCTGCACAAATACACTACAGCTAAAAAACCTTCCACCATTGCATCATTCATCTGCAAATACATCACAGCATGACACATTTTCCACAGAAACTCTGCTGTTGCTTATGTGTGACAGTTTTTGCTCAGCACATCTGTGATCGATCTGGTCTGGCCATGATAACCAGTAGCCGGGTTATTTCAGTAGCTCTACAAAACCAGCACATTAAAACTCAAACATTCCATATTTGTAAATAAATAAATTATAATTCAAGACCAAAAAATTGGTTGGTTAAACATTAGCAACCAATAAACAACGTATTACAGACAAAATAAAAACCGACCAAGTTTCCAGATTTCTGGCTAGCGGCACCTGAAGACAATACACACAAACACACAAACACAGAAAAGAAACCAGGGATTCCAAAGAGTTTTTAAGGGTGTCCACAAGTTGTCCACAGAGCTCCAGGCCCGAAGACTCGCACCACAGTAAATATAGACATCCAACTGCACTTCGGACTTAGAGCAAGGTCATCACGCTCTCTCTCTCTCTTTCTCGTTCCCCAAAATAAACAGCACCATACTCTTCTCTCTGCTCTGGTTCTACAGCTTTCATCTTAAGCCGGTGACAGGCTGAGCATGATGGGTAAATCTCTGGTCAGCTGTTGGCATTGGGGTGCAAACGCCCTCCCTCAGCACAAACACACACACACATAACATTATTCACCAAGCTGTAAATCTCACAACAAATCCACATTATTAAACTTTAAGAGCAAATGTTTCAAACTGTTTTATCGCCATTTCAGCATTTCTGGAGAAGACATTTTAACTTTTAAAATCAAGATTTCCTCTTGCTCTGCACACATACATCTGTCTGCATGTCTGTGTATAAGTTTGGATCTAAACAAATCCCCTCCCAAATATTTACATAACAGATATGAGAGAATGTCCAGATTTAGGACAGGCAGTAATGGCCTGCCATAAATGACCTTAAAAATGACACTTCTGTGTCTTGCTTTCCAGCTTCCACAGATATTTCACATTTGTTGACACTTTATTTGACAGCTGTTTGTGTGACAGCTGTCTAACACAGACGGCTGGAGATATTCTCCTGTCTGACATACAGCATGATCACCTCTTCTAGCTTATATATTAGGAAAATTCCAACACTTTATATTAAACATTCTTCAGAGGTGTACTCGAAACTATTAAGATCCAAGAAAACATGACAAACTACAAAATATCACAAAATACACTGCGGGAAAATGAAACAATGATAATGTCAGATATTAATATTTCAATATATACCTCTCATAACATTTACACAAGACTCCATGTTATATCAGAGAGACCCTGATGGGACTACAGGCTGCATGTTCAAGGAACCGTGAGACCACCAGGGTAGCCAAGATTAAAACCTGAAAAAGTTTACTAATATACTTTTTAACGAGTATATCCTGTTAACATAAATGTCAAAAATGTCTTTTTTTAAAACACAACAAAGTATTCCGCTATTCTGCATTGTTTTATACCGCGTCTGTACTGTTACAATGTGTCAAAGTAACAAAGTCTAAAGTTCACACTGTTACACTGTAACACACTTCATTCTTTTACCTTTAATACTTATTCCGAGTCCTCCGACTTCTTGTTTCGTGACTCTCACGGTTCTCTTGACGTTAGTGATGGTCTCCGGTACCGGGGAGGCGCTAAGGTTCGCCGGATCCCCGTTCAACGCCCCGCCGGGCGCGGGACAGCTACTTTTCCCGGACTCATCGGTGTGTTCTCCGGGGGTGACGGTGAACGAGTCTACAGTTAGGGTGGCGAGGACGCGGATCCAGTGGTCGACGGTAACGCGGAGCTCGAGCAGTCCGCTCTTCACGGGCTTTACAGCGGCCGCCATGATCAACACATTCCTGAAATACCAGCGGACGAGCTGCGCTCCAGAACCCGAGACACTTCACACAACTACCCCCTCCTCCACTCTCTCTCTCTCTCTCTCTCTCTCTCTCTCTCTCTCTCTCTCTCTCTCTCTCTCTCTCTCTCTCTCTCTCTCTCTCTCTCTCTCTCTCTCTCTCTCTCTCTCTCTCTCTCTCTCTCTGTCTCTCTCTCTCTCTCTCTCTCTCTGTCTCTCTCTCTCTCTCTCTCTCTCTCTCTCTCTCTCTCTCTCTCTCTGGTCTCTGCTCTCTCTCTCTCTCTCTCTCTCTCTCTCCCTCTCCCTCTGTCTCCTCCATACTCACTTCCTCTCTCACTCACGTAGTGTAAATAGTGTTTACAAAGAACTTTAATTAAAGTTAAATAGTAAGATATATAAAAAAACAGAGATTTACAGAGAAGCACAATACAAACTTACAAAACGAAATAAACCAAAATAAAATATATTTAAAATATCATGTTACTACACTTTCTGATATTAAACTGTGGTAACTTGGCATAATGTGCAAAGACACAGTGATGTATCAGATGGTAAAATGACTTGTTAATGCAGTGATAACAGTTTACTGTATAGTGAAAATAACTACTGTGGTATTACTGTGGTATAAAATATAGTCACAGTGGTAAATGTTTTTGGGTTTTTTAAGGACACAACTTAAAGGGATAGTTCACCCAAAAATAAAAATAATGTCATAGTTTATTTACCCTTATGTCATGCAAACCCTGTATATGACTCTTTTTGTGGAACACAAAAGAAGATATTTTGCAAAACGCTGGTTACCGGCACCCATTGACTTCCATTGTACCTTATGTCCATACTGTTAAAGTGAACGTGTGTCGGTAACCAGCGAAAATCTTGCAAAATATCTTCTTCTGTGTTCTGCTGAAGCAAAAAAGTCATATAAGTTTGACATGACATGAGGGTGAGGAAATAATAAAAGACTTTTTTGGGGTGAACTATCCCTTTAAAACATAGAAGAGTTTTGTTTGAATTCAAAACAACAGAAAGCTGTAAAAGTCATTTATCTGGAAAGTTATTTTTCAGACTGCTGCTAATGTTGTGCAGGAATGTCATGTTTACACTGACACCAGTGTGAGACCATTTCACTTCATTATCAGACAGCGTCTCTAATGAGAGTATTTATGTGTGAAACTCATGGATTTCACATTCTGCCTCATTTGACACTGAATACTCAAACACTGACCTAAATACATGCTATTGGAAATAACACACGGTCTCTTTCTGGAATCAATGCAGAAGTCATTTGTTTCTTGAATACAAGACTGGTCATTTATCACACTGATTAACTTTATGACACATGATAGTTTTTAGACAAGACAAACCAGCTAATTCCACAAAACATCACAGATGTTCACAAATGCATTGCTAATGTGTCCTAATGTTTCTGCTGTTTGAGAAGAATAAGACAGGGACATGACGATGCATAGTGTGACCCGACAGCGTTTCTCCAGGCACCGTTTTAAACATCACACTCATGTACGGCACATTTAATACTCCACTGGCCTAATTAGACTTTGTGACTCATCGTTTTGTTCAATTTTTTCTTCCTAAGTAGGTTGTGTCTAATCCCTAAAAAGCAAAAGATGGTGAAATACTCATTTATGGTTTACCATCTTGGCCTGCCATTGCTCTTACAACATACTCTGGTTTTACCATGCTTATTTGGAGGTCGCACCATGGTAATATCATGGTATTATTTAAAGAATTCTGGCTTATTTTTGGTATATAAATGTGATAATCAAACATTGGGGACAGAAGTGATGCTCTCTTGACATCTGCTGATGTTTGTTGTTACTCATTCATGTTCAGTCTCCTCCTTTGAATATATTTGACTTTGTCTCCATCTACTGTAGAAATGTTTATAGATCATTATGACCAGTGTCGATTGATTATGGATGCAAAAATCTATATATTAACACTTTGTTGATATTAATAGTTTAATTTTTTATCTGTTCTGAATAGGACATTGTATTTAGATCTTTACAGTTATAGTACAATGTATTTCCAGCAGGCGGCGCTGTAGTCCATGATTTAACCCACAATATATCCATTCAGTTCAGTTTAGACGTGAGTTTCCCAAAAGCATCATTAGCAACTCGCAAGTTTAAAGATTCGGTGTTGAAATTCCAAACTAACAGTATTGACAAAAAACAAGAAATAATAATGTTAATAAAACCCATCAACATGAAATCTGACAATTTATAAAGTTGATTTATACCCACTATTAACTTAACATTTGAATTATATGATAAGGTAAATCAATGCACTTTATTAATAAACAACCAAAACACACAAAATAATCTGTGGTGATACTATGGTAAAGTAGTTGACATATGCCACAGTTTTAACATGGCCCTGCAATATTATGTGTATTTGCATAATGGTTTGTGTATTTACCAGTATTACACCATCTGTTCTCATAATCCTTTCTGTCTGTCTGGCTTCTTAAACGTCTCTGTCTGTCTTTGTACCTTTGTTGTGTTTGTGTGCGTCTGCGTGTGTACGTGTGGGGTTTTGTATTTGTATAGATGCAGTCTGTAATTGGGTAGATGGATACAAACTTTGTTTTTAACATGAAAAAGGTTGTATGAAAAGATGTTTATAATGGTATAAAGTGAAGTGTCTATTTACCTCTTTCTTTTTAACTGTTTACTTTATCATATTTATATCATAAACACTTTAATAATGTGACATATCTTTTTAAGTAAACATTTAATCTACTTGAATGAACTAAATCTATAATAGATATATAACAGATAATAAAAATGCAGTTTGAAAAGAAACATTTATAGCATGTTGCATTGCAGGACAACAACTTTTTTTATATTCATTTATAAAACAAAACTACCATAATGTGTGTGTTTATATTTGTGCAATGTAAAAAATGCAATGTAAATATATGTATTTATGACAAAGTGCTTTATACAACATCACAGGCTGCCATCTGCTCATATATAATCTTACTGTGTGGTGTGGCGCGTGTGTGTATGAAGATGTCTTTACCCTGGAGGGTTAACCAGGCGTCTGCCTGCTGACCTTTGTGACCTCAGCCTTTTGCTTAGATCTCAGGAGAACAGCAGGTACACAATCACACAAACACACACACACACAGAGGAACAGAACAGCAGGAAAAGCAGTTGAACAGACCACTGAAGGAGGCAGACGGTCTGTTGTTGTGATGCTGTTCTGCGCGCGTGTGTGTGTGTGTTGCATGCTTGGGTCATTCTCAAGCTGTTGCATTGTGAAAGACCTACTAGTGTGCTAAATAGACCAGTGACTAACACACACACACACACACTGAGACACAAGCCCAGCTGTCACACACACACACACGTTGACACGAGTCATATCAGCAGGGTAACTTGTGTCACTCTGTTTAATTCATGCCTGTCTTTGTTGATGTAACACATGCTCACCCTCTCAGAAACGCTGCTTCATTTGCCCGTTACTCATTATCATCACAAAAGTCTGATGAGAGAATACAGGCAGTATTCATAGACGGCACACTTACGGCACAGCGACCTGCGCAGCTTTGAGTATGTTTGTCTGGATCCTCAAATTGAGGAGAAACTGGAGCATCCTTCTAATCTTCCTTTGAAATAAATATCATTGCATAAGATCACAAAGCAGATTTTTGATCAGGTGTAGTTCTTTACATTAACCATGAACAGGTTTTAAGGTTTAACTCAATAATTGTCCTTGTTTGAACACATTTTAATATTGTTTTCTAGGCAATTCCATGAAAATGTTTTTCTCAAAAACGTCATACTGATATCATACTGATTGTTCAGATGTCAGTATTTGGTGGTTTAAATACTTATATGAGGTCTCTCCGAAGGTTTTTAAAGCATTTGTTTATGTTTAAATCATGATTTTTAATAATCAGGTAAAGTGCTGGTTTCAGAATAGTTCATATTCCTCATAAATGAACACATGAAAATTTTAATAAAATAACTATCTGATGTTCTTTAAAGAGTCATCTCTTCTTCATTTGTTGGGTATTATCGCTTCTGGTTTGTGTATTTTAATTCACAGTATATATCACAACATATTATTAATAAATACATTTTGAGAGAATTTATTTTTAAGTTGTGACTGAACATGTATCAATAACGCTAGAATTGCCCTTCTACATCATCTACAACCCAACAAACATCTTTTGTAAAATATCTTGCTTGAAAAGCGTGCATGTACTGAAAAACTTTTTTGCATTTTGTAATCTAATGCAATGTCATTTGCGTGACTTTTTCAATCAAACGACCAAAATAGTCCATCTCATTCTGATATTGACTAACCATCAGTGGACACAAATACAGCAGGTATGAGGAAAGAGCATCATTGATGAAACAGCTCCCGGAGGATGAGAGCAGAATCCTCCCTCCCTCTCTCCAGGACGGTGGGTGTTAATTTGTTCCTGTCGGTCAGCAGCTGTGTTGCACACACACGAGCAGGTGGCGACTCGTGGGGGGACACGAGGAAAGAACGCGTGGCATGTGTTTGTGGGGGGATGCGGAGGGGATCTCATCGTGCAGGATAGATGGAGACCAACACGGATGGATGCAACGTTATACTGTATCAGCAAAGATACTGATGAAATATTATTTATTAAGATCTGTTTAAGATTAACAGATGTGCTGTCCATTAATTGTGTACCACAACAAATAACGGCACATAAAAATAAAGATGTCTTTAAAAAAACTTGAGGTTAAGAAAGTAATCACATTTGCTCAGCAGTGTGAACAAACCCTGCTTCCTTTCCATGAATGGGTAATTGAGTAAATCTTACATGGGCTATATGGGTCATTAAACAAACATTGTTGGAGTTGTTGGAAACACCTGCCTCTGTTTGAGTGTTATTTTATGCAAATATCCTGAAACTATCATTTATCTGTTTGCTCATGGATACTAAATGTGTGGTTGATAATAAAAACATAAATTCTGATGCTATTTCCAGTGTTTCCATCTCATATAAAATCCAGAACAATAAAGATGGGCAATTCTCACAGAATGCATTTATAACCAGTATGTTAAATCATCTGTTTATATTATACTAAAGCCCCAGACATCAGAACAATGTCAGTCTATACAAAAAAATGCAAATATGTGTTATGAATGTGACAAAAAGGAACACGTTTTTGAGAGGAAACATGCTTTGTAGGATTTCTGTGAATTAAAATACACAAAACAGAAGCAATAATACCCAACAAATGAAGAAGAGATGACTCTTCAAAGAACATCAAATAGATTTTTTATGTTCATTTATGAGAAATATGAACTGTTATGAATGTGACAATTCTGAAAACAGCACTTTCTGTGAATAATGCATAAGAAGTCATTTGGACCATCATGTAAATATCATGGGACATGAATATGTAAATAAAGAGAATCAATCGGAACCACAAGGTTTCCCTGTAGCTCCACCTCCAGTAATGACACACACACACACACACACACACACACGCGAGTGAGTCAGTGGATCTATCAGGACAGTGAACACACACACACACACAGACACACAAACACAGACAGACGGAAGCTCGTGAGGATTATGGTCGGGATTGCAGCATCATCTCAATGTAAGTGCTCGAGTGGGTTTTTACATGTTATTGTGCGTTTAACACAAACTGTGTGTCGTACTAGACAGTCTTAGCAAAGCAACAGGATAAACACGTTTGTGTAAAAATAGTTTATAAAAAGCGTTTATTGTGTTACACGTATCAATG
This sequence comes from Beaufortia kweichowensis, assembly GCA_019155185.1. Taxonomy (NCBI): domain Eukaryota; kingdom Metazoa; phylum Chordata; class Actinopteri; order Cypriniformes; family Gastromyzontidae; genus Beaufortia; species Beaufortia kweichowensis. The sequence goes on along the minus strand of CM032798.1, from coordinate 1,104,516 downwards.
TCAAGTCTTTTATGTGAACTGTGATATAACAATGTGATCATTGACTGTCTTATTGTATGTGTTTACACATTTAGTGCATCTCAAATGCCTAATAATGACACGTGACATTCATTGAATTTAGCAAAATCTTTTATTGTATCATATGGTAGTGCTATGATTTTTTAATATTTATCTTGCAAGTTAATGATTATTGATATTATATGTATATTTGTTTAAATGTGACGATTTTTGTGTTTTGAAGCTCTTGTGTAAGATGTCTTCACGTGCAGTACAGTCTCTGACAGGTGTTGAGTTTAGTAACGATCTTCATCGCTGAGAAACCAAATGATTCATTTGGAGTTCATTTTGTTTAACTTGTAGGTCGATGTTAAAGCGTTATAATTTGCTTATATGTGCTTTAAATGATCTCGCTAGTAGATATTTTAAAAACGATTCAGTCCTTGAGTGAACTGTCAAAATGATTCAGTGTTTGATTCTTGAACGGACGATTAGCCCGTATGATAAACTAAAGAATCGACTCAAATGAATCGGGCATCGCTAGTTCTGATTACAAACAGGAGGCAGCCGGACGGGAGCTAAAGGTACCACAGTATTTTCACGATATTTTGCACTGTTACCATGGTATTTTTAAGTAATTGTATATTAATTTCACTACTGTGGCTTTATAATCTGACACTGTACCATAGTAACATGACGTCACTTTTCGTGAGGGTTGTTTAGTACGTAGTTCGTGACAGTAATGCATTTTTCTGAAGAGGATTTTGACTTTAATCCTGTCAGGACAGTTTTACACCATCTGTACTTTGTATGATGCTGTATTTACTGGACTACAGGAGACCCGTGCGTGCGCGTGCGCGTTTGTGTTAAAGTGATGTAATGATCGGTTTGCTCCACTAGATGGCGTCACAGGCCGTGTAGTTTGATTTACGTCATGAACAGCATCACTTCATAGTGTCTTAACTTCATTTATATTGTCATACATGTTGTTTAAGGTACTTGATACAATGAAAGTTGATACAATTTTGTTGATACAATACAAAAAAAATACTTTTTTGTGTAGTTTGCATTACAGTTTTGCTAACATTTTATTATTGTTGTATATAACTCAATATATAGGCATATTACTACATGATAATATAAGTTATTGTTTTTATGACCAAAAACGTAATAGCATTGGTAGCACTTTCAGTATTTTTTGTTAGTGTGTTGCATTTTTAATTTCCGCGCAAGTTTTTTGCACTTCTCTTTAGTTTTGGCCGTGGGTCTTGAAAGTGATGTAGTTTGTGTATGTGTGCTGGCGTTGGGGGTGGTTAGATTCCTATCCGCTGACTTGAAGAAAGGAAACACAGGACAAAAGGGCCCTTCAGGTTTGAATTAGAGCTTTAATTGGTCTTGGCTCTCGCCGCTGGGGTCTCCAGCGCTGGCAACCCGGCGCTTGGGTCGCGTGGGAGAGTTTGTGCACGTCAGAAAGAGAGAGTATGAGAGAGGGGAATGAAGTATGGATCTCTTCTCTGGTTTTAGCAGCTGTTAGTGTTTAAGTAAGCCCCAGGCAACAGCAGTCATGACCCGCTTCGGCTCCACGGTTCTCTCCTTAAAGCTGCAGAGATCTGTGTCCCATTAACAATTAACCAAACAACATGAGTCGCAGTCATAATAAAGTGAAGGGTGTCCACGTAGTCCATACTGTCGGTATCAGCCCTAACACTAGTTTGTATTTATCTCTGTGTGCCTGCAGGGGTTAAATATCTGCTGTATGTTTACTATAGTTTTTAACGTGTGTGCGATTGACCCCGTTTTGGCGTTTAGCCGCTCAGCGGGCCGTTTGTTCGTCGTCTTCCCTCCTGTGTGTGTGTGTGTGTGTGTTGGATGGATTATCTATGAAGGCAAACACAACGCAGTAATTGTCATCAGCACTGCCAGATGTTTCTCGTCGCCCACCGCTGTGCGGACAGGCTGGGGAAGATTGAATCCAGATGTCGAGGCTCCAGAGCGAACACAGCCCTCACCACCAGAATGTCAGTTTGCTGGAGACATGGATTATTATAGGACTGGACCTCCTGGAGTCGGGTCTCTGACCCTTGTTTAGAGAAGTCCGTTCCAGATTTCCTTCTATGCCGATGGCTGGCTCCCATCATGAAAATTTGCTTTGAGTTAAACCTGATGAGTTTTGGCTCTGTTAGACACCCAAATATGAAACTTCTGTCATCATGCTCACCCTCGTGTTATTTTTTTAGTAGTGTAAGTCTCAGGTCTAGTTATTGATGTGAAATAAAGAATGTGTAAATTATCATTGTACGGTGACGTTTTCTTTGCAGACGTGCCCGCAGGGTAGAAGATCCCTCGAGTGTTGATGCGTGATGTCTTTGTTTTATTGCTCATAGTGGCTGATGGTTATCAGCTCAAAAGATGCTTTGGAAACAAGAGATTAATGAACAGAAGCTTCCTGATGTTTTGGGTCGTTCTCTCGCATGTGATTGGTCAGTTTGATTTGGTATGGCTGATTGGCTCTGAACTTTCTGTTGATTTCTCCAGCGGTGAGAGTAGAAAGACGCACAAAGACACTAGTCATGGGATTTATGAGAGGGAGGAGAGTTTAAAAGCTTGTGAAAGAGGCTTATCACACCATCAAGCTTTTAAAGACCCCCACCATCCACTCGACACACATCTCACACACATCTTTAAAACATGACTGCTTGATAATGACCCCTCCATCATGCACATATCTTGCTGTAGGTTAGCTTTAAATGTATTTTCTATATATAAGAAAATTAAGCCTAATTTTAGTACATTTAACTTTTTTTTGCATTGTGTTATTTGAAGAACAAAAAACTATAATAATACTATAATATAATATAATAATACTATACTATAATAATACTATAATAATAGAAAATACTATATCTCTTTTGTTGTCATAATTTTAAATGTAAAATAAGTTAAAAACATTGCAAGTCGTAATAGTCATAAAAATAGGATTTTCTTTTTGTAGAAATATCATTAATAATGATGATTTTGTATTTTATTTTTATTTCTATTATTTTGTTCTCTCTCTCTCTCTCTCTCTCTCTCTCTCTCTCTCTCTCTCTCTCTCTCGCCTCTCTCCCTCTCTCCCTCTCTCTCTGTCTCTGTCTCTGTCTCTGTCTCTGTCTCTGTCTCTGTCTCTCCTCTCTCTCTCTCTGTCTCTCTCTCTCTCTCTCTCTCTCTCTCTCTCTCTCTCTCTCTCTCTCTCTCTCTCTCTCTCTCTCTCTCTCTCTGTCTCTCTGTCTCTGTCTGTCTCTCTGTCTCTGTCTCTGTCTCTCTGTCTCTCTCTGTCTCTGTCTCTCTGTCTCTGTCTCTCTCTCTCTCTCTCTCTCTCTCTCTCTCTCTCTCTCTCTCTCTCTCTCTCTCTCTCTCTCTCTCTCTCTCTCTCTCTCCCTCTCTCCCTCTGGTTGATGAGAAAGCCAGCTGTTTTGTTGCTGTCAGTGGTGGATGAACTATTCCAAAAAAAAGATGAGAGCCCAGACTGTGAGAACCTCACCAGAGCGTTGACATTGAGACCCGATGTGTGTGTGTGTGTGTGTTTCTCATGCTTCAGGCCGTACATTCACATTAAACAGGATATCTGTCACCATTGAATGACCCACTACAGTTTTCTCATATAAAGTTGTCAGTTGTGCTTATGAATGAATGCTTGAATGATTGAGATTCTTTATTACTGTCTGTTTTTGTTGTAATATCTCTCCCATGACCTTCTCTGAATATGAGTTTCATAAGCAGCCATTGAATTCATTGTTTGCGTTTCATGAGAACAGAATACCGTATCCCACAATGCAATTCAACTTGACCTTCCAGTTGCATGATTGGAAAAGTTAGAACATTTGTGTGCAAAATTAATTTTACAATGCAGGATTTAAAATGATGTCATCATTTCACAAATGTAGCATGTGACATGAATTAAATAATGCATGCAAAATTGTCTCCGACATCCCAACTCTTGTAGACATGGCAAAGGGATTGTGGGAATCTGGGGTCTTGACAAGCCAAAACGGATCCTGCAATCCAACCTCAGGGAAGACATGCCTACACACACACACACACACACACCAGCGATATCTCCTTTCGCTCTCTTATCTGCACAACTATAATTAAGTCCTTGGTTTACGGAGTAAAAAGCCCTGCGGGTTTGATCTCTCTGGCTCGCTCTCTCTCTCCAGGTGTTATCTCATATAGCAGCACAACCACCTGCAAACACAGGTGTGTGTGTATGCCAATAACACAGCTGCTCTCTCGCCTCGAGGACATCCAAAAATGGACTGAGAATTCAGAATAAAACACAGGTGGGGTGCAGGAGAGAGACAGAGAGATGCAAGCTGTTTTCATATCCATACTTGCCATATACTATTTGTCAAGTATGCAGTTTGTATTGAGCACATTCTTTTGTCGTTTCTGGCCCGTGTTGTGTATTAGATTTCCTTTAGGATGGCTCCGGCACGTGAAGGCCTGACACAGAGCTCTTTGTGTCATTGTAAGTGCTTACATTGTCCTTCCTGTTTTTTATACGGATATATCTTTCCTGCGCTTTCATCCCATTCAGATATCATCAACAAACTCCGGATCCAATTCATTCAGAAAGCACTGATTACTCGGATCAAAGATTTACCTCCAAAGTAGACGTACGGCACGTAACAGAAACAGGTGATTTTAAAGAAATCATTCATGACTTTCTTCTTCAAAGCACAAAAGAAGATATTTTGAAGAATGTTGATAATCAAACAACGTTGACTTCAGTTGTATGAACATTTCTCAAAATATCATCTTTTTTGTGACACTGAAGAAAGAGTCACATAGACATTTTGAACCACATGAGAATGAATAAATAAAATAAATTGTGTGGTAATCTGTCCCTTTAAGGGGTTTATCCTGAACGTAATTATTGTATATCAATTATTTGTTAATGACACAAAGCTCTCTGTAAGTTTCTAACCAACAGACGGGTGTAAATATAGTCTGAGGAGGCTGTTTACACTTCAGAACTGGTTTTGGATTTGACCTCTTCGGTATGAAGCGGTGTGTGTTTCTTTCTGTCTCACTTTCATCATTTCTTCTCTAGTAAAAAGCAGCAGTAAATTCTTGCCCTCCATTTTCTCGTCACTTTGAAAGAGATGCTCAGATAAGATAGAGACGAAGTGCATCAATCAAGCATTTAGCCACGTACATATATCACACAAATGACGTTTTATCTTCAGTTTACTGAAGATCACACAAATGAAGATGATGTACCACATTTGCAAAAATGTGCAGATACAACCCGACTTCATCATTGTCTCCTAATTGTAAGTCGCTTTGCATAAAAGCGTCAACTAAATGCCTAAATGTAAATGTTGTCTGGCATTTTCATCATGACACGTAAACTAAAGTGATCACTGAAGTTTATCATATACTTATTTATTTGCTTAGACCAGCTAAAGATTTATTGATTTCTGACACTTCAGAATTGTGAGGTCATGTGACTTATTGTCTGAAATAAACACTGTGCCGTGTGCGGTACTGTAGTTTGATATCATACACAGCCCTGTTATAGTCTTGCCATCTGACTAAACATTACAGCATCCAACAGACTCTGACAGACAAACTTAATGAAGTTAAATATTTGCATGAACAAATGTGAAAAAGTTCTGTCATTTTATGGATAATTATGGCTACATAACAGTGTGTGTGTGTGTGTGTGTGTGTGTGTGTGTGTGTGTGTGTGTGTGTGTGTGTGTGTGTGTGTGTCTGTGTGTGTGTGTGTGTGTGTGTGTGTGTGTGTCTGTGTGTGTGTCTGTGTGTGTCTGTGTGTGTGTGTGTGTGTGTGTGTGTGTGTGTCTGTGTGTGTGTGTGTGTGTGTCTGTGTGTGTGTCTGTGTGTGTGTGTGTGTCTGTGTGTGTGTCTGTGTGTGTGTGTCTGTGTGTGTGTGTGTGTGTGTGTGTGTGTGTCTGTGTGTGTGTGTGTGTCTGTGTGTGTCTGTGTGTGTCTGTGTCTGTGTGTGTGTGTGTGTGTGTGTCTGTGTGTGTGTGTGTGTGTGTGTGTGTCTGTGTCTGTCTGTGTGTGTCTGTGTGTGTGTCTGTGTGTGTGTCTGTGTGTGTCTGTGTGTGTGTGTGTGTGTGTGTGTCTGTGTGTGTGTCTGTGTGTGTGTGTGTGTGTCTGTGTGTGTGTGTGTGTGTGTGTGTGTGTGTGTGTGTGTGTGTGTGTGTGTGTGTGTGTGTGTGTGTGTGTGTGTGTGTGTCTGTGTGTGTGTCTGTGTGTGTGTGTGTGTGTGTGTGTGTGTGTGTGTGTCTGTGTCTGTCTGTGTGTGTCTGTGTGTGTGTGTGTCTGTGTGTGTCTGTGTGTGTGTGTGTGTCACCTTTTGGCTCCTACTTGTGGAAACTTTAGGGTGAAGTAGCCAAGAGAGCTCGTGACCCGGCTCTCATAAATTGTAAGTTCAGACTGGCGCACACACACAGACACACCAACTAACCAAACCTAGTGATACTACTAACTTTCCACCAGGGTTTCCACTCATAACGGTCACACTGTTTAGTCCAAAGTTATTTGTGTAAATCAGCATCACGTCAGTTCAGTTTTGAGTCTCACGTCATGAGCACAACCCACAGAGATTTCTTCTGAGGAGATTTTATTGTACCCAGTTTTAAGCTAAGCAAACCCACACACAGTACTTCACGCACTCTCTCCCAAATCACTTTCAAACACGCTCGCTCTGTTGAGTTCATGTGTGTGTGTGTGTGTGTGTGTGTCGGCCTTTACTTAAACTAATGGCTCCCAGGCGTGCAGCGGGCCAGACACGCTGGAGCCGAGAGCCGGCTCGAGGAATGCCACTACAAACACAGAGAGAGAGACGGAGAGAGAGAGAGAGAGAGAGAGAGAGAGGGAGAGAGAGAGAGAGAGAGAGAGAGAGAGAGAGAGAGAGACGGGGAGAGAGAGAGGAGAGAGAGAGAGAGAGAGAGAGAGAGAGAGAGAGAGAGAGAGAGAGAGAGAGAGAGAGAGAGAGAGAGAGAGAGAGAGAGAGAGAGCGGTTGGAAAGAGATTTTGGTGTGGAGCAGATTGGATGTGGATTTGGAACAGCAGTCTGATGTGTGTGTGTGTGTGTGTGTGTGTGTGTGTGTGTGTGTGTGTGTGTGTGTGTGTGTGCAGTCACATCTGCCACCCTGATGCAATATATCAACAGATGGTTGAAACGTCTTACAGATGGAATTGAAGGGTCTTATCGATTCCAGTTGTAATTGTCATGACAGCAACATCAACAGCAAGACAAAATATCGAACAGCTCTTCTCATGTAAAGTGCAAGAGAGACTCGACTCGCAGTTCATTCCAATTTGACATTATTAGTTTTATGTATAATGCTTTGGAAATATTGTAACGAAACACAATCATGCCAATGACTTGTATATAAAACATAAACTTGTAGGTTACCTCACTTTTTAAAACCAGATTGAGCTGTTGCATCAATACTTTTCAGTATTAAATGAATCATGTTTGATTTGATTCCCAGAGAACACAGAGAATCCGATGCATTAATGTAAATGGCTTCAGCTCCTCCGTGAGGTTTTCCAGCGTCTCTCTGTATGTGGTGTAATGGACTCGGTCCTTTCACATGCGTCTCTGAGTGGAAAGTGTTTTTCTTAAGGTTTTATAGATCGTATTGAAATGCAAATGAAGGTGAGCTGGTGTTCACATTCATGTGCTCAGTTGGATGTAGAGCGTTCGCACACTGACATTACATTTATAGCACTGTTACCTCGTATATGAGATTTCAGATGATGTTACGGAGATGTTTTTTCGACAGGACAGGACTGTTCGGTCATTTGTTCGCAGGTGATATAATACTGATATATATTAAATGATGTTTAATGCTGTAGAAAAATCTTTTTCTTCCATAAAGAACCCTTAACATCCACAGAACATTTCTGTTTTTGTTGTGGAAAAGGTTTTTTAGACTATAAAAAGGTCAGAAAGAAGCGGCTCTTTTTTAGAACATTAGACTAAATGGTTCTTTGGGGACTCAAAACTGGTTCTTCTATCGCACCTTTGTTTTCAAAAGTGTATTTATCTTTCCAAAGCGTCATTTTCTCTGGTGGAGAGAGGCAGACTGAGAGTTTGTTTATCTTTTTAGAAAGTAGAAAGGGAGAAAAAGATAAAGAGAAGTTTTGTGGAAAGTTTTTTCAAAACATTTTTGAAACGTTTTTCACTTCATCTTTGCTTTTGAAAACGTCCTGCTGCAAGTATAAAAACTTCATAACCTTGATTATTAAACTTTCTGTATTATCAGATACTCTAACTGTGTGTCAACAATTGTCTCACCTGTGAGAATGATAAAAAAACATCAGAGAAAAAATAAGCAAATCCATAAATGACAATTCACAAGAAAACTTTAACCGTCTGATTCATGAACATTTATGACGAGTATTATCTTAACTTCTGAATAACTATAGTACCGACACACACAGTATGAGGTGTTATGGGTAACCACCCCCCCCTCCATCAGTTGGCATGTACTTTGTTTGGGCTTTGAGTGCCAGAGCAGTTAGTTATGTTAATGAGCAGCCTGCATTCAATAGCTCATCAGGTGATTGGCCACAAGCCACACAGTGGGCGTGACCCTGGGAGTGACATCAGCCCTGCAGACAACACACACAGAGAGAGAGAGAGAGAGAGAGAGACTATTGATATGCAGCAGACTGTGAGAGAGAGAGAGAGGGAGGAAGGCGTGGAAGACTTACTAAATCCCTGATCCCATCTGGAATCCATCTGTGTCTCTCTGGCAGGAGAAGGATTCGGACCTCAGCGCTCACATATGTGGGAGAGTTTAAGACACATGCCTCACATATGAGAGAGAGAGAGAGAGAGAGAGAGAGAGAGAGAGAGAGAGAGAGAGAGGAATAGAAGAGGTACAAGCCGAAGTGATTTACATAGTTTGGAATAAGACAGGAGTACCGTCACTGAGAAGAGGTGAGCTTCATGTGTGTTTGTCTCTGCGTTTGTCTTTTTGGGTTCACGAGTTGTTGCTTTTATGACGTTTTTTTTTCCATGTTTGTATAGAAAGCGTGTGCTTATAGTGGTTTTACATGTGAGATTAGATATCAACAAAAAAAATAACAGATCTAATATGTCCTTCATTATGAAACAGTGTGTGAATGCTGGAAACAAATCCACGTGGCAGACGCTTCAGGTCTGAATGTAGAGCTGATAAGATGCCAGATGGAGGAGAGATCTGCTGGATGTAGAAGTGTGTGTTTGTGTGAAACCACAGAGATGTAAATGTTAGGTTGTGTGTGAGGAAAAAAGTCTCCATCTGAATTATGTCTCTTGGTTATGATGGTTTCACTGCAAATAAAATAACATATTTACTATAGTTAAACCACAAATTAATCATGGTTTTGCTATACAGTATCCATATGGTATTTGTAGTAAAACTGTGGTAATACAAATGGTTATTAATTTGGCAAAAACCATGATTACTAGTGCTGCACTTTTACTATAATAATACCATGGTAAATCTTCATCCTCTCTCTTTAAAGTGTCAACGTTTTTCTTAATTGTGTTTTTTATTATTTCTCCTGAGCAAGTTTAAGACATCACTTGTTAGAGTTCACTAACTATAAACATTAGAAATGTTAAGAGCCGTTTAAGACGCTGTTGAGATCTTCAGATGAGACTTTTCTTTGCTCTCCATCTCTCATAACCGAGATCTCATTTGTGTTTGGCTGGATTTGCTCTGGACGTCTCGCTGTTGTGCATCTCTTGAGTCTTGAGTTTCTGCAGATCTGCTGAACATCACCATAACACAATCTATAGCCAAGATCTGCCAGACACACAACTGCACAACATCATACTGACAGCACTGATATATATGTGTGTGTGTGTGTTGCTGTTCAGTGTCGAGAGCAATTTGCCACATTTTTAGCACCGTTTTCACTTTTATACTTTGACTATTTTCATCCTCACAAGTGCCACGGTACAGTGATGTCACTGAAATTGTAGCATGATACTACAATTACATTTAATTTAGGCATTTAGATAACGCTTTTATCCAAAGCGAATATTAGGAGACGATGGGTTTTGTACTGTGGCAGCACCATGTTTTGAAACCATTTTGGTACCGTTGTATATATCAGCGAGAATATTACCATCACTGTACCATGGTATTAGTTTTTGTAGTCATGTCTGACACACACATGTGGAGTAAGGTCACAGCCAGGAAGTTCTAGATTAGCTAAAGCTTCGCTAACTGTCGTCTTGTCTTTAAGGTGGCGATTGATCCGACCGATTAGCACTGAAACAACCGTTTTACTGTCTGATGGAGGTGTGTGTGGGCGACGCTCAATCAAACTATTGTCCCCAGTTCTCCCAATAGCTTGCCGTTAGAACCTTTGACCTCCTGTGTGGCCTGCTAATAAGGGCCTGTTGGACATCATAGCACACTATGAAGTCGTAGCGTTGGGTGGCTCATGCTCGATGACCCCTAACGGCACTTTGGGGCCCCCGAGAGCCCCGGAGCAATCCAGATAGAGTCGTTTAATCTCAAGATCCTGCAATTACAGAGAATATCTATTGCACCATGTTTAGTGTATCAGTATCAGGGCAGGACATTGACAGTTTTAGGTACTAAACTGGATAGAAACTAGATTGAAGACGTCAGCGGTGTGTGTAGTCGTGTGATAATGTAACATTAACATATCAACAGTCTTTTATCATGTGACACAGCCTGAACTCTGTGTTTTTAAAATGAAGCTGAACGAGCCAATCAGAGGAGCCGATGAGTGATGGATTAGTCAGCCGATCAATTAGTCCCACAGAGGTCAGAAGGGCAACAATTCCGTGAGTAGATAATGCTTTTGATGAGCGTTCACTTTAGACACACACCGGATATCACAAGCTGTTGTTTACGCACAAAAGAAATATACAATTTCAACCTCACGTTAGTGTGAATCCAAAGACGAACGATGAAACATTTATCGGAGACCGCAAGGCTAGAAATACAACATATACAATTAATCTTATCATGTGCCTTATGTAAGCATCTTCTTTTAAAGATTTAGCTGTAAATGCTTTAAATACTATTTTTTTGCAAAGTCACGCCACATAAACGTTGCTAGATTTATATAATTAAACAGCTATTAAATAATAAGCAGATCTGAATTGACCTCATGACCCCTAAATAAACTTCTATGTCTCAGATGTTCATAGGGTCATAAAAAGGTCAGAGAGTTTTACACGCATTACACGCAAACGGTCATGCTGTGGGCGTTCTGCCGCAACTGACACATACGTGTTATTTGCGGACTTGTCAACATGCTGGTAGACTCGGACCTGTTGCTGTGACACGCACATGCGCGTGCGCTGAGAGAGGAACAGATGTGTGTGTGTGTGTGTGTGTGTGTGTGTGTGTGTGTCTGTGTGTATTGTCAGCGTGTGTTTGGACTGATAGGCACCAGGTGCAGCTTTTGTTTTGCCTTCCTTTATTTTCTCGCTCTCTTTCTGACAAACTCCTATTTTCCTTTCAGAGGAAGATTTTATTGCTCAGCGGTTGCTTATTCATAACTTAAGAGATTTGTGGTAAATTATAAACTTTATAAACCCTACCCTACATAGAGTAAGAGAATAAAGATAAATGTGAAGAATTGGATGAGGAAAATCTTTGCACATTATTGAGATAGGCACTTAGTTATGCTTTTTTTCTCAGAATAAAAACAAAAATATAAGCAAATGTCTCAATTTGCTCTCTGATGAATCTCTACCATCTAATTAAGATTTAAAGAGATGTCGTTCATGATTTTATTTCCTCTGCTGTGGATTTGGACCACAGGTGACTGTTGGATAATCCAGCTGTCCTTTGGCACCCCATCAGCTCCATATGGTGGAGGAACAGAAGGACACACACACACACACACACACACACACACACACACACACACACACACACACACAGAATGATGTGATAGCTTAACCCTTTTGTATCCGTGGCTGTGAGCATCGTTCTCATCCCCCATGCCGGTGTGTTTCGCAGCTCTTGTGGCCAGAGGCGGGTCGCTGCTTTCAATGCTTTTGTTCCACAGTCTTTAAATGATTTCTAAACACATTCAGGCGCTCTTAATGGAAATTCATATATCATTTTAAACAAAGACAGACTGGGTTTTTAAATCAATTCTTTGTGCCTTTGCGTTTCGAGGGGAGTAAACTTTATTCACATGGGTTTGGTTATATTCTCAATCAAATCAGCTCTGTTTATATATACAAATGAAAGTTCTTTATTTATCTTCCAGTCATATACTAGTCATTAATTTCTAAATGAATAAATTATACGATAAGGCATTTAGCAGATCCAAAGTGAGTTTATGAGATGCGTTTGTTGACCAAAAAGTCTCGATGATGATGGTTACAAACTCCCTTTCTTCAGCCGCTACGCTTCATGATTCATTGGCCAAGAAAGAAAGATGACAGCATATTTCAATAGATATTATATAATAGCTAATATCGTTATCATGAATTCCTTTGACCACGATGATCATATAGCGTTTTATGTTTTGACACAGAATGCATACAGTACTACATCTCTCATATGGTTTCTGAACAGGTGGCGGTCCGCTGAGAAGCCACACGTTTGCTGTCGAATCAATATTGATCCTCGCAGATATCTCATAACTGTGCTAACAAACCCATGGACTCTTCCCACACCGCACCTGCTCAGATTCGTACCGCAGCTGCACGTTTGCCCGTAGGTGTGTTTAATACGGCTCGCTCGTCTCCCAAATGTGATGGTCACAGGTGGAGATTAAGAACACTTTCTGCCTTATGGGCCGTGTTATAACCGAGACGCCGCGCCTCCGTGAAAATCAACTTCAAATCGTGTGTTTGTACATTTGGAAAGTGTATGTTGTCGTTCTCCACAGGTATGATCAGAGTAATCTCTGGGAACAGACGGCGGATGCCGAGGGTTTGTGTACATCCTATGGTGTGGCACAAACCCAAATGGCTCGCGTGTTCTTGACTTCCTGTGAAGGAAACAGGTGTACGTGGAAGAAAAAAAACAGATGATTTTTCAGTCAGGCATAATGAAGGGCCGCCTGAAGGACCCAGAGAAGGGCTCAGGTGTTATAGCAAACCACAAGATTTGTGTGCGTGCACGTCTGCAAAAGTGTGTCGCACCTGCGACTGTTGAGAACATGATTTTATTCAACCTTTTAGTTTGTAGCTCACGGCCGTGAGGTGTTCTTTTGTTTATGAGTGAATTGTAGAAATATTAGTCAAATTTTATATTTAACTTAATGAAAAATAAGATATTAATGCATAAAAATTTGATATTTTTTATAACAATAAATAAAAGTGTATATAAAATATGAGTGTAGCTATATGTATGTTTTTACTTATCAAAACAATTAGTAAAATAAATATTTTTTTGTTGTTCAACCCTAAAAAAGTTTCAGATTCAGACTGAAACCCGCAGCAGACGCATCGCGTGACGTGTGTTTCTAGCGGTCTGGATGGTGCGCTATAACAATCCCATTAAAATCCGCCTTGCGTTTCATTGTTTAGTAAAGAGGCCCATTTAAAAACCATAGGCAGTAATCTCTCAAGAAGAAACACATTCACTGCATTAGCTCCCCATGAATAAACATTAAACAAAACACGCTTTTCAGCCAGCCGAGCCCATCCGCGCATGAAAAGTCGTCTCCTAAGAAGCGTTTCATGACCTTTGACAACTGGATCTGTGTGGGTATATTAGCCGCCTTTGTAAAAGTATTTTCAGCCGTCTGATATACTCAGAATGAGGCTCTCGCGGCTCTTTTAGGACAAAAGCCCCTCTGATCTACGACTTTTGGGCCCGGTGGCCCATTCACGGGCAGAAAGTATGCGTTTAGCTCTCCACGGCTTTTGTGAAGGCTAGTTAGCGAGCGTGAAATGGCCCGATTCTCCATTCTTAGACGGGCTCAATGATGATCTATTCTTCCCAGGACAAAACCCGCTTCATTTGCACTTCAGCTGTTGGGTGTCCACGGTTCTTAAACAAGAGTAGAAACATCTGGTGTCCGGCAGAAAGGAGCTGATGGGTTTTGCATGGCTGTTTTCTACACGTCGGGGTGAGGGTTAAGATTAAGATTGCTTGACAATGTATGCAGATTTCAATTGGATTGTCTTGCTTTCTTTAAACCGCTATTGCATATCAATGCATTAATTGTTTTGCTGGAAACACAATGCTTGGTCTAAATTCAATCCCGTTTGTGCTTCTGGGAATGTCAGAAACACGATAACGTCTTGATGTGAATGCAAGATGGATCTGGTCAAGACATTATTAAGATCACAGGCGGTTTTTTCAGGCTAGATGAGATCACGGATTCTTCTGCCGTGAACGTATCGTAGTTTATTAAGTTTTAATGGAAATGAACAAAACAAAAAATGTTCACAATTACCAAGACAATAACTTAGCTGTCAATCTCAAACGCGTTCTCTGCTTCTCGTTTTCAGACAGCGTAGAGAAGAACGTTCCTGCCATGCCCGGTTCCCCAGTGGATGGAAAGACTCATTCAAGACCAACGGTGTCCGTAATGCCTCCTCTACCTTCAGTAAACCCCAGCGGCCCGCGGCCGGCCGTCTTCTCCACCACAGCACGTGAGTATCAAGTGCACGTTGTCTGAAAATCATAATGTGCTTCTTCATGTTTTAACTCATTTCCTCTTTCTCAAAGTGACCAATGGCATCAATCATTCCCCGCCCACCCTCAACGCCATCCCCTCCCCACCCCAGCGATACAGCAACGGACCGTCGTCTTCATCTTCCTCCTCGCTGGCCAATCAGCAGCTTCCGGCTACCTGCGGCGCTCGACAGCTGAGCAAACTCAAGCGATTTCTCACCACGCTTCAACAGTTCGGCAACGACATCTCGCCTGAGATCGGAGAGAGCGTTCGAAACCTGGTGCTCGCTCTGGTGGTGCGTCTCTCAGACATTACGTATAAACTAAAGCTGTGTAAAACCGTGTCATTTATTTACTTTTATTTCCACAGAATTCTACGGTTACCATCGAAGAGTTTCACTCCAGACTGCAAGAAGCCACAAACTTCCCATTAAGACCCTTCGTCATACCGTTCCTAAAGGTAAAAGACCGATGACATTATTACAAATCTTTATGATTTTCTATTATTATCTGAGAAACACAAAGATGTTTGATCGTGCAGAATAAAATCAGCAATGTGAATCAGAAAGTAAACAGGTTCAGATGTGATTTCATCCTCTTCCAGTTACATTTCTGATGATTTGAAATGTTGGAAATCACATAAAGATGAGTTGTTTTGATCATGTCAGAGAGATGCTTAAATCAGATTCACATCTCCATTTTAGGTCATGTTGAACTCATGTGGTTGCCATATCCTCACACAAAAAGAGTAAAAGGAAAACTTGCTGATAATATTTCCGTTGATAATTTACGACAGTGTCAGTGTCTCACTTTCAGGCCGTCTGAAGTGTGAAACACGACTATAAACCCCGCGGCTCTTTTATGAGCGTGTATAACGTTTGGAGCCAGACACCGATTTACACGCTTCTCCGGATATTCAGCAAAATCAGAAATTGTGAATGACAGGCAGCATATGTGAGAGATGTTAAACATGTCCAAAATATCTATAAATAAAAATACAAATAAATCACTAATTCGAATAAACAAACATTTCTTTAGGTTCTGGTAATGATTCAGATAAACCATAAACAACCAGTTTAAACAAATTTTATCTGGCTAAATATAATGACAACAGAATGTAAGAAAACATTCAACAGACAATGTGTATTATTGAGGAGAGATAGAAAAAGATTTCGATTATGGATATCATACAGATTCATGTGGACTTCTTTAACCTGTCGTGTTTAACCAAACCCAGTCTGTTAGATATATTATATGTGTTATTTATGTTCACATTAGAAATCAAATTCACATGTTAAACATATTTAAGAAGTGGACCTCTGAATCTATTTTCTCTGTCCTGTGGCTGAAGGATTTACACAGAGATGTTGGTCTCGGGGTTTAATGGCAAACAGAGGATTTTGTGATGTTAAACAGATGCCTTTGAGTGTTCGTGTGAGCTGTAGAGAAATGAACCCTATCTGTCCTCATCTGAGCTGATATCACAAACATGCAAAACATCTGCTGGACATTCATTTAGTTAACATACCGACTGTAAACCATTTGAAAATAATTCCTCTTCAGCTATAGACTCTTATCATTATAGAAACTTTTGCCTTGTTTTCTGTCTGTAACCAAACGATAACCTACCACACTTAACGATCTTAACAATCGTTGAGACAACGATTACTTAATAAGAAAAATGATCCAAGATTTTTGAGAAAACAAAACAACAAAAATGACAAAACAACAACCTTCGGAAAAGTTGTTTGCAGTTGAGAAAAGAAAAATAATCGCATTCAAAAGGTAAAACAAGATTATTTTTCTTACACCACTGGCAAAACAACACAATCTCATTGTGATTTCATTCTTTACTTTTTATACAACTCAACATTTTTAATCAAATAATGACACATTTCTGTGAGAGCAATCTGAGAAAAAACAAATTTTTCTTGTTTTAAGCAAAAACTTTTCTAAATGTTTTTGGTAAAACTTTTGTTGTAATCTTGGATCATTTTGCTTCTTATGTAAATACCTCTTTGTCTCAAGGATGTTGAGATGGAAAACAAAACAAAACAACTAAGTAAGAAAAAGATTTTTACAAATTTTGTTATTTCTTTGAGAGCAAGCTGCATTTTGCTTCTTATGTCGGTACGTAAGAGTTTTAAGGTTGAGAATTGAGAAAATGGTGTTTTTTCAGTGCACATCCCTTCAATCCCAACATGTTTCCAATGAGAATGAATGTGTCTGTCCACACTGAAATCTTTGAGATACGAGTAAGTGAATGTGATGAAGATGATACAGACCAGCTCTCACATATGGAGATGTTGTCGTCTGCAGATTTCTAACATTTGTGCCATATGGTATTAAAGAAACATATGTGTTTATAGTTAGCTAGTATGTGTTCACAATGTGTCTTAAACTACCTCCTGATGTCAAAATACAATCTGTCTGTAAATGTGATCTACAGAAGTAGTACATAGTGTTCACAGTTTTCATACTACAGAAGCGGTCAGTGTGATATTTAACTCATCGTCCGTGTTGTTTTTTAGGCTAATCTGCCGTTACTCCAGAGAGAACTGTTACACTGCGCTCGAGCGGCTAAACAGACTCCAGCACAATATCTTTCTCAACATGAACATCTCCTGCTCAGTACCACCGTACCATCACCTGCCGACTCCACAGAACTACTGCTGGAACCCAACGACAGTGCTAAACGCCACAGCCCAAACAGGTATCAACACGTCATATCAATTCTTCATTTGTAAATGAGCAATTCCAGCATTATGAACGTGACATTTTCAGTCCAAAAGTCCAGACATCTGAAAAATATCAGTCTATACACGAGGAAATATTCATGCGTTATGAAGGTGACGCATGTTTTTGAGAGGCAACATACTTTTCTGTGAATTAAAAATACACAAACCAGAAGCAATAATACCCACAAATTTATTCAAGAACATCAAATAATTATTTTATGTTAATTTTCATGTGTTCATTTATGAGGAATATGGACTGTTATGAATGTGACAATTCTGAAAACAGCACTTTTATAAACATGAACAATTGCTTTAAAAACTTTAAGAGAGACCTCACATGAGGATTTAATCCAGCAAATATTGACATCTGAACTATCAGTATGATTTTGATTACAGAAAATGTATTTGTAAAGGTGAGGTGGTGTTAAAAAAGAAAGCACATGCATTTCCATAGTAATCTTTGTTATTGATTTTTCATCATTATTTCTCATTTCTTATCTCCAGAGGTAAAGAAAACGGTTTTCACGAGCGTCCCCCCGCCCCCCTGGAACCTCCAGCCAAACGAATCTGCACCATTAGCCCCGCCCCCAGGCACAGCCCCGCCCACCCACTCCAGCTCCCCACGCAGATCCACCCGACTCCGCCCCCTCTCCAGCACTACGCCCTCGATGACGTCACCACACCTCACCTGTACAGAGAACCGCACCGTTTACTAGAGCTGAGAGAACTGAAAGACAGGCCACGACTGCCAGGTAAACATCAGCGCATCACATCTGAGAAACAGCGACGCGTGTCACTTCCTGTGGTTCTGACGCGTGTTATGTTTTCAGGCACGAACGGCAGCTATCGTGAAGAACCCGTGGACCACAGACTCACAGAGAGAGAGTGGGCTGAGGAATGGAGACACTTGGATCATGTAAGACTGACCGACTACAATTCAACTCAACATGACTAAACAGACGTATGTGTGCGGTGATGTTAAAGTGATGTCGTCTCCTCGCAGGTGTTAAACTGCATTGTGGACATGGTGGAGAAGACGCGTCGATCCGTGAGTGTCCTGCGGCGCTGTCAGGAGTCTGACCGCGAGGAGCTGAATTACTGGCGGCGGCGGTCCGGTCCACTCGAAGACGCAGCGGAAGGTCACGGCCGCGCCGGGAAACGTCACGTTCGGCAAAACACACAGTCCGCTGGCCACAGACGCGGTACACACAGGTGAGATTCACAATCAAATACTAATAAGTTATTAAAGGAATATCACGACTTTACAACAACATCATTTACATTTAAGGAATATACTTGACATAGTGTAAAGTAAAGGATGTTATTTAAATGTAAACGCACAGTTGTTAAATGTAAAGTTTATTTTTATATTCCAAGAACATACTTCACATTTGAAATATTGACTTTCAAAGCGACTTACAAATATTAGGAGACAAATATTGGCGTCTCCTGTTATCTGTGTCAAACCTTTGGAAAGAGTGATGTTTTGCAATTCAGTTTGGTGAAGCTAGTTGTGCAAAAATGAAAAACTTCACATTTACAAAGCAGTTCCCCCTTGTGGTGATTTCTAGTTATTTTCTTAGCCAACAGACTAGTTATGTGTGTGTGCTTTTATATGTGTGTGTGTGGTGTGTGTGTGCGCTTTATAAGTGTTCATGTGTGTTTGTGTGCTTTTATATGAGTGTGTGTGTGTGTGTGTGCACTTTTATAAGTATGTGTTTGTGTGTGTGTGTGTGTGTGTGTGTGTGTGTGTGTGTGCGCTTTTATAAGTGTTCATGTGTGTTTGTGTGTGTGTGCTTTTATATGTGTGTGTGTGTGTGTGTGTGTGTGTGTTTGTGTATAAGTGTGTGTGTGTGTGTAAGTGTATAAGTATAAGTGTACATCTGTGTGCCTTTATAAGTGTACATGTGTACGTGTGTGCATAAGGTACATGTGTGTGTGTGTAATACATGTATAAGTGTGTGTGTGTAAGTTTGTGTATGTGTATAAGTGTGTATAAGTGCATGTGTGTGCAGCGTATGTGTAAGTGTGTGTACATGTGTGTGTGTGTGTAAGGTATGTGTGTAAAAAGCGTGCGTGTGTGTGTTAAGCGGTGTGCATGTGTGTGTGTAATGTGTGTATAAGTGTGTGTGTGTGTATAAGTGTACATGTGTGTGTGTGTATAAGTGTACATGTGTGTGTTTGTGTGTGTGTGTGTGTGTGTGTATAAGTGTACATGTGTGTGTTCGTGTGTTTGTGTATAAGTGTACATATGTGTTTGTGTGTGTGTGTTTGTGTATAAGTGTACATGTGTGTGTTCGTGTGTGTGTGTATAAGTGTACATGTGTGTGTGAGCCTGCTGATAGAGCAGGTGTCGTGTATTTGAGTCCAGACTCCTACAGATCGAGAGAATGTCGTTTTAAATCCCGTCTCTGGCCGTGTTTTCCTCACCACCATCTGTGACCAAACGCTCCAATCAAACGCAGTCTATCACGCTTTCATAACTGCCCCTCGTTCATAAACGTACAACTTCTTTAAACATTTCTAATCTGTTCATTGTTTTCTCACAGATTCTCAGAGAGAGCTCCCGCCGCGTGCCGGCTCTGGATACGTGCCTGATGAGATCTGGAGAAAAGCCGGTAAGGGCGGACACCTAGATGCACCCTGGGAAACCTGTTTTCTCCCCGAACACCTGTTTCTCAGTTTGACTGTCATGTTTCTCATTAATCACGCGTGAAAACAAGCTCGCTGTTAAACGCTGATGCTCCAGTAACAGAAAATAATAAACACAACAGTCATTTACTCAAACCCTTGTGTCCGTCATGTGATCTCCGCAGAGGAAGCTGTGAACGAGGTGAAGCGACAGGCGATGGATGAGGTGCAGAAGGCCGTCGCCGAGGCCGAACACAAAGCTTTTGAGATGATCACAGCCGAGAGAGCCAAGATGGAGAAGACGCTTGCTGAAGCCAAGAGGAAAGCCACGGAGGACGCCATACAGGTCATCAATGAGCAGGAGGACTCCAGCGAGGTGTGTGTAATGGATTTTCAAAACCTGTATGAGTCAAAAAGAAGATATTTTGAAGAATGTTGATAATTAAACGACATTGAGACATTTCTCTTCAATGGAGGTTTTAAATGAAGAAACGTTGACTGAATATTTATGTTTCTGTCTCTCTCAGTGTTGTTGGAACTGCGGTCGTAAAGCCAGCGAGACGTGCAGCGGATGCAACGCGGCGCGTTACTGCGGCTCTTTCTGTCAACACAAAGACTGGGAGCGACACCATCTCATCTGCAGCCCGGGCCTTCAGGCTCAACCCAAATCCAGCACACGGATCCTGACCAAAGCCCCGGAGAGCAGTCCTCTCATGAGCCCCGGCCTGGAGAAAACCTCCAACACCTCCAGAGCATCTACACCCGCCACGCCCGCATCCTCATCCACCCCTGACACCAACGGACACGTATGAGTTACAGCGCTCGACCCGTCTGATGGACCCCGTGTGAAATCTGAGGTCACGCTGGATGTGACGGAACTAAAGAAAGCTTTGGCGTCGTTTCACGGACTGGTGTCGTGATCCGTTCTACCCGCACAAACTGTCGTCTGGTCGTGTCGTGAGTGTGTGTACGTGTGCATGCCGGTTTCTGCGTCTCTCTCCGTGTATATATGATATCAGAGCAATATAATAACAGAATACCAATGGGATGAATCACCAAAGCTGTCAGATGTTTACTTTAATGGTTTTATCTCAATTACGATTAATTAACGTGATCTTTATGTAAATGTGTGTTAAACGTGGCTTTCACATTACACATGTAATGAAATAAACCATTCAAGGTGTTTTAATTCTCCCTAACACACACAGGTTTGCTATGTGAAACGGTTCAGTTTTCTGCTATTGCTGGTTGGTATTAACATGTAAAAATCTCAGGAGCATGTTTGTATGTAAATAGTTTGATTATTTGGTAACATTTAGAGTCGAGCGAGAGTCGGTCATAGTTTGTGTAATGTAC
The DNA here is from genome assembly GCA_019155185.1 of Beaufortia kweichowensis. NCBI lineage: Eukaryota > Metazoa > Chordata > Actinopteri > Cypriniformes > Gastromyzontidae > Beaufortia > Beaufortia kweichowensis. Next base: position 1,083,146 of record CM032798.1, on the reverse strand, counting down.
ACATTAATGTCTACAGCTATCTTTGTTTCCTACGGTACGCTATATGTTGAATTATTTTATCATTTATGAAAGTTCTTATGTGTAAAATATAACTGAGCAAGAGAATCTTTATTTTGTCAAATACTTTGTGACCTTTGTTTTGTTTCTTAAAGTTGTCCTGGTATAAAGTAGACATTACACAAATAAACAGAAATGAACGGTTTTGGCTTTGATGGTTGTTTTAACATCATTAACAGAATCCAACAACTATTGTCATTAATAAATTGTATAAATTAACATTTAAAACATGTTTAAACTTTTCCCAAACTTGGCAGTCTAGTTTCTAAAATTTCCACTTTCTACCACCAGATGGCGCAAACACATTGTTTTTAATCTACATTTCTGACCTGATTTAAAAACCTATTTGACTATTTCTTAAAAAAACACAAAACCTGTATGTATGAGTAAAGTGACCATTAGGAAACTATGGCTACTGTAGTAAAACGATGTTTTTTGCCTTAATTTTAGTAAACCATAATAATCACAAATGTACCTATAGTTTTTTTTTTTTTAACAATTTGTTTATTGAGATGTAACAAATTATGGCAGTATATTACAACAATATTATACAATAAAATAGTTAGATCTCTTTTACATAAATGTACCTATAGTTTTACCATGAAAATTATCTTTAAACTATGGTATGGTATACAAATGGTAATCAATCTGCCAAAAAACATGACACTAATACTATAATAAAACCATGGTTAATTATGCTAATATATATATATATATATATAAGTCTTTGTTTTAGTCACTCATAACCTGCAGATGTGGGGGATTCGTTATCTAATAACGTTTCCTGACATTTAAAAGTGTTTTGCATTTACACAACTGGATTAAATACACAAATTAAAGCTGATGTGAATTCAGTCACGACACTGAACACCGCAGTTCTGACATCATCACCACATTCAACAAATCCTGTTTAGCTTTTCATCAAACACACACACAATATGTGATTTTATATGAACAGACCCTTCAATAGTGTTCAATATTAGTTTTATTGTTTAATCTTATTTAAGTTTAGCCTGTGGATGTGTTAAACATGTGACACACGTCTGTACACACGTCACATTCAGATGCTTCTAGATTTGCTGGCAGGTGACGGTGTCATGAATGTGATGTTATCTGGCAGACGGGTTTATAATCGAGTGAAATCATTTAATGAAGTCAAGAATGAAATGAATAAAGATGAGACTGAGCTTCTCACCAGATGGTAAACCACCTATTTAAATCTAATGCAAACCACATTCATCTATAGATAGAAATCACATCAATACTCTTGATTTTGGAAATGTGTTTTATTCTGTGTTCCAAATAGATTTAGGATATTTCTCACCTAAAACCCAGAAATAACATCTTGATTTAATAACATTAAAAGAGTGCCATTGCTGACATTATTTCTGTGTTTGAGGTGGAAAATATCCTAAATGTCAGGTGTCTTGAGCAAACATCAGTTTAACAAGTGTTATTGTCATTTGTTATTTTTCATTCATCTCAATTATTTGTAAACTGTTACATAACACAAATACTAAACTTTTGTTTCTTTCATCATTTCAATTTTATTTTCATTCAATGGATTAAAAGACTGAAAAGATTGTGTTAAGATGCAATACAATGTCTAATGAGTTTTCACATTAATGGAACAACAGGGAGTCAAACCATCATCTTATCGCACGCATCTACAGAGTAAAAATAAACATGAGGAAGAATTTTTTACATCTTCATGAAAAGTCTATTCTATACACAGACTCTAAATATCTCAGATGTGATTTTCTGTTATCATCTATTGTCTGAATCATCTATTTGCATGCATGTTTTTAAAAGAGAAGTCCTTACTGTATCTACAGACGCTTGACTTGAAAGCATTTGTAACAGTTTGTTTTGCTTGTGTTATTTTCATTATTTACAAGGATTCACAAAGTCTTGAAGTTCATTCGGTGAACATCAAAGGTACAGACTTCAAAAGCTTGACTGCATCCAGCAGTTTCTATACATGCGAGAAATATTACAACCATGCCTGTTAGTATCACAACAGAAATTAAGACCAAATTCAGAAATTAAGAACTGGTTAATTTTTCATTCATGAGCTTGAATGTGAGCAACATGCCAACAGGAAGTTAAATTGGATTGACAGGAAGAGAAACTGAATGAATCGCAATTCACAATCACACAAATGATGAATTTCATTGGTTCAACACGTTTTGCAGTCGTTCCAACTAAATAAAATATTTAAATAAATAGCACAGCCATCAAAACAATTGATTCAGAATGAAAAATTAAATGCATTTTTAAAACTTTCACTTCCAGCATTCATATAATCTCTTTGAAACTCATTCAATTACAATTCTGTTTCTTTAAAACACAAATCTGCAACCTGAAGACAAATACAATTTGTCGTTCTCATTTCAGTTCTCAATGCCACACAACATGATCTATAAAACGCAACAGAAAAACAGCACATGTCTGTCACATTTATAGAGGATTCATCTGATGTTTTGTTTTTATCTGGTTATTAACTCACGCATGATTCACTTTTATAGTTCGGCTTCAGCTGTGGCCAGTAAAGTGATTTTGTTGCTGTTAGTTGTTTGTCATGATCCACCAGGAAGCTGTGAGAAAGAATGAGAAATAATGTGAGTGTTCAGGAGGAAAGACAACAGTTTTCCCGCAGGGTTATTATTTCATTTCTTTTGCTCTTCAGTTAAAGTCTGGGGATTTAAAACAATAAAACTAATAAATGATGTGACCTGGCATCAGCATGGTGGAGACGACCTCTGGATCCTCCAACATGTCTATAATACAGCGCTGGAACATCTTACTGCTGTCAGACTGAAGATAACTAAAGAAAAACATTTAAACAACATAAATCAATATATAAATAACATTCCTTTAGGAAAATTAACCATGGTTTTATTATAGTAAAAATAAAAATGGTATTTCCTCAGTTTTACTATAAATACCATGGTAAAGCTATGGTTACTGTGGTGAAACACGCATGGTTCATTTAGTGGTTTCATTACAAATAAAACAAAACCAGCAGTTGCAGGTGGAGAGCGGTTTATTTTCTCCACAGGAGATAATTACATGCCATTTGTTTTATTCATTACATCGCAAGGTATAATTTACATTTGATTATTTATTTCATAATTACGTTCTTAAATTAGACCTATTTTCTGCTGATGAAATATTCAAACAGAAGGAGAATGAAGGTGACGACAGAAACAAATGTCATTAAAGAGATATCTGATGATATTTAAGGGCTGTAATCATGTTTTTACTCTTGTGTTTTAAGGCAGAGTGCCACTTTAGTAAACTGACAGTCAAAAAACAAGCGTCTGTCCTTGAAACAGCTCAGAAACAGCAGGAGATAAACAAACACACACCTCATCCAGGAGATACGGTCCTGCCAAAACTCATATATGATGTAACAGCTTTTCTCAGGCAGTTTCTGAATAGATACACTGAACGAGAGAGAGAGAGAGAGAGAGAGAGAGAGAGAGAGAGAGAGAGAGAGAGAGAGAGAGAGAGAGAGAGAGACAGAGAGAGACAGAGAGACAGAGATGAGAGAGAGACAGAGAGAGAGAGAGAGAGAGAGAGAGAGAGAGAGAGAGAGAGAGAGAGAGAGAGAGAGAGAGAGAGAGAGAGAGAGAGAGAGAGAGAGATAGAGAGAGAGAGAGAGAGAGAGAGAGAGAGAGAGAGAGAGAGAGAGAGAGAGAGAGAGAGAGAGAGAGAGAGAGAGAGAGAGAGAGAGAGAGAGAGAGAGAGAGAGAGAGAGAGAGAGAGAGAGAGGTTTAATATGTTGTTTGACATCATCATTAGTAAGTGAATGTATGACAGTGTTGTTCTCACTGTAGATTGTCATTTTGATTGGAGGTGGAATCAGCGTAAGTCTTCAAAGCTTTCTGAAACTCTTCCAGATCGCTCTCTGAAACCATCATCTGTCTCTGAACCAGCAGGATGTTCTAGAGAAACACACAGAGACAGCGAGAGTTTGAATAAAGTTAAAGAGTTTGTGGTTGATAGACAGGACGGGGGTAAATGACTCACAGATTTATATGTGCTGGCCAATGGATCTTCTTTCAGTGGCTCCAACTTTGGACTCTAAATCAGAAACACATAAACATGATTGATGGAAGGATAGATGATGGGATGGACTGATCAATGGATGGATGAATGGAGATGGAAGGACAGATAATTCACCTGGCATTCCAGTTTGTCGATGAGTTGTTGGAGTCTGTTGATTTGAGAACACCAGTGTTCATCTGTATCTACAGTAACACCTGAAACACACATGTTTGTATATCTGTGTGTGCATCATCGGTTTGTGTTTATCTCTGTGTGTGTGTTACCTGTAGTGAGAATGCCAGAGTACGGGTCAGTGGGAGAGCATTCATTAATTGCATAATCACACATATTTTTGTGCACACGCTTGTCTTACCAGTTTAAAACAAATCCCATGATTTGATTACTGATAAATAAAATTAAAAGGCAAATGATGCTTACACGACCACATCTTCTGTTGTTCTTCTGCATCGCCAGATGCTCTGGGATTTTAACCTCAACACTACAGAGAGACAGACAGAGAGAAATATGTTCATTAAAATATGTAAATGGTTTTCTTATGTCCATTGTGGAGCAGTAATTTCTCTGAGGTATTCAGACTAGTTTATAGAAATGCATGTAGAATATGCAAACGTGCTGAATCACAGCTGCTAAAAGAGAACAAACGTCCACACTGCCAAACATTTCCACACCGGAGACGATGTGAACAACCTTCAGCTCGGGAGAATCGGAGAACAGCAGAATGCTTTTTATGTGTTGAGCGATTCATAGAAAAACAAAACCATATGGAAAGATTTTTACAGATTTTCACAGCTCGTGCAGAATTCTGTCATATTAAAAGCTCCTGTGAGAATAACAGCAGTGTTTCTACAACTCCATCAAGAAAATAACCTAAAACATCTGACTTCTGCTTCACTTTTAACATCCATGACAGGCTTACATCCTCTGTGTGATAGAGACTTACGGCGTGGTGTTGCTCTGCAATCCACGGCCTCCATGGCACACTGCAGAGACATCTGGAGAGACAACAGCTGAGAAGACGTCTCGCGCAACATCAAACGGGTCACAAACTGACCCAGAACTGACGATTCCTGATACTCCTGCAGAGAGAGAGAGAGAGAGAGAGAGAGAGAGAGAGAGAGAGAGAGAGAGAGAGAGAGAGAGAGCAGCTCTTTTCTTAGACAGAAATTTAATGAGACAGACAGAATGTAATGAATGACTCCAAACATCACTTTACTGACAGAAAGACAGAGAGAGAGAGAGAGAGAGAGAGCCAAAGTACAGACAGGGAAATATTTCTCCAGTTTTAATCGCTTTTGATTGAAAGTAGCATCAGATATTAATCTGTTTTACATCATAATGAAAACTTCCTTGTGAACTAATATCACAGAACAGATTCCTCACTACCAGAGTGAATGTCTAAAGACTGAGAATCAGAGAGAGAGAGAGAGAGAGAGAGAGATGACACTATGAGAGAGAGAGAGAGAGAGAGAGAGAGAGAGAGAGAGAGAGAGAGAGAGAGAGAGAGAAAGAGAGAGAGAGAGCCAGAGAGAGAGAGAAACTCGAGAGAGAGAGAGATGTGTTTCTAGAGATCGGGATTTTTAACAGAGACAGAGAGAGAGAGAGAGAGAGAGAGAGAGAGAGAGAGAGAGAGAGAGAGAGAGAGAGAGAGAGTTTTCAACAGATATCGTCTCATCCGGTAAACATTTACACCCGTGCCGTGCAGTTAATGCACTGAGACCGGCATTTTCACAACTCCTCTAGACTCACAGAGAGAGAGACAGAGAGAGACAGAGAGAGAGAGAGAGAGAGAGAGAGACAGAGAGAGAGACAGAGAGAGAGAGAGACACACACACAACAATAATGGTTTCACAAAGCTCGACAGAACCTGTTAGGAGAGAGGAGAGTTAGTTTTATGGCTTTACCTCCTTTGTTTTATCCATTGCCTTCAGCACGGCAACATTCAGCTTTTCTAACGCAGACAGAACGTCCAGATATTCCCCGAGATGCTGAGAAAAGTAATCTGAAAACAATAATATATGCACGACATCTCAGTTATATTAGTGATATCATATACAGTACACAAGACTAAATGATGTGTTTCCCACATAATCACATGTTTGCACCATTCATCCGTGCATGCTTTTAAAAGAATATTACCCATAATGCCTTGCACTACAGAAGATAAGTCATGTTTAACAAGACTTATATGTATTATACTATATCAAATTCAAGACAGTTTTGATCAATAAGAAAATGGTTAGAAATATTCTTGTAAAGTTTTTTACATTTACGTCTTTGAAGTAGTAAGATAAAGCAGTTATACTGAGACACCCAGTGAAGAGTTTGATTGTGAATCATTTCACAGATCATTTCTTTTCATTTCTGCTACTTGAAATCTTGTCTCTACTCTCGGCATTTTTTGGCCGTGTGGGCATTTCAATGAATTATTCACACCCACCTGATAGTTTGTCTGTATCGAGGTTACTGGAAAAGAAAGAGGAGAGAGAATAAAATGAGAAATAAGAAAATGAAGCGTTAATTGAATACGATTCACGGATGGCGGGTGTCATCGGTGTGGAGGATGTTCGCAGCTTTACTGAAGTTTGAAAGTGTAAACGGTCCAATTACTCTCATCGTGTGAATATCTGTGAGCCGAGGTGATACTGCTGAACAGATGGAGCACACATAATGATCTTGATAATGGCCGGAAACAAGAGTATCAGATAAAACCTTATTTTACACATATTACTTGCATTGATTATTTACACAATATATGTGTGTGTTTATACATTTGGCTAAACTCCAGACTGGTGAAAATGGTTTTATTATATATACTCATATTCACTGGTTTTCAGTACATAATAACATTATATACTATCTAGTGTGCTATAATATATTCTGATCTTAAAGTCAAACACACATGAAACTTCAGCACATTTGATTTCAGCAAAGTTATGAGAGCGGAAGAATAAAGCTTGAGATGTAACACCATCCCACATCTACTGAACTCAAATCTGCAAACAAAACCAAAATCTCTCTGTGAGTCACATAAAATCACCATCCAGCCAAAACAAACAATAATGAAACTAATGTCTCAGGATTCATAATCATTCATGGACACGTCTACATGACTGGACGATGATAATTAAACAAGTTTGTCTGTATATTATCTGCAAGGTTATTATAGTTTACAGTTAACACACAGTTTTTAGTGTGTCACATTTTATTATGGGACAGAAACTGGGTTGATAAAGTCCAGATGTCTGTGATTTAATGTTTAATGAGGCTGTTTCAAATACAGAATCCTAGTTTAGATTTCAACTTCAAAACTAATTTACTAATTTACTAATAGACGTCCTGATCGATCCGCTCAAATGTGTTTCAGGAAAAAGCCTGACAAGCTTTTTAAGAAAAATCTGATCTGGAACTTTATATATATGTGTGTGTGTGTGTGTGTGTGTGTGTGTGTGTGTGTGTGTGTGTGTGTGTGTGTGTGATGTAGCCCTGCAATGCGGTTCTTTGTGAAGTGAAATTTGCTGCTTTGCTTTGTTCTGTCAACGCAACGGCTTCCCGGAACACAGTTTTCAATGCTTTGAATCACACGAGTCACCCCGGGTGTTACTTTCATCCTCCTGTAAGTGAACGTTCAGCTTATTCTTTTCTGTTCAACGTGCGTGAGAAAGCTACTGCACGCGGCGCAATAAAAATCACGCTTCTCTGACAGACGAGTAATTAGGAATGATACGGATGCCATGGATACACGACAACTTAACCCAAAGCCTTACTGAATACTGAACTAAGAATAAATCAAGGTCACTTATAGCTTTGATTTAGCACCTGATTCATTTAAGAAATTATGCAAACACATCTATAATATTAAAACTAGAATTAAAACAATCTGAAATCTGATTTGATTTTGACGCATCAAATATGCTATTAGTATACTTACTTCTTAAACTAAAATAAGAAAGTATATACATTCAGTCATCTCAGAAATATAATTCATGTACTTCTCAAGAATAATATAGTTTTCTAAACTTCTTTAAGTTCACTACGGTTACACGTAAACTATACTTAAAAGTTCACTCTTATAAAGCAAAAAGTGAGCCAATTTAGTCCCAAGTAGTACTGAAATAGCACATTAAAGTATGTCTGAAAATATACGTGAACTTTGCTTAAGCATACTGAATAAAGTGAACTTGAAGAATACTTCATGTTTGTAAGGATCTGAATCAGGGATTTACTTTGTTTGCCGTCCATCGATGGAGTAGAAAAGTTCCCGCAGCTCATCGGTTGTTAAAATCCCATCTGCAAAATAAGCTTTAAACTCTTCGAAAGACAGTTTACCATCATCTGAAAGACAGAAGAGAGAAACAGAGAGGTTATTAGACACATCTGCTGATGTTTACTTTGACCAAAAACATAAGACAGAAAGAAACCACCTGACTGACATGTCAATAATCTGTCCAAAATTAACAAACAATGATTATTTCACAGACAGAAAAAAATAAAGCAGAATGTACGTTTCTATTCGTGGATCACAGATACATTAAACAAAACTCTGAATCTTTCCAAAGATATTTTGGTAAACTGCATTTTCCTAACATCTTCACATCCCACAAACCCTATCTTTAGTTAGGTTACACAAACACCTGCCAAAGCTTTTAACTGAGAACAAATGCCACAGAATGACCTTGAAACACAAACAACTCTCTGGCATCTGTACATTTGGATTTATTATTAGGTTAGATGAGATGCTGCCATCCATCAAGAGTCCGGTGAGATAAACAGAAATATATATGACAGTAACTTTATACAGGACTGATGATGACATCTGACAGTTTATCTATATCACTTCATTATTTAACACATCACACAATATTTCTCTGATCTCCTTAAAGACTTAAGAGCGTTTTCACTTTAAAAAACACTTCAATACGTCATATTATTAAGTATACTTCAGCAAACTTTTCAGAAATGTGAAATATTTGGAGCAGACAGTCTTATGTAGTTTGCCTGTTCAATTCTCCACAGTTAAAATAAATCAATCAAACAGAAAACAGAAATTACACATTTGGATGGAGACAAGTTTAATAATAATAATTTATGACACAATTAGGCTCATATGGACCCTAATCCATATTTTAAACTTAAAAGCTAAAAACTTTTGCTTATCTATTATCAACAATGAATGCCTTTATTAGTAATATATTGAAATATATTCAAATAAATATATTATTTTATGCATAATTTATGCAAAGAACTTTATGCAAAGAAGTGAGACTTTCTGTCTTCAGAGTTTTTTTGAACATCTTGGACATAATTTGCATATAATAACAGTGAACTGAACTGAAGCTGTCGAACCTCAACACAAAGAAAGCACTTAAATCTTGTATATGTGCTCTTAATGACTAATGTAAGTCTATTAAGATCATATAAAAGCTTTGTTTATGGAACAGACCGACAGAAACTCAGATTTGTATATTGCTGGCCTGTGTTGTGAATGTAGCTGACGCGGCTTGTATCTTGTTTGGTCTTTCGTGAATTTGTGAACACCGATGGTTTATCCTCTTGACAGTTTTAGGTCAGAGTTTTCTACGAAGTGTAATGAACACCACAGCAGAAGCTCTTATGTGGTTAATGGAGATGCTGGAGGAGAAAGGTTTATATCTCATGGGGTTTTTATCTATTCTGACGCTCAAACTAATGTACTATTCTGTCTAAACCTGTCACGATCAACAGACTTCACAACATCTTTCTACTGTATCTGCTATACCAACAACCCAGGATGTGTTTCAAAACCTTTGGGCTAAATGTTTGGCTTGGGTAAAGTCAAAGTGATTTAGTTACAACAAAAAATAGTTTTAAACTAATATTTAACATTAAATTCTGTCCTTCACTGTAAGGATCTAAAATAATGGCCTTTCAGACAGGAACAAACATCAAGTATGCACATTGTAAACACATTGATTGAATGTAAACAAAAGAAATATAAGCATGTTGTGTATCTGTGTAAAGCTACAGAACACATAAATGAATATAAAGCAACTAAGAACTATTTAATAGCTAAACCCAAAAACTGCAAATATAGCAAAATGAAATGATGCCCGGAGAGAAAAAACAGATTACATGAGGCACAATTTTCTCTGTTAGTTTGAGCAAACACGTCTAACATTTAATGCTTTAAGGAGCTTCCTATTTGGGTTTATCATCCAAGCTTGAAGACTCATATTAAAGCGTGTTTTAAATTGGAGAAATATTGATACAATGATCTACAGTGTTCAAGAAATGACAGCATGGTGAAAACTAAAGATAAACTAATTTGACTTTCCATCACAAGAACTATTCTAAGTTGCCAAGGAAACGTTTAATTTTAGCTGAAAAACCTTCATCATCTGTCACTTTGAGCATCTCAAACTCTTTAAGAACAGCTTCACACGTCATTTGACATTATAATCTGATCCTTCGCTCTGAAGACGCACATTCAGAGAGATTATAAATTAAGCTTCTGAAAATGACAAACGAAAGAACTATTTCTGGAAGCAATCCTGAAACATCTCTGCATCGTTATGTAAGGTTATCAATCATTATGTGAGGGAAAAACATTTTCTTCAAGTATTCAATCTGTGTTTCTCTCAGTTCTCGTTTCTCTTCTCTGGTTCTGCTAATTCGAGCACCGGCGCTGTCAGATTGAGTCAACAGATGCGACATGAGCAGACAAACATTCAGAAGCACGACCCAATCTGTCCGTCCGTCTGACCGGCCAGAACGAGAACACGGCGAGAAAGAAAGCATTAAAGAAGATTGAAGAAATCACAGCAGAAAGACGATAAGTAATTGGGTGAAAACAGAGACGGACAGGCAGAAGATTAGCACACAAGCTGAGATGTGGCAGAAGAACACAGAGGAACCGAGCTCTCGCTGTGGGTGTTCACAGTCTGCTCTCTCTCTCTCTCTCTCTCTCTCTCTCTCTCTCTCTCTCTCTCTCTCTCTCTCTCTCTCTCTCTCTCTCTCTCTCTCTCTCTCTCTCTCTCTCTCTCTCTCTCTCTCTCTGTCTCCCTCTCTCTTTCTCTCTGTCTCCTCTCTCTCTTCTCTCTGTCTCCCTCTCTCTTTCTCTCTCTCTCTCTCTCTCTCTCTTCTCTCTCTCTCTCTCTCTCTCTCTCTCTCTCTCTCTCTCTCTCTCTCTCTCTCTCTCTCTCTCTCTCAGGTCTGTTTCAATCAGTCTCCTATATTATTATACGTCCTGTGTGTGCCGCTCGGGTATTTCTGTCCCTGCTGAAGGGGGCGTCTGATACGCTTGATGTGATGTTGGCCAGCAGTGAGACAGATACTGAATTGCCCTTCTTTCAGGCGACACGGTTCGGTTATGTAACACGGATGCTGTAGGGTGATGGAGACGTGCAGAACATGTGATGTGAACCTGTAGCTAAATTGCATTGTGCTTGCAACCTAAAGGTCACGGGTTTGATTCTCATCAAACACACATACTGATTAAACAAACACCTGAAATCACTGTAAGTCACGTTGGATAAAAGTGTTTGTCAAATGCAGAAATGTAAATCTGAAGTGTTGTCTAAGCTTCAGGAGAATCTAGGTTAGTGTAAAGCAGGACAGACTAGTTATAACTCATCTTTAGAAGTTCATAATCCTCACAGGAGAGATGAACCTCAAAGCTCAACTTTTAGTCTCTAGATGGCCAAAATCTGTTTTTATTTGCTCCAGTCTTCTGCTTAGCATCTGTGATGCATCTACATGCTATCTGATGTGTAATTTTAAAACAGACGATGACATAAAAGCATTTTCTGGTGAACACGTGAGCCATGCCTGGCAATGATGATGGTGAGGGGGGTAAGTGCCCGGTTGCTAGGTGGTTGCTAGGGTGTGTGATGATGCTGATATTGTAACTCTTACTTTGCAAATGTGATGTTTCCCATTATTTGGACACATTGGATAAAAGCATCTGCTAAATTGATAAAAGTGCTGGGTTGACGCTAGGGTAAGATGGGTGGTTTCTATGGTAGCTGGTTGCCAAGGTGTTTGTTTGAATCCCTCACCTTATGTTTTACTAGTAACCTTCTCTTGACATCTCAAAAACTGTGCTCAAGTTTGCCTGGATTCTTTCTGCGATCAAAAGTCAAAGCCACTGACTTTCATTTATATAGTGACACAGTTGACTCTGTTAAATCACATGAGCGATAAATAAAGTAGCAATAAAATTCTCAGGGTAAACAAAATATTGAAAACAACAGTCTTTATAGCAGAAAAATAATACCATAAATGTTGCATTTGATATTTTAAAATACACAGAAAAATGACACTAATAGTAACGCTGTGTTTCACAGCATATATCATCTATTCTCCCGCTGCACTTCTTCATCTGTATTTCTCTGCACTCGTCTGATGAAAGTATGATTGAAGTGGCAGAAATGTAATTGCCATTTTGCACAATGGTAACGACCTCTGAAGGGCTGATCTGTCCCAGAGACGAGCTCTCATCTCTGATTTGTTTGGACAGCACATCGTTTCTCTTTCCTTTCTCAAGCATTAAAGACCTTTCAGAAATAAACATGGATTAGGTGACAGGGCGGTCATTGGTTCAGGCGTCTTACAAAACCTTTTTTTCATCTAGTGTCAGTTTTTCATCTGACTGTAAAATAAAAGTTAGTTAACACACATGATAGGATTCTTTGCAGAATTATTTGTTTGAATTTATTGTAAATAAACAAAATATTAAAAAATGACAGTATTTATGGTAGATGAAATAAATGAATAAATGTTGCATTTTGCACTGAAGATTACACATTCATAATAATTTATGTGACAAAGAAATACACTAAAAGTGACACAATAAAAGATAAGAGATTCAAACTCACCATTTTTGTCAGCTCGACGGAAAATCTGTAAAGAAAAAAAGTGTAGCGATTAATACTAAATGTCATTTGTGCTAAATGTCTATAATGAACAGCCTGCTGTGAGCATCAATACAAAACTGAAACAAATAAAACATTTCAATGATTTGCTGTGAGCACATGTTACTTTTCTACATTATTTTGGTTGTGTGTTTGGTTGTTGGTCATGAAACATGTGAGTCCTGAAGCAAACCCAGATGAGATGCATTTAGTCTCTCTGTGTCATCTAAATGAAAAATGTTTCTCTATTCTCTCTGACATCTCGTGCCGTTATCTGTCAGAGTTACTCAAGCGATTTGCCTGTAGCATTCACATATCTCATGGTGAAGAGAACTGTCCTCGCTCATCTGAGACTCGAGGTGAGAAGGTTTTGCAGAGCAGGACTAGGTGATGACAACGCAATCATCCACTGGACAAACATGTCCGTTTACACCTGGACGGGGTCAACAACTATTGATTCATCAAGTGAATTCAACACCATCCAGTCTTCTCCTACAGAGGGGCAGGATAAGGCTGAGATGTGCAAAACATTTCCTACATCTGAAAGTGCATCTCTTTCACATTAAGATTTAAAAATAATTTGTTTATATGTATAATGTTATTGATGCCACAATAGACTTCTACAATATTCTTAGAATGTGATGTTAAATTATATCACAAATATTTTTGTGCAATACATAAAACCTCTCAACTCTTCCTTTATATATAAAATGAGTCATCACAAGGCTTTAAAGTCTAATGATTTGATATTTAGCAAATGCACTACGACCTCAAACACAACAACTGGTTTGCTAAACCGGCAGCTGGAGTCGCATGAAAGCTGAATCTGGCTCTGATCCACACACTGATTCCTAATTTAACCTGTGAAAAAATCTCTTCTGACATCAGATTAGATGTCTATTCATTGTTAAACTCAACATACTTTGTAAAAGGCAGATGTGCACATTGCCAAAAGATAAGTGTGGGATAATGTATCATTAACAATGTCCTTTAAAGGTCATCCAGGAATCAAGCTGAGAGATCATCTCCAATGGCTCTCTGGCAGGTGTTGAGCCAGTGGGGAGACACGGGTCCTACTGCTCCCTTCACAAGAAAGAGAAAGACACACCGAGAGGGAATAGAAGAGAGAGAGAGAGTATACGAAGGGAACAAACGTTTGCTTTTCAAAGCACAATATGGGTTGAGTCATGGTTTATAAATAGTCCTGTCAGCATCTTAGTTAATCAAAATCTCTTTCTCCGTCAGTGGACACAGTTCAGCAAGTGCTTCAAACAGAGATTTGAGAGAATTGTAAGTAGATTTTTTATCTTTATTGATAGAAACCCTGCAAAGAAAATTTGGTGATTATTGCTTAAAGAGTGAATAGATCATTCTCACAAACACAACCCAGCGCTTTGATACGCAATCATTTACAGCCTATTTAGTTAAAAATTGTTCATATTATATATTACTTTCATGAACAGATCATGTTCTTCATTTGTTTTAATTCAATTTTCCATGACAAGTTTGATTTGATAGTCCATCGGTAATCTTAATTATAATCTTAAATGATGTTTGCCAGGGCAAGCATCGTTTTCATTATGTTTTATTCTAAGCAATTATCTCACATACCTAAAGGTTATTTTTTTTACTTTGGCCAGTAAGCATCTGCTTAGTAACCAGCAGGAATATTCTAGCAACCACACAGCAACATGCTAGAAACTATCTGAAAACTGAAAAGCAACCCCAGAGCAACCACCCACAGAACCCTGACATTGTGCCGTAACACCACACACAATGTCTTAAGAAGATGACAATCTCTAGTTTGGTTTTGTTGTGCTGGAAGGAAAAGTGGAACAGTAAAATTTCATTTCATGTATAATTCTACTTCCTGTTTTAACATGATCTGAACTTTGTCACAAGACAAAGGGCAGTTCTTCAATAAAATGTAAAAATCATAATACCCTGTACATTTGATGGATGCAAGAAAACTATGACAGAATCACATCACGTGCAGCACACGGTTAAACAGACTAAATTCCTCCGAGCAGAACAACGATATAAATCATGACAATGTCAGACAACACCTGTACAATTGCTATTATTTCTCAGGGAAAACATTTTTCCGCAGGCAGCTACTGAAGGATGAAAGCTAAAGACACAAAACACAATTCTGAGTTTACTGTATTTCTCAATTTCACACGCCAAGCAGTTATTTCCCAAACTATAAAAACAGGCTGGGTCTGTGTCATTCGCAATCCATTTTACTGTCACATTGCATTTTTCAGCACAACAGAATCTTAACGGGATGAAATCAAAAAGGTGGAACCACCAGAAGCCACTTGAGGAGGTTTTTATTCTTCACATGCGCTGCTGGCAGCACTACATTGTCAAAACTGTCAATATTTGCAATTAGTGCCTCAAACATTATTGTATTAGCTGGAATTAAACTGTTGTGGTAACACTTTTATTATCCGCAGCACTGTATAAATTGCTATTTGGATGTTGGATAACTTTGTCCTGTGTTGTACCATGTGACCTCTGGGATTCTTTTCTGCAAATTACTTTAAAGAAAGTCCCGGAAGACAATCACACACACACACACTCGACTGCTGCTGTCAGACCACCTCCATGAGAGCTTACTAAACCCTGCTGAGAGAACATCTGCAGCGTCTTATCTTCTAACACTTCTGCACACAGACCTACAGTATACTGGCCAATTAATGTGTCCTCCATTTAACACACACATCCATCCAATACATGAAACCTGTGTGCTGGACCTGAACAATAAAGATGAAATACAGGAAGACTATGTATCATATGCATCGTTATATTGTGATATTATTGATTATGCCCTTGAGCAAAATAATCTTTTGATAATATTAAAATCACATTTCAGAGACACAATCTCTGTTTTCATTATCTGAAGAAAAATCTTGCACGCTGGAATGCATACATTACACTTATATGCCAACCTACATTTCCACTGTCCCAGTTCTGTGTCAATGAAAACCTCTATTCTATTCTATTGGCCAATCTTGTTTTTTCATTATTTGTTATATGCATACTAAGTAATACAGCATACTATAGAAATTTTCATAAGTGTAAACACCTACTGCTAATTTAATTCTTGAACTGTGATTTTACATACTGTATGTACAAATAGCAATTCAATATATTTATGAATATAAGCATAATGATATTCTTTTGTCAAATAAGATAATTATTAGCTTACAGTCTAATATATATAGTGGTTTTTGTAAAATAATAGTTTTTATCCTACATATTTAGTTGTTTTGGAACATTCATAAATATATATGCCTTAAAATATCTTATAAATATGATTTACCAGTGGCTGACATGACTGTTTAACTGTAAAGAATAATTTACAGCAATCAAGATCATTAAGCATAAATGACAAAAACTGACTCAAAATTATCCACACAGAAATAAAAATAAATAAATGAAAACAGATGATAAACACAATCCATAGTTATAGTTAAATATCACAGCATCTACATGGTCATTAGGCCTACATTTAATTATGTACAGTCTGAATGTGTGTTTATCTAAATGTAAAGTAAAGTAGTAAATCAAAGCTCACAGTTGTTACTATGACCAAAAACAAGACACAACAATGGAAACATTTTCTCCCCATCCTTTAATTTTGCTAAAGCACATAACCACAAAATGCACACTGATAAATGCTTTATATTGCATAACCTTTTGTAGACCATACTGTAAATGACCTGTCCTATATTTACAGTAGTGACTTAGACAGCCATCATAGCCAGGGTTCAAGGTGAATGTGTGCATTATGACCTGTGTGTAGGTCGGCTGAACGTAAGATCTACTCACATCGTGAAAGATGGACAGCCCGTGAGCCGCATCCTGCATCTGATGCTGCTGGTGCTGATGCTGCGAGGAGCGCAGATACTCGCGCTTCGCCGACTGCAGACACATCGTGATCATCTCAGTGCACGCCAACATCTTTAAACGACTAGTTTAAGAATTCTACAAGACAATATACTCAGACTTCTCACGAATGAGTCCGATGCAGATGCTGAATGAGACCGGTGTGTAAGCGGATGCAGCAGCGGTCTTCTGAGCTGTGGAATAGTGAATCGATCTTTTCATTGAATCGTTTGTGGAGCGATTGACTCATTGTGATGATTCAGTCGAACCGAATCCCAAGGCTTTAACGTGTCCATGAACTGTGCGGGAGAATTGGCGTCCAACGAATCGATTTGATCAAATGAACCGATCTTTCCAGTGCTGATGGAAGTTTTGGATCTCCGTATCTCACAGCTCATTGGTTGATGCTGCTCGGCTGCTGATTGGTCAAATACTAGTTCGGCGTCTTCCCAATGGAAAGCAGATGTGATTCACATCATTGCAATGATTCGTATTTGCAATCCCAAAACGTTATTTATATGCAAAAGAACGAAAGGTTTTCTTATTATTTAAATGTCATCTTGTGACCTTGCAGATCTCGGCAGGTGCCATTTCTAGTGATAACGTTGGTTCTGTTTGTTATTGTGCTGATGAATCGCGCCATCTGGTGAAAAAATAATAATTCCATAACGTAATTACAAAAACAAACAAATTAATCCTATTATAGTATATATATCCTACAGTATCTATATTTTTTAATACAAAATTTGTATTACAACAAGAGTAACTCACCAGAGGGACATGGAAAGTTCAACACATTGGAACTGAACAGAACATTATTAATAAAAGAAATACACACAAATTAATAAAAATACAAAACGGCAAATAAATTAGAATTTACATTCAATACGAATGGACGCACGGCGCATCCGACGTCACGGGGTCGCGCAATGACGTCGTTCTGACATGGCGCTCGCGCTGGCGGCGGACCTTTGCTCACCCGGATGAGATGGAGCGAAGTTTAATGTATTGACAGAAAGTTTTACTAAAATTCCTCCAAATATACATTTCCTGTGATCATTTAAAGGTAAGATATGAGCTAAACGAGCGTCTGAGTGGAAATAATGAAGAGAAACGGTCGTGTTATGATAGCGCGTTAGCATTTGACCGGTGACTGACTGTTCAACTGTGTGACGGGTGTGTTTTGACAACTCGTTAATGTTTGTAGATAAATAATAGTACAAAAACATGACTAATAATAGGTTTGTGACAGATATATTCATTTGTGGGGTTTGTGAAGAAATGTCCTGCTAGTTCTGTTGGGATCTGCGACACTGTCAGTAGAGATCGCGACGTGACGTCACTGCTACACTGGACGTGACCCGTCCCATTTGTACTTTACTAGTGGTCTCCGTAGGGTTGTTTTATGGTATGGTTTAATTCGTTAGATTGCTAGAGTTGTTATTATACAGAGTCTACTGTTGAATGTACTACAAATATATACTACTAATATTTGGATAAAAGCGTCAGCTAAATGCTTAAATGTAAATGTAAATGTACTGTGATTGTACTATGATACCGTCAGATGATAGTACCATAATATTGAATGATTGCCATATTGATATAGCACGTTATTTATTTACATACCTCTCTAAGAAATACCACTTTAAAGAATTCCCTATTCATTTACTTTTTATTATTCATTTTTGTGTCAATCATTTTTTCACTGTAAGTAACATGTTGTACCATGGTATTTTGTAAAGGACAGGCCCTTGTTTACCCTTTTTTATCCCCATAACTCTTGGCTTCATCAACCTCATCTGTTCATTTAGAAAGTAGCCACTAGCAAAAACATACCATGGTACTTTTGAACTTAGTTTACTGTTTTTTGGCCAGGCACTATAATTAAATTAAGGTTTTCTCTGTTCTATTCTATTGGCCAATCTTGTTTTTTTTTATTTCTTATATGCAAACTAAGTAATACAGCATACTATAGAAATTTGTGTAAACACCTGCTGCTAATAAAATTCTTGAACTATGATTTTACATACTGTATGTTCAAAAGTAATTTAATATATTTCTGACTATAAGCATAATGATATTATTTTGTCAAATAAGAGAATTATTAGCTTACAGTCAAATATATGTAGTGGTTTTGGAATATATTATTTCACATATGTAAAATGGTAGTCATAAGAAATATAAGAACATCTACATTTATGCATTGGGCAAAATTACTTCCAGTTCAAGTCGAGAAACGGTGGTTGCCAATTTGACTTCATTTAAAGTCTTAGAGACTTCTGTCCTTGAAATGACATCATCTTTAATCTGACAAGGATTACCCGAGGTTTTCCTATGTGAGATTACTGTGGTAACCTTAGGAAGGTGTCTTAGGCAAAGCAGGAACATGACTTTGCCCTTGAAGGAGAGAGATTCTTGTAAACGCTGATTAGGGATCAGATTTAGCTGTACAGTGTGGTGTCAATCACAGAAAGAGCACTGAAACGGATGGCAGATCAGACTGATTTGACGTTAACAAGAAACAACATGTCCTAATGGGCGTGATTCATACTTGCACATTATTTAGAAATAGCTTTAATCAAATAATTGCTTTGCTTTTTACTGAGGTCACTTAGCCATTAGTCTGCAAGCTATTTATTCATTTGAAGCCATTGTTGTAGGTAATGCATCCTGTCTTAAATTTTTAACATGGCAATTTAATGCAACAAAGGTCATTACTATAATAGCACGTAATGATGGATTTAAAAGTAAAGCAGTGCATAGGGAACATGGTGATGCTCTGGATGGTGAACCTGACCTTCAGCCTCAACGTCTCGGTGTGAAAAAACAAGGATTTGGAAATCCATCATTTACCATCATTTGAATGTTTTGACGGTATTTAAAACCGAATAAATGTTTATATGTGCATCATTTCAGAGTAACTTGAGCCACTGAAAGTGCTTTGAATGGATAAATAATGAAGGCCCAACTGCAGATAACTGGTAAGCTTTTCACTAGAAGACAACTTTAACTTCAATGTTTTTATTTTGAGCGCTCACATTGTTTAATTTTAATGTGTGGATTACATGCATATTCTTCATCAGTTTTGTCCGCCAAGCTGCGGGAGAATAAGAAGAACTGGTTTGGGCCCAGTCCGTATGTGGAGGTGTGTGTGGACGACCAGTCCAAGAAAACCGAGAAATGTACCAACACCAACAGTCCTAAATGGAAGCAGTCGCTCACTGTGTAAGAATGACTGATCTATTTACATTTTTTTAGATATATTTACATATCTATGTCATGTGTCTGTTTTGTATTCCCTGTAGGATTGTCACCCCTTTCAGCAAGTTAGTTTTCCGAGTTTGGAGTCATCAGACCCTGAAGTCAGACATTCTGCTGGGAATGGCCACTCTGGAAATCAGCGAGACCCTCAAAGCCAACAATATGAAGAGTGAGTGTTAATGTTCTCCACTTGTGTTAGTAAGTTTAGGTCATTGTGTGTGGGTGTGCAGGTTTGTATTTTATTGCCTTCTTTGTCATAGAAAGAGAGATAGGCAGGTAAAGTGACTCACAGTACACAACAAAGAGTCTTTTCAGAGGCTGTGATCATGTGAGTCTCACGTGATTCTGTTGGCACTGAACCACTGAGTTATAAAAGTTAAGATTAAGTGGACAGAATCTGAGGATGTGGAGACATTCAGAACCCGGTCCACAGCATGTTTTGAGTTGTGTAAATGCAGCATTATATTAAAGATCAGATGTTTGTGTGTTTCAGTTTGTGAGGTTGTGCAGTCTCTGCAGTTGTGCTCAGACAGAGAGAGGTCAGAGGTGGTTGGAGATCTCTCTGTGTGTTTGGACGGACTGCAGGTGGATCCTGAGACATTCGTTTCTGAGGAACAAAAACACAGTGAGATTTTCTACCCTACACAACACATTCAACTGTAATATCTGTAATACTGTAATAAATCATTAAAGTTAAGATTACATTTACATCTTCCTATCTTCTACTTGTTTATTAACTTTCTTGGCTAATTTGATGCTGATTTCAGATAACAACTGTGTAGTACTTTCTGTTTAACATGTTTACTATATTTTAATGGTAAACAATATTTCAATATGTAAGAGAGCAGATTTTGCGTGGGATTATAATTGTTATAGAGTACCTACTTCAGATCCTATCACAAAGCCATTGTGTGTGAAAATGCTTGAACTGGTCTCTTATCAGATAAAATGTTTCTCTCCAATCACAGATGCTGTTTTAAATGGAGAATTAAATGGAAATGTCGCAGTGAGGTAAATTTTACACTACTGTAGTATACAGTTACTGTTGAATATCATCATTCTTTTAATGTTTCACTGCATTTAAAAAAAAACAGATAGAGTACCTAATGGTTGATCCTGTCTTAAATTCATCATGTTGCTTATAATCAGACATTTACTTTTCTTTTGTGTCTGTTTGTGCTTCTAGTCGAGATTCTTCTTTATCCAGTGACATCACTGATGATGCGTCACTGCCCAATGGTCATGCAGTAGGAAGTAGCGGCTCTGCCTCTCCATCTACAGGAGCCCTGAGACCCCCACGGCCATCTCGACCCCAGCGGGCACCCCCTGCCTCACCACATAAACCTGCTTCATCCACAGGTTCAGACTCTATAACTTTAGTCTTAGATTTATTTTAGTTAAACTTCCTCTTTACACTATGTCCTTGCTATTGTTTTAAGTCCACTTGTATTGTTTAAGGTTTGTAGATGTGAATATACAAGTATGTTTTTGTCATACATCCAGCTCTTGTTTGAAAGGACGTTTTGTTTTTTGGTGATATGAGCTATTGTAAGTTTTTTACTCTTGTGTCTAGCGTCCTCTGCTGGCTCCACTCCCACTCACGGCAGCAGCGCTCCCAGCCCTGAGACGTCCCCACGCGTTTGTGTCAACGGAGAAACGGAGGGTCAGGGGTCAAGCTCTGGGTCAGGCACAGGGTCAGGGTCAAATCAAGTCCCCAGGGCCAGTCCAACTCCCCCCAGGGCTTCCATGATCAGTAACGGCCCTCTGCCACCTGGGTAAGTCATGTGACAGAATTATAGTAATGCAAACGTTTTGTGTTCAGTACACTTTATCATTGACCCGTATGGATTAAGGTTGTGAATCTAGTATGGAATAAATAAATAATGTGCTTTCTTTCTTGTGTTGGTGTTTGTTTAGATGGGAGCAGCGAATGGATCAGAACGGCCGTGTTTACTATGTAGATCACATTGAGAAGAGAACCACGTGGGACCGTCCAGAACCACTTCCACCAGGGTAACGGCATCTCATTTACAAAAACTATACTCGCACTAATGAATAGACTTTTGGACATTCAAATGTCAAAATGTTAATGATGAGTGTTTCTGAAGAGGTTGTTATGCGTTGTAGTTGGGAGCGTCGCGTGGACCCGATGGGCCGCGTGTACTACGTCGATCACATTAACAGAACCACCACGTGGCAGCGGCCCACGCTAGAGTCGGTTCGAAATTATGAGGAGTGGCAGAACCAGCGCAGTCAGCTGCAGGGAGCCATGCATCGCTTCAACCAGAGATTCATCTACGGGGTCAGTTCACACACACATACCACAGTAAAAATAACATGCCGAGCTCCACAAATGACAAAATGCATCAAAAAAGTTCTGTTTTTGCAGTCATCTGATGGCCCTGTGCACATGCTTTCTGTCATTTTAAAGCAGACCCTACTCGATTTTATTATATGTCCAGGATATTAATCCAAAATATATATCCTCAAAGGAAAAAGTTATATGAGTTTGAAATGACACAGTGGTGAAAAAATAATGAAACGGTGTTCATTTTTTGCCCTTGAATCTGAAGCAATTTTGTCTTTTCTATGTGGAGTATTTTTTCATTCTCTGATTGTCCTTCTCTTCATCTCTTCAGCTCCAGGAACAGCTCGCACCCACAGCTAATAAAGAGTTTGACCCTCTGGGACCTCTGCCGCAAGGATGGGGTGAGTCAGCACACCTCTTTCCTTTATTGTATCCTGCAGATAAATATTTCACTCTCATGTCACGTTACCCTTAACTGTCTGCATGTGTGTGTTTGGCCCACAGAGAAACGCACAGATAGTAATGGAAGAATGTATTTTGTTCATCATCCCACAAGATCCACGCAATGGGAAGACCCTCGTACACAAGGGTGGGACACAGTCCTATACAAAAAATAACTGTATTTGTATATCATTTTTGATGTTAAACCACCAAGACTGAACTGACAGATTGCAGTATGGTTGATGATGGTGTTAATGGGATTGTTTTGGTGATTGTTCAGGTTGCTGAATGAGAAGCCTCTGCCGGAAGGCTGGGAGATGAGGTTTACTGTGGATGGCATCCCATATTTCGTCGATCACAATAGGAGAACGACAACATACATTGATCCTCGTACAGGGAAATCATCTCTGTGAGTCCTTTAACAGTCTCTGATTTATAAATAGGATATTTGTGTAATTCTATATTCAAAACTAGTGACCACAACACCAAAATTAACCCATGTTATTGTGTATGTATGTTTTTGTTTTTGTGGCGTCACAGTGAAAACGGTCCCCAGATCACATATGTGCGAGACTTCAAAGCCAAAGTGCACTACTTCCGCTTCTGGTGTCAGGTGTGACCTTTCATTACCATTACAGATAAATCCAATAAACTGTGGTACATTGCTTCTCTTGTTGACATTTGACATTTCTCTTTGTTTTTCTTTACTATGAAAGCAACTAGCAATGCCTCAGCACATTAAAATCCATGTCAGTCGCAAAACTCTGTTTGAGGATTCATTTCAACAGGTGAATAATTCTTCTGAACACATATTTGACATACATGTTAATCCTGGCTTACATGTTACAGCAACAAACAACATTGTTTATTGTATTTTAATGTTGTAGATTATGAGTTGTCATCCTCAAGACCTAAGACGAAGACTGTGGGTCATTTTCCCTGGGGAGGAGGGGCTTGACTATGGGGGTGTGGCCAGGTTTGTTATAAATTGTACATAATTTAAAAAGGTGTGTTTTTAGGATCCTGTTTTGACACACACGTGTGTTTTGTGTATCGTAGGGAATGGTTCTTCCTGCTCTCTCACGAGGTCTTGAACCCAATGTACTGTCTGTTCGAATACGCCGGCAAAGACAACTACTGCCTGCAGATAAACCCCGCCTCCTCCATCAACCCAGACCACCTCAAGTACTTCAAGTTCATTGGTCGATTCATTGCTATGGTATGAATGGTGTCACTATATTCTTACAATTTATGACAAACTAACATCTGTAATGGACAGAAGTAATAGTAATGGTCATGTGTCTCTGTCAGGCCCTCTTTCATGGAAAATTCATAGACACAGGCTTCTCTCTGCCATTTTACAAACGCATCCTGAATAAACCACTGGCTCTCAAAGACCTGGAGTCCATCGACCCCGAGTTCTACAACTCGCTCATGTGGATCAAGTGAGTGACAGCTTCAGGAAATCTAGATGGGTTTCAGCTGGATGTTGTTTTTCTTTAGCAAAGATGATTTTATAGAATAATTCTCAATTGTTCTATCATTTTCAATAATTCTCTAGGGATAATAATATAGTGGAATGTGGCCTAGAGATGTTTTTCTCTGTGGATAAGGAGATTCTGGGAGAGGTCACCACTCATGAACTCAAACCCGATGGAGGAAACATTCAAGTAACAGAGGAAAATAAAGAAGAGTATATCAGGTATTAAAAATTTAATTGACATTAGTTTTTATGATTTGAATTGACCAGAACCGACTTGTGACTGCGAATGATTATCAAATGTGTGTGTTTGTGTCACAGGTTGGTGGCTGAGTGGAGGTTGTCTAGAGGGGTTGAAGAACAGACTGTGTCGTTTCTCGAGGGTTTTAATGAGGTGTTGCCACAGCAGTACCTTCAGTACTTTGATGCTAAAGAACTAGAGGTACAACACGCTGATGTCCACTGAAAAACTAATGGCTATTAGACTGCAAATACATCATGTAAATAATGTCAATTTGATCTCTTTCAAATATCTTTTGTAAGTAGTGTAAAATCTGTATGTGTGTTGTGCAGGTGATGCTGTGTGGCATGCAGGAGATAGATTTAGGAGACTGGCAGAGGAACACTATCTACAGACACTACGCTCGCAGCAGCAAACAGATCGTTTGGTTCTGGCAGGTCAGACTGACCAACAGTCGGTCATCCAACACTATAAACCACTATTTACATTAAACCTCAATGATCAGATGGTGCCTTATTAATGTTAATCCTGCTGTGTTTGTGTGTAGTTTGTGAAGGAGATTGACAATGAGAAGCGTATGCGTCTGCTGCAGTTTGTCACCGGCACATGCAGACTTCCTGTGGGGGGATTTGCTGACCTCATGGGTAAGCTGCAAAGTTCACTGACATCCATCCCAAATACTCTTTTACTGGTGTGAATGAGACTATGGAGTCGAAGTCAGTGGCTTATTGGTTTGATTGCAATGGCGGTTCTGTCTACTGTAATGTGTTGTGTGTTTGTTTTCTGTAGGGAGCAACGGACCGCAGAAATTCTGCATCGAGAAAGTTGGAAAAGAAAACTGGCTGCCGAGGAGCCACACATGGTGAGAACAGAATGAGATTATGAGAGCGGGATGAGACATTAACACTAAACTCATGTAGTCTGTCTTCTGATTGAGCAGCTGAGTCGGTTCAGCAATGTGATTAAATTATTATTAGTGTTGACTTTAGATCATGTTAAATGATTTACCATCATTCTGGTGTTTTTCAATAACTCGCATTTAAAGTGTCCATATTTTTCCCCACCAGCTTTAACCGACTGGATTTGCCACCTTATAAAAGCTACGAACAGTTAAAGGAAAAGCTGCTGTTTGCCATCGAGGAAACTGAAGGTTTCGCCAAGAGTGAAGCGGGCACATGATAGCATCTCTAATCCGTCTCCGTGACATCAAACATCGGCTCTCACAGGCACCCCGGAGGCTTCTGCTGCTTTCTCAGAACAGTACCGTGGGATGAACAGTGTTTCACGCGGAGAAAAGAAAGATTGAGCTCCGCATCTGTTGGCTTCACCTTCCATTTTAAGTTTTTTCTTCATGTCATGTTATGCTGCTTTTGTCGATGAACAACGCACATGAATTCAGGCAGACTGCAGTAGCGCTTTCCTCTATGCACACTGTGTGATCATTATATAATCTTATGAAGACTGCGGCCCGGCTCTACTGTAATAATGCACATGCAACAAACTCTGACCTTTATTTGTCCTTTAGAACTTGAAATTTCATTTTGCACGGTGTTTGTCAGAGTTGAGCTTCTCTCTGTTGTGTGTAAATATGAGGACATGATTCTCTGGCCCATTTTGGGAGTTACTGGCATCTCTAGTTCCTGAGATACCTGGAAGTACATCATAATTTCATGAGGTTTAATGTAATTAAAACTTGTGTCACAGTGCAAAAATCTCAATAGTCCTAACAATAAGCTTCATTTATAATGTAAACTATCATTTTTATATCATTTCAAAGCCCATCAAACCAGTAAAAAACCCATCAAATGTCCAGGTTGAGGTCAAAAACTAACTGCTTATATAAACTGTGATGTTTAGCTCTGCAAATCTGCACCTAGAAAAAATATTTTGATCCTTCTTATGACTTTAGAATCACAAATCATACAGGAGGGTTCAGTGCAGAAAATATGATTTGTTTTGTGAAAAGAATGAAGTGTGGTTTTATGTGTTAAAGCATTTGGTTGAAAAAATATAGGCCTAATGCAGATGATTTAGCCCTGATCTGTTGGACATTCTGTGTGTTAAAAACTATTGATAATCTGATCTTAAATATGCAACCATTGTCATAGGACAAAGAAAAGGAATATAATACATTTTTTTTAAAAGTGGAGTTTTAAATATAGGATTTAAATATTCAATACATGTTCTGACCCATGTTCTGATATGCACAAGACTTAAACTATTTGGGTGCTGTAATATCTAAGTAATAATTGATCTTTGTGAGTGTCAGATTTGAACACATATCAACTAAAAGTTGCCACAGTGTCTCATACAGAATGTCATTAAGTGGTATTGATCAATGTCTGTTATTACCGGCATTATAGTTTGTTATCTGTCAAACTGTTTTCACAGGGCGATTTTTGATTTCTAAATTTAAATTATACAGACTGATTAATAAATGTCAATATAAAATCTGTCCAGCTGAAGCCCCTGCATCTGAAGTTGTGTCATCATGTCTTAAAGCATTTTGTAGCTCTAAATATGTAAAGGCCAGATGTATGGCTTAACTCTTTATTTTCTTAACAATGTAAATCATGTAACAATTAGCCTGTGATCTATAACATATTAACAGTTACTATGCTGGGATTAATGATTTGAATATTTATTTTTTTCTTAAGTGAATGTGTACAGTTGGATGATTAATATAAAATACCAGTTTATTCTCAGCAGAAGAAATAAAAATGAAAAGAATATTGCTTCTTTTATTCGTGTTCGTTCTTAATGTTTTTTTTGTGTAAAATGTACACAAAAGAGTAAGTAATAGATCAATTATATAAAATTATATATTATAAGCATCAGAGTCTATAATTAAGGAGAAGTGTGGTAATTTTGGTTATATTGATAGAAAAGAACCGGTCATCGGCAGCAGAACTGGACTGTTAGTTTGTGTTTGGTGTTTCCGGTCGGACTGTTTTCGCGTCGTACTCTCTTCCGCTTTGCCGCCAATAAAGAAGACTCAGCGGAGCTTCGCGGGTCAATTTTTTACAAACTTGTTTGGCAGAATCCGAGTTAAATCGGAGCCATCCTAACAGTAATCATGGTAAGATTGTATTATTTAACTCATCTGTCGGAGACTAAACGATTTTTGTAATATATCTGTGTTTAACGGTGAATTTATAGCAAAACCCTTTACGTTATCGTTACGTCCTAGTTGCGTAAATAGAAAGCTATGTCTATACGTTTTGTATGCGTGAGATAATAAACTGCTTAACACGAATTTCAGGATATTCTCAGTATGAAGAAATGCATGTTTGAAGTATTTTTAAAGCAAATTGTAGAATTCGTTATTCAGAGTTCGGTTAGCCAGACTGAATGAATGCTAATGCTAATGGTGACTAGCGTTTGCTTGCACTTTGTAGGGAAACCTTATGTTTATCGTTTGCTTTACTTCGTTTTCATTGTGTATTTGCGGTGTAAATTCTAATGAGTTGCATCGAGTTTACGGAATTACTTTTTAATCTAAATGTGTTTTGCTTACGTTAGCCTGTTAGAATTGAATGAAGTACTTTTTTGGGGGAATCCGGAACAAGGGTTGTGATTTAGTGACGCACTCATTAAACCCCGTGCATGTTATTTAAGTTTAATAAATCCTTCCTTTTATATTTTAAAATTTGCCATGCTAAAAGAATCATGTCCCCTATATTGACCTATGAGACTAGTGCACATAATGGAAAAGTGGTGGACATTTTTCATATGTATTTTCTCTTGGTTTTGTTTTCCAGACGGTCGGAAAGAGCAGCAAGATGTTGCAGCACATCGACTATCGGATGCGCTGTATTCTTCAGGACGGCCGAATCTTCATCGGCACGTTTAAAGCCTTTGACAAACACATGAACCTGATCTTGTGTGACTGTGACGAGTTCAGGAAGATCAAGTAAGAAACTTCTTAAAGCGTTAAATATTCTTGGTTAAAGCTGTGGGTCACAGTATTTGTATATAAATCTGCTTGTTTCACTTTACAGACCCAAGAACTCCAAACAGCCAGAACGTGAGGAGAAGAGGGTGTTGGGTCTAGTTTTGCTTCGGGGAGAGAATCTAGTTTCTATGACTGTAGAGGGACCTCCACCCAAAGACGTAAGTTTGCTTTGAATGAATTGTTGTATTGCCTCACCTGTTACTTGATCGTCTAATAATGATGTCATTACAGACTGGCATTGCCCGCGTACCCCTGGCAGGAGTTGCTGGAGGTCCTGGTGTTGGCAGGGCTGCAGGCAGAGGTGTGCCAGCTGGAGCACCAATGGCACAGGCTCCAGCTGGTCTGGCTGGACCTGTTAGAGGAGTCGGTGGTCCGTCACAACAGGTTGGATCAGTTTCTTTGTCCCACTTTGCTGTGCTTGATGTTATGTATAAAATGCCATATGCTCATTTAAAACCTCTTGTTGTGTGCTTTCCCAGGTCATGACACCTCAGGGAAGAGGCACAGTTGCAGCTGCTGCCGCAGGTGCCAGTATAGCTGGTGCCCCCACACAGTACCCACCGGGCAGAGGTGGACCCCCTCCACCAATGGGCAGAGGTGCACCTCCCCCAGGTAACATCACTTTCTTTTTGGGACATGTGTCTTTTGAACTGAATAGCTGTGCTGATTCATCAGCTGTGATGACATTATTCTTTTCTGAGTCTAATGAAGAGTCTGCTTGTTTTGTAGCAGGATTACCCTGAGCTCAGAATCACATGGCCATTTGTGAAATGCTAAGATCCAGTTTTATTCTGGCTAATATTGACTCTGGTGCTTGTGTTTCTGCTCTGCCACAGGTATGATGGGACCTCCTCCAGGCATGCGGCCACCCATGGGACCACCGATGGGAATGCCACCTGGCCGCGGTGCTCCGATGGGAATGCCCCCTCCTGGCATGAGACCGCCACCTCCTGGAATGAGAGGTTAGACCCCTCCTAATAGATCAGTACTGGTGTGCATTAAGAGTTTTGTCATAGTCTGACTCTTTTTATCCTCTTTCTTCAGGTCCGCCTCCACCAGGAATGCGTCCAACAAGACCTTAAATCTCCACTCTGGATGTGAATGTTTGGGATGGGTTCCTTGTATAGGAAGTCTTGGCTGCAAGTTGTTGTATAGTTTCCAAGTTAATTTTGTAACGTTTCTTTCTTTTTTTTAATAAAATGTCTTGCTGACAGTATGTTTTAAAATGACTCCTGAGTTTTGTCTGAGACTGATTTATGACCAAAATGTGAATTTACTATTGTCAAGTAAAAAATATAAAACATGTTATTAATTTAATTGCTTGCATTGTTTCAATACTTTCTCCAAAGAATTTAACAGATTTAGTCAAACATGTAGACTTTGTAGTTTGTATAGCAGTTGGTCTGTGTTCGGTTTATACTGAAGTTGAAATCCACTGCAAACTTGATGTCTCCAATGAGTTCTTATGACTTTTTAAGAGTTTAGTCATACAATTGTTTCTCCTTATCTTACAAACCCTTTGAATTTAAAACTTTTTCATCTGTATAAGCTTGAATCTCTTAAGGTTAGTTTTGTAGACCAATAAGTGAGAAAATGTTTCTTGTTATCAAAATAACTATATTTAAAGTAATGTTGAAAGTGTTATTTGGTAGCATGAGGGAAGATCAACCGGGAAGAGCTCATGGTTAAACCCTGAGAAACTGCTTTTTAAAACGATACAAGAACATGTGTTGTCATTATTATTGAAAGTTCTTAAAGTTTATGAAGTGGGATTGTTTTCTTTTACGTAGCATTTGTACAGTCAGTCTATAAATAAAGTACATACGATTTACACGCTACATTTTCCACGCAGAAATACAACTACATTATGGGGTGTAAAGGCCATAAATCACTGTTTTAAATGACCGTATAACGTCATCCTCCACATCTCTAGATGGCGCTGTACCATCATTGCGCTCCATCCGTCGAGCGAGAACCCGGTGTTGGTGACGTATTTCCGTGTGGTTTATTACGCACGTGGGTATCAGCGTGTGTTTATGTCAACTCGTATTCATGTATTTATGTTCTATTACACTGTAATATTGTTTTAAATCTTGTTCTGCGAGCACAAATCTGTGAGGACAAACATGTTTTCTGATGATCTGATCAGAACTATTGATAATAATGATGACGTACCGGACGAGTCAGACTCCGCGTCTGATAATGAAGCTGTGAGTTTATCATTTATACATTACTGTCATGCATGTTTTTTTTTACCCTGGTACTACTTGTTTTTGTACGTTTTATCACTGTCAGGGTTTATGCATTTCTCTTAAAATATCATACTTTACTACGCAACTTGGTGTGAACGAGGTTTGCATGTTGCAAGTACCATGGTAATGATAAAACCATATTACACTGTTTTTTATATTGCTTTGGAGTATACCATATTATTGTAAACATTTTAATAGTACTATGGTATTATCATCGTAACCATTTACATCACTTTTGCTCTCTGTATCTGCCTTAAGCTTGAGAAGAACTATAGATTTGACTGTCTTTGAGTAATAAAGTAATTTTGCTGATGGAGAGAGATCTAGTGAACTGGGTCTACTATTTTTGACATGTGTGTTTCTGTCCAGGATGAGCCGATAGTGTTGAGTAAAGAGAAGCGAGCTCTGAAAGGTGGAGGCACTGGAGACTTCTCCGCTGACTTTGAGTTTGGAGAGCGAGATGGTCTGTACAGTGATGACTGGGCCATGGCTGATGTTATGGCTCAGCTGAAGAAGAGGGTCAGTGCTTCCTATCACTAAGAGGAGATTTATGATTAAAAAGTTCATTATTAAATATATTGGAACATATTTTATCCTCAGTTCAAAATGTCATCCTTGTATATAACAGGCAACATTTACATGACATCCGTTTAAGTGGCACATTTAAGAGCAGATGGCTCTATAAATCTCTTGGGATGTTTATTGTGTTGGTTGGATGTTGAGATTGTAGTGGCCTGTTGCTCATCTTGACTCTTTCTGTTTGGTGTTCAAGAAAGCGCCCACTACGCTGGACGAAAAGATTGAGAAAGTGCGGAAAAAGCGCAAACTGGACGTAAGATCACGTGCAAATTATTTCAGTAGGTGTTACGATTCTCTGTCTCTGTCTGCAATGTATGAAATCACACCTGTGTGTTTGTTTGTAGGAGAGAAATCAGAAAGATAATAAGAAAACGGAAACCGTAGCTTCTAAACAGGACGATGATGAAGGGAATGATGAGGAGGATGATGAAGAAGAGAATAATAATGAGAGTGAAGAAGATGAGGATAAAGATGATGGTGATGTCACAGAAGAGGAGGGGGAGGAAGTGGATGAGGAAGATGAGTTCACATCAGGTGATGAAGAGATCCTAAAGAAAGCAGGTATGTGTTAACAACACAAATATAATGCAGAAAAATGCTTCAGAATAACACAACCTAGCTCATAACCTTCTTCTTTCTTTTCAGACACATTGAAAGAAAAACCAAAGAAAGGCAAAAAGAAAGCTACAGAACCGGTGAGTGTCACGGATTATCTTTATAAGATGATAATGCTTTAATAAAACTGATTTAGTCCTCTTACTAAAACCGTTCTCTTATCTCTCTCACATCTCTTGTAGCTTGAAGCGTTCTTTGAAGATGCATCTCAGTATGATGAGAACCTCACTTTCCAGGACATGAATCTCTCCAGACCTTTACTGAAGGTGAACCTGAAACACAACCTAACTGTCTTTTGCTCATCAAACCTGTGGAACATTATTTCTTACCGTTTTTCTCAAGCTGCTCTTTTCTGTAAAAAGCATCTATATGACCATGAGTCATTTGTTGAATGTCTTTTGTGCTCGTTCAATTCAGAACATTCAGGTACATTTTTGTAAACAAATTCAATTATAGGGTATGAATGTAAATCCAGTAAATGTGGTTCAAAAAACTTGATTTGCATGACAGTGACTATATGTTCTTGGCATCAGTATTGATTGATGGGTTTGTTTGTTCAGGCGATAACAGCGATGGGTTTTAAGCAGCCCACGCCCATTCAGAAGGCCTGTGTACCTGTCGGGCTGCTGGGTAAAGACATCTGCGCATGTGCAGCCACAGGAACAGGTGAGAATCATCTTCACATCTGCGCAGATATATTTATCATGCTTATGATGACCGTTCACACAATCTCTAAAAACCTTCTCTTGATTGAATAAGTTTTAATTTGAAAGATATTTGGAGATCAGGTGCTTTTGTAAAATGTTGTATTTCTTTTTTTATTAAAATATAAACATAGTTACACAAAGTCTAGTGTGAAACTTCAGTGAAGGTGATATTTCTCTCTCTCCGTCACAGGTAAGACGGCAGCGTTTATGTTACCAGTACTGGAGCGTCTCATCTATAAGCCCAGAGAGACTCAGGTGACCCGTGTGCTGGTTCTTGTACCCACCAGAGAGTTGGGTATCCAGGTACACACGGTGGCCCGTCAGCTGGCCCAGTTCACCAACGTCACCACATGTCTGGCAGTCGGTAAGAGCTCTTCTGATGTCTTGGTCTCTTACTCTCTGTCCCTGATATGGAAATGGGAGTCTCCTGCAGTGGCAGACTTAATATTTGTCAGCCACGTGCTTCATGTTTGGAGTTGTTTCTTGTAACTTTCTCATTAAACATAAAAAGTTGTAGAAATAGTTTTCACCTCACTACTTCAACACCCTGCATGGAACAGACATTAAGTTCATGAGAGATGTCTGTTAATATGCTGTACAAGTCAAGTGACTCTAAATAAAACAAGCCCTGATTCCTAAAATACATCCACTGACATTATTTTATTTGGTTTATTAACACCATACATTTAGGCATTTGGTTGACGCTTTTATCCAAAGCAACTTACAAATATTAGGAGATTTTGATCTCAGTGGCAACAGTCCTTAAAGAAAGTTTGTTTAGTTTTAAAGTGCTTTTGTTCAAGACCACCACCCATCTCATCTCATCACTTCTGTCAGGTGGTTTGGACCTGAAGTCTCAGGAAGCAGCGCTGAGGGCGGGTCCTGACGTCCTGATCGCCACGCCGGGACGATTGATTGACCACCTGCACAACACGCCATCCTTCGAGCTGAGCCAGATCGAAATTCTCATTCTGGATGAGGCAGACAGGTGCAAAACGCTGTGACATCACTGTCTGGGATGTTTGGATTGGTTTGTGCTGAAACACTCCTCTGTTTGTCTTTCTCTCAGGATGCTGGACGAGTACTTTGAAGAGCAGATGAAGGAGATCATTCGGATGTGTTCGTATCAGAGACAGACCATGCTCTTCTCAGCCACAATGAGTGAAGAGGTAATGATGTCATCATACTCACATGTGTCTTATTCATTTCCCAGTCGAGTCCAGACGTGAATAGTGAATATTTTGTCTTGCAGGTGAAGGATTTGGCCTCTGTCTCGTTGAAACAGCCTGTGAGAATCTTCGTGAACAGTAACACCGATGTGGCACCGTATCTCAGACAGGAGTTTGTCAGGATCAGACAGGCCAGAGAAGGTGATCGAGAGGCCATTGTAGCAGGTACATCCATCTTCTCTTACTGCTTCCACAAGTATATGTGTTTGACATCCACATCATCAAATAATCATTTGTGGATTAAACACTGATATTATCATGTATCCACAGCTCTCCTCACCAGAACCTTTCAGGATCATGTGATGGTCTTCACACAGACTAAGAAACAGGCTCATCGCATGCACATTCTGTTGGGTCTGATGGGGTTAAAGGTCGGAGAGCTTCACGGGAACCTGTCGCAGACGCAGAGATTGGAAAGTTTGAGGTACTGCTGTGAGATTTACATTATTATGTCATTTTATTCTGCTGGTTTACGACCGACAATATCTCAAATCTTTTTTGTGTTTCAGACGTTTTAAGGATGAACAGATTGATATTTTGGTGGCCACAGATGTTGCCGCCAGAGGACTGGATATAGATGGTGTTAAAACTGTAAGCTCTGAAGATCTCTATCCCTTATATGTTTTTATGTCTCTATATATATATCAGTCTACCTGAACCTTATTGTTATTATAATATATATTGTGTTTGTAGGTAATAAACTTTACCATGCCCAACACAGTGAAGCATTACGTGCACCGAGTTGGCCGAACGGCTCGTGCGGGTAAAGTGGGCCGCTCGGTGTCTCTGGTGGGCGAGACGGAACGAAAGATGCTTAAAGAAATCGTAAAGAAAGCCAAAACCCCCGTCAAAGCTCGAATGCTTCCTCAAGGTAGAAACACAGCAGATTCTAATGTGATAAATTGTGTTCTGCTTTGTCTAATAGATTGTGTGTGTGTGTTAATTGTACAGAGGTGATTCTGAAGTTTCGGGATCTCATTGAGAAGCTGGAGAAGGATGTGTATGCCGTGATGCGTTTGGAGAAGGAGGAGAAGGAAATGACACGCTCAGAGGCGCAGGTTTGATTCTGAAAAATGTTTTTTGTATTTTAGAACAAGTCAGAACTCACACTTTTTCTATAATAATAGAAAAAGTTCATATATTTTCTTATTCATATCATAAATGTGCATTCAAACTGTCTTATTATATATTGTTTTTCTTGCTATTTTTGCACATTGTCTATATTGTATATTTGTATATTATTCTTTTATTCTTGTTATCATCTGTGTCTTGTCCTGTCGCTGTCATTCTGTAACACTGTGGAGCTTCTGTCACTAAAACAAATTCCTCGTATGTGTAAACACACCTGACAATAAAGCTCATTCTGATTCTAATAATTAGTTTCTGTCCGTGTTCAGATCAGCTCGGCTCAGAGGAAATTAACAGAGAAGACGGATGAGAAACAGCCTCCCAGGACGTGGTTCCAAACACACGAAGAGCGAAAGAAAGACCGCAGTGAGTTTATTTTATGTTATACAATGTCAACGTTGAATCCTTTATACTGAATGGTTGACTTGACTTTGACCTGCTCGAACCAGTCATGTTTAATGTTCTCGGTTGATAGTGTCAAAAGCTCTTGAGGACTTTGATCTGGCATTGAGAGGCAAGAAGAAACGTGCTCAGTTCCTGAAACAGGGCAAGAAGAAAGAGCTCACGGTATGATCATTTATAAAACCAAACATGATTAGTGTGACAGTTCTCTGTGGCAGACATTTGTGACTGTATTTTTAAACCGTGATCATGTGTGTGCATCAGCCCGAGGAACGAGCTCAGTTTGAGATCCTGAAATCTCAGATGTACGCCGAACGGGTAGCCAAACGAGATCGCAAACAGAAGCGAGCGAGAGCCGTTCCTGAAGACGAGCCCGTCAAGAAAGGTCAGCTTTTCCAAAACTCGTGACAGCCACTGAATGTACCTGATGTTTTGTGAAATTGTATTGAACTTTGTCATGTTTTATTGTTAGATCTAAAACAAAACAACAAAAATTCAGGGAAGAAGTCTGTGTTTGACAAAGAGCTCACAAACACGAACAAGAAGGCGCTGAAGCAGTACAGAGCTGGGTATGTTTCTGGGATATTTTAAGAAGTATATTTCTCCAGGTTTGTGTTGTTGTCATCTAAAGGTTTTTTTCCGTCTAGACCTTCGTTTGAGGATAGAAAGAGACTTGGCATTTCAAATAAGAAAGGTGGACGATTCAAATCCAAAGCCAAGTAAGATTTATGATAACACGCCAAAACTGCTTTATAACACGTGTTTCAGTCTCTGCTTTATTTCCAAATGTGTCCACTAAATATGAAGTGTTTTATATTAATGTTTTATGTGAGAGAACTGGCCTAATTTTTTTTTTACATTTTGTTTGTTTTGTTACAAATGATTTGTTCATGTTTCCAGGTTCAGAAGAAAGTGAAGCTTCAGCAGATGTATAAGAAACAAAACCCCACACCGAGACATTTATCTGCCCTCCCTCAGCAGCTTTATTAACCCAACATAAACCATTCAGATAAAACAGATTGTCATTGTAACCAAGAAAAATATCAGAATTAACTGAGAAATAATTTGTTTTAAAAAACAGCCCTTTCACAACTTAAACCTGAAAACACGAGTGTTTGTTTCCTCGCATAAACACTATATCTCGTCCTTGAACATAATGCTGTGAGACAAATAATACAGATTTAAATCCATGTGTTTTGTATGAACAATATTAGTGTTAATGTAATAAAGACATTTACATTAATGTGAATTCCTTTTCTTATCGATATTTAGGATTCTGACAAAAGTTTTTGAATCATTTCCAGGTTTTGGTCAAGTTAAAGTTGATTTCTTTATCAGATCTTATTCGTTTATCTTCAGGTTTAGTTTATGAAGCTCCAGTGCTACTGTCATCGAAACTAAACAGATCCAAACCAAATACTAAGACATGCAATTAATTATTTTTATTTGAAAAGTATTCAGTTAAACACAAAACGTATAGAAATGTGCTTTATTTACTGTGTTTATACTATGTTTTAATAACAGGACTGATGGTGGAGTTCATAAGGCCCGGCACAAGTTAAAAAGTTTGTTGTCCTGGTCTTTATTAAAGTACAGGGATGATCTGTGTTCCCCTAATCAAAATATGACTGTAAAACAGCCTTGAAGGAGCTGAATGTGAGTCTTTGTCTTTTGTTCAGTTTGAAAGAAGCAAGACGAGATAAGACACCTGCTTTCTGCAAGAATGACCTTGATAGATTACATCAAATATATTGTACTATTCATTACTGATAGTAATACTTAGCAGTAAAGTCTTGTATTATAGCACAAGTTAATGCTTTAGTTAAACTAATAATAAGCAACATATTGATTATAATTTTGATTCATCTTTTATATTGGATGAATGTATGTTTATTCATCTATTGATGTTAGTTATGCTAGTTCATTGTGCATTATCTAATGTAACAGATACAACTTTAAATCTGTTAAACTGAAGTAATATCACAAATATAATCATTTATTCGCCTTCATGACTCCATTGACTTTCATTGTATGAACACAAAACCACAGAGACATTTCTCCAAATATCTTCTTTTGTGTTGCACTGGAAATAGAAAAGCATACAGGTTTTAAGACACATATGGTTAGGTGATGACGTAATTTGTATTAATGTTTAGTGTTGTGTTGTTGACTAATGTAACCTTGTTGTAACGTGTTTGCTTTATCATTTTGTATAGAATGCATTGCAAATATCGTTTTCATAAGTCCTTTGTTGTTTGCATATGTCGTCAGTGTTTCTGTCCGGTTGTTGTTGTCGTTCAGCCGGTTTCGGTTTTGATGCGCTTCACCGTCACGAGAAACGAAAGTACAGGCGCATTAAAAGCAGCAGCAGCGGCGGCGATCATTCATTCATTCACACACATCATTCAACAGCAGACAAGACCAGGTGAACTATTTCATTATTACATCAAATCTTTACACTGTCATTCATATAAAGAGTCATTTGATCTTTAATCATAATAAGAGTTTGTTTCTCGCCGTCGTGTCATTTCCGGTAACAGCATACGTAATGTTTTATTCTACACCGTAGATTATAATCTTAAAAACATATAAGATACAATAATACTCAAAACGGAATATGTAATCATGAAAGAATAACGTTATTAATAAAGATATGATTGTAATATAGACGTCTGTAACATTGAGCTCTGTTTGTGGGTGGGTGTCATTTATGAAGAATTGAAACTTATCTCGCAACGTCGTGCATTATTTATTATTTATTTATTGTTGTTGTGCGGGTGAAACATGTATAATCTTATTTTCTGACACATCTGAGTTAGAAATGAGATGATATATAAATAAAACTGAGTTAGTTATATTTATATATCATTTTATAACACATGTAATGTTCATGGATGATCTAGGGTGTTGAGACTAATGTTATTTAAAGAAAGAAAGGTATAAATAGTTTTTTAGGTAAAACACTTTGGTCCTAGATTTCTACTCAAACTAAGTTCACATATGCACTTTGAAGATCATTACATTTTTTACACATCATTACACATCATTTACATTTAGGCATTTAGCTGACACTTTTATCCAAAGTGACTTACAAATATTAGGAGACAATGAAGCGACACATCAAAAGAGGAAACAATATTACTAAGAAGTGCTTTCCTAATGGTCTTTAGTTAAAATGTTGACGTACACAACCTTTAGTTATTCTAGACACACGTAAACTGACTTCATGCATCCACTAAAAATGACTTTGCTTAGAAAACTCCAGTTGCTTGACAAAAACGGCTTGACAAATGTTAGTTTGGAGAAGTACTTGCATAAAAGCTTTGGCAGTATTTTTTGCATAATCTTTGCTTTTTATGTTGTTATATACAGAAATCTATTTAGAGAATGTTTAATCCAAGCAGAGGAGGAAGAGGAGGTGTCCATCAACGAAGAGGTGTTTGTTTTGTTTCTTTCTAATACTATTTCCATTTTCACTTCTAAACTGTAAGTGCACATGTCATATGAATTAATTCTGTTTAACAGATACTTCTCGGACTGGCCGAAGACCCGAGGCTTCTAATCATGCAGAGGGAGGAGGTAGAGGAGGTGGGTGGGGTGACGGTGGAGGTAGAGGAGGTGGGCGGGGTGACGGTGGAGGTAGAGGAGGTGGGCGGGGTAATGGTGGCAGTAGAGGAGGGAGGTGGGGTGCTGGTGCAGGGGGAGGTGGAGATGGGAGGGCTAGATCACAAAGCAGTGGTCCAAGAGGGGGCTGGCAAAGTGAAACAGCAAACAGTGCAACAGGAGGTGAACGTGGAAGAGGGAGAGGCAGAGGAGAGAGAAGAGGCGAGCACATGCAGGGCCATCGTCTTACTGGGAGAGTTGGGAGCCGGCAACATCATGTCTCATACTTATTCCCAGTCCCTCTAAATTCAAGCAATAACACTAACCAACAAGAAGGTGGAGGTACGACTGTGAGTTCCCATGGTGAAGAACCTCAAAGAGGAAGAGGTGGTCATCATGGGAGAGGAAGAGATGGCACTCCTGATGTATGCAAACTAGGTTACAAAACGCTTGAAGGACTATTGCATAAAGAAGTGTCTGAGGTGGCCATCACACTTTCATTTAGCCAGGGGCTCAAGACTCTGCTCGAGGACAAAATGATGAGAAATGACTTGATTCAGCTAGTCTGTCAGGTTCTCTGCAAAGCTTTTCAGTCTAGAAATGACCGCAAGATTGTGCTGCATTTAGCCGATGTGCTCAAGAACTCTGAGTTTTTCCGTCGCGTCCTGCCGTATTATGTGACCGGAATGATGTCTGAAAACTTGCCAGCTCGCAGGCAACAGTACCCCGAACATTTAAACAACATCATCAGTCTTCTCTCTGACGTTCTCAACATGTTTCCTTACAGCTCTGTCCAGTCTGTCTCCATGTTGGTGGCTCTTTTGAAACCAGCCGTAAACCAGTTGCGTGCCTCTGGTGTAGATATTCTTGACAGCATTGATGAAGGCTTGGAGAGGGTCCAAGGATTGGTGGACCATCTCCAGGAGAAGTCAAGGGAAGGAACTTTACGGTCAGACAAGTACTCCTTTCTAGGAGCTGATGAGGACGCTCCACCAGGGGAGCAAGACTTCAGGGTCATGAGCATCTATCCAACCCCTGAAGAGTTCCACCTTGAACACAATCCTTTCCTGAGGCCCAACATAATCTCTCAGCGCTTCCCTAGCGCTCGAATCTATCTGGATACACATTTCCGTCTTCTTCGCGAAGATTTTGTGAGGCCACTGCGAGAGGGAATTGGGGAGCTGCTGAGAAGCCAGCGTGATGAGAACCTTGGTGCCACACCACTGAAAAAGAAACGTTTTGATGACATCAGAGTCTACAATGACACTCGATTGGTTGTGCCCCTTTGTACGCCAACAGGCATTGCCTACACAGTGAAGTTTGACCAACGACGTCTTCAGGTGAGACTCTTTTTTTACTGTGGTTATTTGAAGTCTATGTCTTATTTCAGCATCGTTCTTTATTTTGTTGTATATTAACGCTTATCTTCTCTTACAGTTTGTCCGGTGGGAAAACTCTAAACGGCTTCTTTACGGATCTCTTGTTTGTCTCTCCATGGACAACTTTGAAACCTTCCTTTTTGCTGTTGTGAACAATCGGGATCCTAAACAACTGAAGGAGGGAAAGGTAGATCTTTCTTTTGCCTCTGACAGCAGAGCCAGTCTGGCCAGAGTTGAGCCCTCACACTCCTTTGTGATGGTGGAGACCACCGCTTATTTTGAGGCCTATCGATACGTCCTGGAAGGTCTCCAGGAGCAGGATGAGAATGATCTTCCATTTCAAAGGTACATAAAAAATTAGTAATTTGTAGGTATTTTGTAACATTTGATTATGGCTTGTGTTTTTTGAGATGTTTAAAACTTTAGGTTTATTCAAAGTAGGACAAAAGTTTAATGCTTGCCTGGGACCAGCAATTTGTAAGTGCCTGAGGTTGTTTTTTGTAAATGACAACTACATGTGTTTCATGTTACAGGTACATAGTGGAATGCAATACAGAGGTCCTTCCTCCCGCTTACCTTCAGGTGGAAGGAAGGAAGTATGATCTGTCTGGCATTATGTCAGAAGGACAGGGAAAGATTCTTCCCTTCAACCCTCTTACCCCAGAGGCTTGGCCCGATGAGGAGAAACTGGGTCTTGATGAAAGCCAACTTCGAGCACTAAAACTAGCCCTAACCAATGAACTGGCCATCATACAGGGACCTCCGGGCACAGGTAAGCCTGAGAATCATGCATTTCAGTCAGCGTTGCACATGTTACATAATCAACTTTTAATTCAAGCCAAATTCAGTTAAACACAACTGAAAGTCCCTCCTTTACACTTAATACAATCAAGTAGTAACCATGTTTTTGGTGAATTAATCACAGTTTTACTACAGATACCACAGTTATAGTAATACTTGCTTTGCATTAGAAGACTCAACTAAAAAACTATGGTTTACCATATATTTGAAGGTTAATTGTTTATACAAAGGGCATACAGAAACATGAAAATAATCTGGGAGGAATACTTCATGACAAAACCTTTGTCAGGATTTATATTTCTCTGTTATACTGTGACATGTCTAGAGTTGTCTCTTAATCTAATTCATCACCTTCATCATATTTAGATAAATGTACCCTCAAAAGTTTTGATTTGTGGAACCTGTTTGTTTTCTACATTAAAGGAAAGACATATGTTGGACTGAAGATTGCTCGAGCGTTGTTAGACAACCATGAAGTCTGGTCACGTGGTGGTCCGATGCTGGTGGTCTGTTATACCAATCACGCTCTGGACCAGTTTCTGGAAGGTACTGAATAAACGTCTCTATTTATATGGTTCAAAGTTAGTGAGCTTATTGCTGTATTTTACTTGCTTTGTTGATTACATTTGTTGGCCTTAAAGGACCATATTAAAATAAGGATTGTTGGTCTGAACTAAACTAATGCTTAAGGATTAAAGACCAAGTATCTTAGAATACCAGTCACATTTACTTCACCCTATGCAACTAGATGACCATAAAAAGTATTGTTTGTCTTAAGGCTCTGTAAATAATTTATGTGCGCAGTTAGCATGACTAGCTTAGGTTTGTGTTACCAGAAACATCAAAACATTTGACGAAATGTGAGAATCATTTAGTCAGAAGAAAGATGTTCATATGGAAGATGTTGATTATGTTTGTGACAGGCATTCATGGGTTTTTAAAAGAGGGG
The DNA here is from genome assembly GCA_019155185.1 of Beaufortia kweichowensis. Taxonomy (NCBI): domain Eukaryota; kingdom Metazoa; phylum Chordata; class Actinopteri; order Cypriniformes; family Gastromyzontidae; genus Beaufortia; species Beaufortia kweichowensis. The sequence goes on along the minus strand of CM032798.1, from coordinate 1,040,903 downwards.
ATTGTTAGAGTTGGAGGTCGGAGTAACAGTGAGATTCTGAAGCGTTTCGCTCTGAGAGAACTCACCAGAGCCGCAAACTTCCGCAGAAATCTGCCGCAACACCTCAGAAGAGCCCATCATGGGGTAAAACCTGCTATAAAACACATTACTCCTCTTTCATTTATAGCTTTCTATATTTTCTATAGATTCAAATATTTCTGTATATGTTTTTAATTACTTGTCTGGGTTGTTGAAAGATATAAAAATAATTGTGCAACTTCTTCATTTATTTCATAAAATGTAAATTGCTATTTCTTTTCCTTTTAATAATGTAGTGCTCTGAGTTTCAGCGAAATATTAAATGAAGTATATAATAATTGTGGGAAATGTTTTGTCCTCAGATTTATACTGAGATGAAGTCTGCAGAGGAGACTCTAAAGAGACAGTCCGCTCAACAGGAATGCATCTCGAGTGGAGTCCTTAAAGAAGATTTTCTGATGAAATACATCTCTGCTGAGCACTGGGACAGTCTGACTTTACAGCTGGTCAGTCTAACATCTAGTATTTAAATGTTTGTGTTTTTAAAGATCTTTCTGTTTGACCTGTGTTTGTGTTGTAGATGTGGGATGGTTTTGAGAGGAAGAAGAAGAAGTCTTCATTGATGGCAGAATGGTTAGGCATTGGATTCTCTGTGTTTCAGCAGAGACAACTGCAAACTGAAGGAGCTGGTGAGACTCCAATAAGACTAAACAATGAAATAAAAAATTAAAAGAAAAAAAAATTTAAAAAATAAAAGAATTTAAGCTATTCTTTTACATATATTAAATATTCTTTTTTGTAGTATGTAAGTTTCATGCTATTTACAATAGATATAATTTTGTAAATATTATAAATTCTTTGTAAATAAAATAAATTTTGTGTCTCTCTCTCTCTCTCTCTCTCTCTCTCTCTCTCTCTCTCTCTCTCTCTCTCTCTCTCTCTCTCTCTCTCTCTCTCTCTCTCTCTCTCTCTCTCTCTCTCTCTCTCTCTGTCTCTCTCTCTCTCTCTCTCTGTCTCTGTCTCTGTCTCTCTGTCTCTGTCTCATGGTCTCTCTCTCTCTCTCTCTCTCTCTCTCTCTCTCTCTCTCTCTCTCTCTCTCTCTCTCTCTCTCTCTCTCTCACTCTCTCAGAGGCTCACTCAAATCCTCTCCCCATGCACCACAGGAGGAGGATGAGGAGCTTTTAGATATTGATGAACAGGCAGATCTGATCCAGGCTGAGAGGATTCTGGTGGATGCAGAATACCAGGATAGAAACGGACGTAAGAAGCACAGGGGAAACGAGAGAGACGTTGATGCTATGGCTGACCTTATGTTGGCAATGAGCCTCAATGATAATGAGGACCAACCGAACCACAATGAGAGTCTAGCTGATGATGAGGGCTGGCAGGTAAAAATAATGAAATCACCTTCATTAATAATATCCAGCGGTTTAGCAGTTACTGCATGTGTTTTATTAATTAGATTATGAGTTCAAGTCTGGTTCAGTACACTGGTTATGTTTAGCATTGGATATGTTCTGTTTTTGTGTATATTGTGTGCTGTGTAAGGTTTTTCCATTTTTATTTTTCACTTCTCTTTATTTATAACTTATATTTACATAACTCAACTATTGATAATTATAACTTTTTAGTATCAGATGGCCAGGACATAAAATTAACTTCATGAAAAAGTCCGGTCACAACATCGCATTAAACAAACAACTTTCGTTTAATTTTTCTTCATCATGTCCTATACATATAACCATTGTTAATTTTTGTATGAATTATTCTGCATTTAGTTTTTATAAGCTTGTGTTAAAAAATAAAAGACCAATGAACAATTAAGTAAATTTAAGCAATTTGGTTGTATTGTGATTACTTTGAGCTATAATTCGGTTTATAGATGTGTGATTTGTGTAATTGTGACCTTATGCCAGTTCTGTTCTGTTGTTGTGTGTGTTTAGATACAAAAACACCAAAAGAAGAAAATAAAGCATATGGTGAAGGCTGAACTTGAGAAGACTTCAGTTATGAGTGAGCAAGAGGAGAGACGTGAGAGCAATGTCTGGAATTTCAGTCTGAAAGACAGATGGAGATTGTATCGGTAATACACTCCCATGAATACACGCAAACACATATTATAGAGCAACTCCCTCCACTAGATGGCAGTCTACAACCACTGATTCCTCTAACCATCATCTGTGCATTTCATGCGTTACAAACAAACTTAGTGTTGAGAAAATGTGATCTGGGACTTTACTTAAAACATTTAGGGTTTCCTCCGTCTGTAAACTAGATAAACTGTATTTATTTGTTATTATATTTTGTGTCAAATACAAGCCAGTTACAGTATATTAGATTCAAACTCTCATCTCTTCTCCTTCAGGCTCTGGGTTTTGCGTTATCGTATCGACCTCCGTACTAAGACTCTTCAAGCTGAGCAGACCTATCAAGAAGCGGCCGAGCGCCTCAATGAAATTCGTCTTCGTGAAGACCTGTGCGTCCTAAAGGAGGCTCGGGTCATCGGCATGACGACTACGGGAGCGGCTAAATACAGACAAGCTCTGCAGGAGCTGCGACCCAGACTGGTGGTGGTGGAGGAGGCTGCAGAGGTGATGGAGGCCCACACCATCACCACGCTCAGCCGAGCCTGTCAGCATCTCATACTGATCGGAGATCATCAACAGGTACACAGGACCTGATTCCTCATTTCAGTCCACTGACCGCTATAAAAATGGAAGAAATGTTTTGGGGTACCAGCCTTAAACACAATCTTTTGGCTGGGCCTCTCATTATGGAACCTGAGATAAAATACAAACTTTGACATTTATTCACAACAACAATTGCCCATCTACCTTCATTTTAAGTGTATTTCCGTCAACCCATTTTTGTTGACTTCTTTGCATTGATAAATTAAATTCGCAGCATGATGCTCACATGTCATATTTATGTATTTATTCTTGCGTAGCTGAGGCCTAGCGCAACGGTGTACGATCTTGCCAGGAACTTCAACTTGGAGGTGTCTATGTTTGAGAGACTAATCAAAGTTGAATTCCCATTCGTACGGCTCAACTACCAGGTCAGTTCATGTGCCATAATCATGTCTGTTAAACTCTGTCTTGCTCATTCATGTTGATTATTTTCTGGGTGTTTTTTTGTAGCATCGCATGAGGCCGTGCATCGCTCGACTCCTGACACCTCACATCTATGCCGAACTGGAAAATCATCCATCCGTCCTGGAGTATGACAATATTAAAGTAAGTCATTGAGAATATAATCAAACAAACTGAACAATGACCTGCATATGTGACCCGCTTCATTATTTTGAGTCAATGTGACTTAATTTTAAGTAAATTAGAAAGTCTTATTTGATAATCTTTGCATTATGTTTTACTACAAACCATTGATAAGATTTCAAATATTGGTTGATACTTTCCTTTATTTACTTCTACACACAAAAAGTTTCTTTGTTAAAGTTGCTCATTTATAAGTGGTTGTATATATGGTCTAGTTAAAGGTTATTAATCTGCTTGAAACTGATCATGATATATGCAACATTTGTAGGGTCTTCTGACGAACCTCTTCTTTGTGGATCATCGTCACCTTGAAGAGGAGATTAAAGATGGACGGAGCCACCAGAACCCTCATGAGGCTTCTTTTGTGGTCGCCCTTTGCAGCTATTTTCTGTGTCAGGACTACAAGCCCTCCCAGATCACCATTCTTACCACTTACACTGGACAGCTCTACTGCCTGCGGAAGCTCATGAGCGCTCGGTTCTCTGGCGTCAAGGTCCACGTAGTCGACAAATATCAAGGGGAGGAGAACGACATCGTCATATTGTCTCTAGTTCGCAGCAACCTCGAGAAGAGGGTCGGTTTCCTCAGCATCTCAAACCGCGTCTGTGTCGCACTCTCTCGTGCCAAGATGGGTCTCTACTGTATTGGGAACATGGACATGCTCGGCACGGTCCCGCTGTGGAGCAACATCCTTCACACTCTGAGAGAGAGAGGTCAAGTGGGTCGTGCTTTAACATTGAGCTGCGTTAACCATCCAGATCAACAAACCCTTGTGTCCTGTGCTGATGACTTCAAGAGTGCCCCAGAGGGTGGCTGCAATCAGCCCTGTCAGTTTCGTCTGAACTGTGGCCACGTGTGCACACGTATGTGCCACCCTTATGATGCTGAACATAAGAAGTACAAGTGCACCAAGAACTGTACCAAGCTGTTGTGTGAACTCGGGCACAAATGTCCACTTCGGTGTTACCAGGACTGTGGTAAATGTCAGGTACCTGTAGAAAAGATAATACCATCTTGTCAGCACACGCAGAAGGTACCCTGCCACCAAGATCCTGCTACGTTTGTCTGTAAAGAGCCCTGCCAAAAGACCCTCATGTGTGGTCATCTCTGCAAGGCAAAGTGCGGAGAATCTTGCACAGCTCGGTGCATGGTGAAAGTTCCTGTAGAGCTGAAATGTGGCCACACCCAAAAAGAGCCATGCTACATTGCCAGAGATCCCAAGAAAGACCTACAGTGCAGAACTAAATGTGGCACTACCCTGAACTGTGGGCATGCGTGCCCAGGTACTTGCCACGGATGTTATCAGGGTCGCTTACACGAAGGGTGCGCCCATAAATGCCAACGCATCCTCGTGTGTTCTCATGAGTGTCGAGAGCCATGTGTAAGAGATTGTCCGCCATGTTCATTTACCTGCGAGAACCGCTGCATCCACAGCATCTGCACGAAGAGTTGCGGTCACCCTTGTACCCCGTGCAATGAGCCCTGTGCATGGCAGTGCCCACACCATCGCTGTACCAAGCTGTGTCACGAACCATGTGACCGACCCCCTTGTTCTATTCCCTGCAGTAAAACTTTGCCCTGCGGACATCCCTGCATAGGTCTGTGTGGAGACCCTTGTCCGGATAAGTGCCGCGTCTGCAATGCGGATGAAGTCACAGAAATCTTCTTTGGCACTGAGGACGAACCAGATGCTTGTTTCATTCAGCTAGAAGACTGCAAACATCTGTTTGAGTCCACCGGAATGGATCATTACATAAATCTTGATGAAGACCAAGAGGCTAACCTGGATCAAAGGGCAATCAAACTTAAGAATTGTCCGAGGTGTCGTACTCCTATCCGTAGAAACCTGAGGTATGGGACTCACATCAACCGTAGCCTGGCAGCCATTGAGATTGTTAAGGAGAAGATTAATGGCGTTCCAGCGGTTATCAAGCAACAACAGAAAGACCTTAACTTTGAATTGGATAGGAAGAATCATCTGAGACAGTACCTTCCTCGAGAGTTTGCCTTGGTTAAAGAGAGGCTCAACATGACTGACCTTTCACTTCAGCGCCTTTGGGAACTTGAGAACTTGATGACCTTCCTCGAGAAGTTCGGTAAGCTGGTAAAGATGCAAAAAGAGAATACAACTCCAGACAACAGTGAGGTGTTCTCACAGAGGATTGGCGAGGGCTTAAAATTTTTGCTTCATCCATGTCAGAAGTTTTCAGACCAGCAGTTGTCAGATCTTAAACATGAATTGAAGAGACTATTCCATTTGGGTGAACTCAATGACCGTTGCCAAGTGGCTCAGTTCAAAGTTCTAGGAGTCCAACTCAAAACAGAGATCCGAGAGTTAAGAGAGATCCTGGAAGACACTCTACCTTTCTCTGAGGGTTTAGACCTTAAAGTCAAGCGGATGCTTGCCGAGCTTGAAACCAAACTACCACGCAGCGGTCTGCGCATATCAGATGAGGAAAAAGTGATGATTGTTAAAGCCATTGGATTGAATAAAGGCCACTGGTACAAATGTCCAAACGGTCACGTGTATGCCATTGGTGACTGTGGAGGCGCAATGGTACAAAGCAAATGTCCAGAATGCAATGCCACTATTGGAGGAGCCAATCATGCTTTAGCTCAAGGAAATGCTGTTGCGTCTGAGATGGATGGAGCTGAACATCCGGCCTGGTCAGATGGTGCCAACATGGCGTACCTTAATAACCTTCGTGATTTCATGTGATTGATTTCTTTCTGCAGATGTGATCCTGCTGTGCTTACTTTTTAGCCTGAAATCAGGAACTGTTGTTTTAAATCAGGTATGAGGGAGAAGTTTCATTTTTACCTGAGCATGCTGTAATGAAAATGTTAGAAAAAAAAAGTAATTGACAAGTACTGTATTTACTCGGCAAAGCTATTTTTTCTTATGATTAGCACTAGGCTCTGAAAGAAATATAAAACTCCAAACATTTCAGTTACTTTAAAGCTACTGTTTCTAATGTAATTGTGATTTGCATATAATGTGCTTCTAATAGGGGAACATTTGACTGATGGTAAAATTCAAACAAAAACTAAAAGATAATGCGTTAGCCTTTAATATTTGGTGCATAACTATTAGCAGAGCTAAACACATTTAAAGAAGTTATGTTTGAAACAGATATCTGTGTAAAACAGGGATGAGAGAGTATTTTAAATGCAGAAATGTAAAGCTTTTGCCTGCCATCTTTGTGTCAGACTAGTGTCTGAAAATGCATGTAAACTACATTTATTCTAATGCAGTTGTGCAATTGAATACATTTTAATTCATTTTTTTGCCACAATGAATACAAATGAACTTCTTTCTTAAAAAATAACCCTTGTTGATAACTTGGGTTACCTTACCTGTTACTTCAAGAAAGTAATCCGATTATGTAACTTTGATGCTAATTCCATTCCAGCATGCTAAAATATACAATATAGTTTTAATTATAATGAGATCAGCTATTAACCTACAAACAAATAATGGTTTACTGCATATTTGTGTCCTTAATTGTTTACTATAACATTTTTAAAAGCATTAAGTAAGCATTTAAGTTTGTGCTATATTGTGAAATCAGTCTTGATGGCTATGACTGTATCTGATGAGCTCTTGTATCTCATTGCTTTCTGTTTGATATACACTTACTCCAACCCTTTCTATCTGTGTGTTTAGTCTTTTTCCTTTAGGGGGCAGGAGTGGACTGTTTAATGTCCTGCTGTGTGTTGATGATGAATTCTGATGCTGTCAATATACTGTACTGTAACTCCAGATAAAATCATCTGTATTTTTGCTCGTGCACATCGATCACGTTGGCTTTTGTAAACGTACTGAACGTGACATACTGTAGTGATGTGAAATGGCACGTTCCTCACAGGAAACACTTTGCAGATATCTGGCTAATAATAAAACATCACCTTTTCTCTCAGTCTCACTGACAGCACATTAGATCTGTCCACAGGAGCTGCTGAGATGGCTTCTATTTATACAGTTTTCTTGCAGCTTACATTAGTTGATTACGTGATAAATGTTGCCTTGTCATAATGTAACTCGACTGCAGACTCGGCACTTACTGTAGAGAGATATGGGTGGGGTAGAGCGAACACAAAAATGACAAAAACTGTTGTGTCAGGATGTGTGCAAAGAGCAGAAAAGCTGAATTATATATATATATAATATTTATGAACAGTAGTTTAATGACAGGAGGGAAACGAGCAACACTTGTTCTGTCATGTTTTTTGCTTTTGTAGTTTATAGCTTTACATGGTACTGCAATATTCCTGGAATACTTTTCTTAAAGGGATAGTTTATTTCAAGATTTATTTACCCTCATTTTATAAACGTGTATGACTTTCTTTCTTCTGCAGAAGAAGATATTTTAAAGAATGTTGATAATCAAACAACATTGACCTCCATTTACTTCCATCTTCTTTTGTGTTAAACAGAAGAAAGAGTCACATACAGGTTTATTAACCACATATGGGTGAATAAATTAAGATTATGATTTGATTATTTTTAGGAGAACTATCCCTTTAAATGTAGTCTATAAATGTAGTTTGATGTTTTTATCCAAAGTGACTTGCAATGCATTTAAGATATACATTATTTCAGTATTTTTCTCTGGGAATCGAACATGTGAACTGTGTATTTCTAGCACTCAACTACATTTGTCCTCATTCACTTTTATTGTATGCAAAACAGCAGGATGAATATTTCCTTTTGTGTTTCACAGAAAATCATGTCAGAAGAACACAAGGGTGAGTAAATAAAAAATGAACATGCACTTTTTGGGGTGAACTTCTTGATTTCTTTAATATATCACAAATTATATTATATTTATTTATTAATGTAAGATCACGGGTATGTGTATATTGGCTTTTTCAATCAGATCTTAGATTTGATTTCACACTCATGTGTTTATGAACTGGATGTTTATTTCTTTTTATATTCAAGGGTACATTGTTAGAGGACACAAGCATGATGTTGGGTTAAGCGTCTAAGGGCGGTTGTTCATTATAATGAATCACTGTCATTGGGTTTAATGGAGAGAATCGTCGTGTCGCACAGATTAGGCCGTAGACTTCACAGAGACAAAACTTAAACTCACTTAAGCTCAAGTCTCTGATTATACAAATACAGTACAGATGAATTGTCCAAATTGTGACCAGAATTCTAGATTTATTTCATTCGAGGTGCTGTAAAAGTACTAAAATTCATTAAGAAGTACCATGATTTTACTGTAGTTTCTATACTTTTTGTTTAATGTTAAATTCTTTCTTCTTTAAAGTTGCTTTGATTAAAAGCATCTGCTAAATGAATGTAAATGTTAAATATAATGGTAGTTTGTTTTGGGACTGATACCATCATATTCTCTGAAATTACAGATGAGTCTCAGAAAGTTGGTACCTTTCCTATTTGACTGTCACTTCCTGAATTTCCATCAGAAATCAGATCGTTTTGTATTGAAAGAATTTAATAAGAACTGCTTCAATTTATTTTGAGATCTCAGATATTTGATTGCAGATTTGACGTCTTGGCATATTGTAAGACATCGTTGAGATCTCTTCTGAAAATCTTGAGAAGTCATGATGTCTCAGAAGAAACATTTAATCTCTCTATAGATCAAACAGTTATGATATTAAGTAGATTTCATCTGTGATGTGGAAGTTAGTGGTTTATCTGTTCAATAATAACACAATATTCTCACTATTAGCATCAGTTAGTGCACTCTTGAGAAGAATGATATCTCTGTCTGTTTTTCCATTACATTCATCAAGTGTGCTGACTTGAAACAAACTGATTAAAATTTCATTGGCCCTGTGGTGACTGGCGTTATGTTTTCATGAAATAATATATATAGATCTGCTAAGGTTATAGCTTTGCCATAAAGTCATATAAAAGCTCTCACACACACTCCATCAGCGTGTACGTGTGCGAAAGACCGACTCATTTCAGCTGTATTAGCTTATATCCAGACACTTATGTGCCGTGCAATACGGCCGCTTTAATTAACGTTGGATTACGTGTCCTTTGAAGACTCGTATATTCACGTTCAAAAGGAGGTTGTGCGGTTGTGCAAAGAGGTATAATCAAAAGTTGAGACTTGAAGTGTCTTATGAAACATGTGGATGATTCTGGAACTTCAAACTTTTAATCATGTTATTACTAATGGGAGCAGAAAAGAAAAACGTAAAGATGAACCTGCTTAATAGATTCTGCCATTCCAGACCCGATGACAAATCAAACCAATAACCCGTCTACAGCGATGACACCGTTATGAAACGCTCTTGTTACAGCAAGAATTCCCATCAATGTTTGATAAATGCCAGAGATTATTGACGATTTTATGAGACTGTGGTTTCATTTGTTTATTGGATGTTGGTTTATATAATTACCAGGACCAACATGACCAGTTCTTTTCTCAAACTTCTTCATCATCTTTGCTGTCTGCTGTTTACTAAGAGACAACATAGGGATTTCAGTGAATTAAAATACACAAACCAGAAGCAATAATACCCAACAAATGAAGAAGACATGACTCTACAAAGAACATCAAATAGTTATTTTAATTTTCATGTGTTCATTTATGAGGAATATGGACTGTTATGAATGTGACAATTCTGAAAACAGCACTTTTATAAACATGAACAAATGCTTTAAAAACTTCTCACATGAGGATTTAAACCAGTAAATATTAACATCTGAACTATCAGTATGATAAAAACTTTTTCATGGTAAGGTTGACTTTTGTCAGAGACTTCTTTTAGTGGCAGTAAGTTCTTGTGTGTGAATAACAGTCCTGTCTGCTGATATTAATATCTGCCATATAACAAAACTGGAACATTATAACATTATAGCCAGCTGTAATTGTGATTGAATGTCTGAAAGACCCACCAATGAAATGATCAATACAAGAAACCACACGAATATGAAATTACTCATTAAGTGCTTGTAAAACCGTCTCTCGTGTCCTGATAATACTTGAGTTTTACTACAGATCTTTAACAATTGTCATTTGTCATTTTATCCTCAGACCAGTTTAGGATACCCAACAGTTCAACTGGGAATCTAAATGTTTGGGAAAGCAAGTGTAAGAAACACGAAACCGTTATTGTGTCCTACCTGTGAGATTTCCTGATACTCACAGTGAATTAACCTCGGCTTTACCTTCTACATCTAGATAGTCCAGTTTTCTCGTCGTCTTGGCACGGGTTCTGCCAACTTATTTTCTGCCAATTACAGACTCAGCAGAGCGTGTTTTTAATAAGTTTCCCCGTGAAGAAAAAACACGCATCAACATATTTTTTTTATGAGATGAGCAAAATTTTGAACGTTTCAATTAAGATCTGGGGAAGTTTTGGGATGAGAGTGTGTAAGAATCAAGATTAAGTGTTCAATAACTTCAGTGTTTTGCAGCGAGTGTGAAGAAGTTTTAATGAAGTCTAAACTCGATATGTTCAGCAGGTTTTCATATTCGCTTGTCAGATGTCTGTCATGTTTGACACTGCTTGGCATGTGTTTTTGAAGTCTTCATGTCACATAGACTGATCTAATTCCCTTCCACAAAGAAAGTATACTTCAAATTCTTTTTTTCTATGCAAGCTAGATTTAGGCAAGATTCCAGATATTTTTAAGTATACTTTAGTAGAAACTAGTAGTACTAGTATACTTGTAAGAAGTCCCCCCAGGTTTTCTTTATTGTTGCATTTTTTCTAATAATTGTATGTTTTTGTATAATTCACATCGTACAAATTAGCCACTTCATAAAATAAGTACAAGTTCCTGTGAGATCAGGTTTTTTTTATTGCACACTTAAATAAACTTGTTTGTGTTTACATTATTGTTGTATTACGTATTGTTGAAGTTGCAGGTGGTGCATGCTCATGTCATGTCATGATGCTGGATGCTGATGAGTGCGTTGCTATGGTGTTCCCAGTGGTTGCTAGGTGGTTGTTTACTGGTCCAGGTCAAAAGATTCCATCCAAGCCTGTATGATATTCTGCTCTGCAGATATGGATTTGCTCTCATGTAGTCAATGAACTCTTTCTTCTGTTTTATTATCTGGCAGATGGAAATCCAGTAACGGCACACTCTTCCTGTACAAGCATCCTGTGCTGGATGTTGAAAGATGAATCACGGATAGAAAGGTGAAATCAACCGGTCAAATGTAACTCATGTCAAGCCAAAAATCTTCTGTGTGACTTTCTAGAAGACGTCTGATGGATTGGACAGGAGCGGTTGAGCTGCATTTGGATCTCAGAGAAGAACAGGTACAAGAGGCACTTACAGTAAATCCATTAATCATTTTACATGATAATAATAATAATAATAATAATTGTAAATACACTAAGTGTGTTATGGTTTATCTCCATTTTGCTTTGGTCATCCAAAACAAGGACTCAAACATGATTTAGTTTCCTGCTGTCATTTTAAATGTAAATGTACTATCATCAGACCATCACACCTCTCTCTTGATATTTAAATAAAACCCAGCATCTTTTGCTCAGGTAAGCACATTTACAGAGATGCGATTCTAAACTGATTTGAATAAATATATGAAACTCAATTTGCTCTAATTGTTCAACACCTGCAGTTGTGTTGAGCTGTGACATTAAGGCCTTTTGCTGCGCTGTGCTGGAATGCTTCATAACTTTGGATTTCATTCAGCATTTTCAGTCCTGACACCATATGTGCTTCTTTGGAATAGGCAATTAACTTTGTGGATACTTCAAATTTAATTAAATGTATCTAAGAAACTGGGGCTAATGAGAGCGATTTTTCCTTTCCTTACAATTTCAGACGCCGTCAATTTACTCGAGTATGTAGCAGACCGTGTAACAGTTTGATTATTGTAATTATACAAACCTGAATACATTTGATAAATATTGACATACATGTTGGTAATGTGCATGAAATGCATTCATATGCAAATATGCAAATATCATTATATGTGTATTCAAACTGATCTCATGGGAATAAGTAACTATTTCGCCTGTAAGGCGGCTCATTTCATACAAAGTGAATCATACAAAGGTGTACGATTATTAGAAAAAATCCATCACTGATGTGAAAGCACATCGTACAAAAGTGTACAAATGAGATTGTACAATTGGCCGCCATGAATTATCCGCCACCTAGAAAAACTAATGAATTGCCGCAAGGTTTACTAGATCTAAGCTTCAAATTCATTTGCTTGCTTTAGTAATCCTCACCGATTAACTGCAAAATCCTCCTTTTTGTCTTTTAAAAAGGCGTGAAAAGGCAAATTCTAGCATTTACAATAGTAAACGTGACATCTGCCTTACCAAACACCACGTTGGGTTATTAACGTCGACTCTCATTTGACATCAGTGCTTCAATTTCACACGCTGTCACTGGAGATGTGTGTTAAAAGATGCCACTGAACTATATAACACCATGAAAGCCGTTCGGTCTGAAAAGAGAACCAAAAATCATGGCGTAGCACCTTGGCCGGTCCCGCAATGTGCCAAGCGTGTTGAATGAGCGTCTGGCGGGTGTGTGACAGGCGGCTTTTATATGCCCGTGTAGCCGTGTGATTTGTGCTCTGCCAAAACCATCGATCCGCTCCAAATTAGAACAATTACAGCCGCCTGGCCTTTCTTCTGGTTGCCTTTCATTAAAAATGGCCCTGTCGATAGCTCTGTTTATGTCCGGATTAATGTGATGGCAAACTGACAGGATGTCATTATGTGATTATTTCATCTCGAGCTGGCAGGAGAAAGCGAGTAAGTGAGGAGGAGTATTAAAGATTGCTGCAAAAATAAGAATTGTTTCAGCTGACTTTTCACTTTAGCATTCCTGGCATCCGGAGAACTTCGTTTGTAAAACTGATTGGAATAATGTTGGATTAATACTCAACACAGAGATCAGTTCACCCGGCCAAAAAGTGATGATCATGATACTTAAAACCATCCTTTTGATAGAGGTACAAATGTCCTGAAAGCAAAGAATGGTACTGGATGTATTAAAGATGTAATCCTTCACTTTTTATGGTTTAAAATAAACAAAAATCAGGTATTGAGTTAATGCATAAAAAGTCTGAATACATTAGTGCAATTTACAACAGTAAAAAAACTTTATAAATAAGTTTAGTTGTCTTTTGCAACTGTATGGGAAATGTCCGTTTGACATCATATCACGTGATAATAAATACTTAAAGTAACCTGCAATTTTATGGAGACAAAAGTTACAGACTTCAGCATTATTTACACTCTTCTTCATGAAGATCATGGTAAGTATGATGAACAATTCTCTCTGATCTTTTTATAAACTGTCTGAGGATACCGTAAGATGCCAGATGAAGCCAGATGATGTGCTTTACTACTATGAGCCATTTTTATCATCAGAATCTCTTAAATGTTTATGCAAAAGTGAGTTTTCACAGGCTCACAGACAAATATAAGTGAATTTTAGGTCATATTACATAATTTAAACAGATGCGTTACCCCCAAGTCATCTAGATTACTGTCATGCATCCAGACATTATTCTCATTATCATCTCATTAGCATTGAACATGTATTATTCCTATATTTGAAATCAACACAAATGAAATGCACTGCCCATGATGCACCTGGTTTTACTCTGAATGTGTCCAGACTGCAGCTCTCCTGAAATCCCCAAATCATTTTTGTAACACTGGTGTGTGAACTCAATACAGCGTCATATCAGAGAAGATTAAAACCCTCCGCCCTCAGCGGTGAATTTCACACGACGGGAACACAACAAAAGGATGGCATGCGCAGGCCGTTGGGTTTTGTCATGGCGTGTTGCATGTGTCTTTGTGTACAGGAGAGCTTTGGTCTGGTCCGTACAGTCATGTGAGCGAGGTGTCCTGCGCCCCGGGCGGCTGAATGAATCTCCACAGCTGCGCGGTCACAGATAGTCACGTTGTGTCGTGACAGTGAAGGGGGCGAGATGTTTTTTTGTCTCTTGCCTCTTGTTGCTGACCTGAGACCTGTCAAGACCCTGTCAGCCTGCCGCGGCACCCCGTCAACAACATCTGCTAACAATCTGCCCACAATTAGTCAGACGCCTGGGAAGGTTTCGTCAAACGACACCTGTTCATTTTATCATCACAGGTGGAAAGCTTCTGGCAGCAGGCCTGGCTAAAAGAAATGCTTTTTACTCAAAGAAAGAAAATAGTGACCTATTTTTTTGTTTAAGTCAATAGAAAAATATTATTTTTATTAGCTTTACTGTTAATGGCCAGATAATGTCACAATCTCATAGTGGTCGTAGTCTTTATTATTTTACAATTTTACAAGGTTGTTAATTTGTATGATCTCATGTTTACAATCTGTTTTTGTGTCAGTGATGGTATAATAATCATACATTTTGTAAATGTAATTTCAGGCTGGATATACGGTACACGCCGTTCACAAACATATACATGACTACTGTTAAACAGCCACCAAATATCTCCAAATCTTAAAGTAGATTAAGTTTTAAACACCGTCTCATGTTGACATAATATGAATAAACACTAAAATCTCTATCCAGTCTTTTTCTTGTAGCCTCAGGTTCACCTGCAAAACCACATCTGGTGCGCACGTATTAACCCTTAACTTATCAAACAGCTCATATAAAGTTTGCACGATAGAAAATAACGTTTTCTGTTTTTTCCCGTTCGATGACCTCGTGCAGCCGGAGGTTAATTGCAATGTGCTTATGCAAAGGGACAGTTTTGGCCCATGTCACGCATGTGAACGGGATGTCAAGTGCTTTGTGTACAACATAACGCTGTGCAATTCTGTTTTAAACTAATCTCCCACTCCAAAGACTGACTCTCTGAAGAACTCCTCTGCATTTTAATTCCCTCTAAATACATTTCTTTATTTATCTATTAGTTCCTCAGCAGTTTATCCACTGGGGTTTTTATGAAGGGTGTTGAGGGCTAGTTTGCTTCAAACGGTTGAATCTTGCAAAAAATATGAAAAGAAACCATTAGGATTTTTGAAGTGAATTTTACCTTTTGAAATTCTCATTTACTGTAATCTATCTGGATGTTGGTCCTATAGGAACAGACCTCATTTAAACAAGAATATATTATTTTATCGTTTTGGGCTTGTGATTTCTCGTGAGATTTTGTCTGATTTACTCAAAAACAGTGAAAAAAGCCTTTGAACTTATCCAATCATCTTTAACTGAATAAAAAATATTATAAAAGTGTCTTAAAAACAGAAGCTGCATGCGGTTACAAGCGTGAAGACAATGAATGAAAATAACTTATACAATATCACAGCAGTGCTATTAAATGATTAGGAATGATTTCCACATCATTAATTATAATTATTTACTTTCTGTCTGACTGATATTTCTGTATAATGAATGAATCATTTAAATATGAAGCTCTCGAACAAACTAATTATTAAAATCACACGCGCACCAATTTTCCCGATTCATTACACTGAATTTACCTTTTGGTTCCACGGAGAACTCGAAAACAACCTCTTACATTCATAACTGATGATGGTGATGGTGTTCTGTTTACTGTAATGAGACTGTAGGTTGTTGTCGGGGTCAGTTCCAGTGATGACCTCAAACATGACCTCATCCTCAGAGGACACGCCCACAGACCGCCCACAGCCAATCACTGACCATCTGATGTATCTGGGCATGAAAAAAGATGCCACAAAACCAGATGATCAGATCCGACACGTAACGTTATAGTGAGTTTATCAGGTTAGTGGCATCAAATCTCTAAAAGAAAATAAATATTCATTTTGTTTTGTTGTTTCATTCCATCACTGTCTGTGTTTTTCAGTCTAAGCAGGCATTTGAAGGTCACAGTAAGCTGGACCAGACTTCACACCGCCTGTCCAAACTTGGGCTACGCTAGATTTACCCATAACCGCACTGTGACAACACTAAATACCCCGTGACATCTCCTGTGAGTCAGCACTTACATGCTCGCTGACCGCCAGAGAAACCAAGTTAAGCATGCAACAGATTAAAACCTTCAGCTTTGGGAAGTTTCCCCATTTTTATTTTTCATTATCTGTCAGCGGAGGTATAAATGCCACACGGATTAGAGAAATAACACGGCCTGTTGGCTCGCCCGATTCGCCCTCTCAACATCCTCACCCGCTAATTCCCCCGGCATTCCCCTGGATTGGCCGAGGCGAAGCGCCGACGTCCAGGTCACGATGGACCCGTAACCCGGGTGACTGCGACGGTGTTTTAGAACTCGTATAATCCTAGAGATCTATTACAGATAGCCGTGCTGACACAGACTAGAGAGATTAGAAGTGGCAGATTGTACCCGACTGTATTGATTGGACCCTCATCCCTTTGGTGGAATCGGGCCACGCGGTCGTGTAATGAATTCTAGCTGGCAGTTACAGTCCGAGACCTCTAATTGAGTCAGAAGTGCGCGAAGAGTCGCGCGTGTACAGATGTGTGACTTTAGAAAGAGATTAACCTTTAACCACGAGTTGACTTGTCTTATGTCTTCATTTGGTCTTCAAACCCTAAAGCCGATGCTAAAACCATTGATTCACACGTGAGATTTTGGTGCAGTCGAGGATGATTGCTGGAAGGTTGCATCATCTTTTACTGGAGGAAGTTCTTCTATAAGGTTGCACAGTATATCAGAAATATCGGTGTATTTTTAGTGATTTTTTAAATCAGGCCAAGCCACACGCTAGATGACAGAAACTCATCAACCCGCACACCATTAAACTCTTACAGTTTCTTGTTTTTTGGGCATGTTGCTGTATGTTGTTCCCAACTCACCCCAGACTTATTTGCAAACAAATTATTGTTATAATATATTTAATTACATTTTTAACAGTGAACAAAAACAGATCATTCTAGTATTATGCATTTAACCACTTTTGGAGTATTTTATTGAACAGTCATCTAATAACAATGGACAGGAGCCATATTGAATTTGTCAGCGCTTTGAGTAAATAAATATTAGGTTGCATATTTTATCAATATAGTTTGTGAATGTAGTCGGGTCTGTCTTTAGTATTGCCTGATAAGCCTTTCAGAACACACACTTGAATATATCTTGAGATGGTTATTTTTAGCCAAATCTTAGACATCATTTGGGTCTCATGTGGTTTGCTAGACTAAAAGATTATAAACAACAGTAGTTCATATGATTAAAAAAGATCTGAATGAACATTACTTTTACCTTTGTCTAGTTTCTCCTGAATTTTCTTTTGCTGGTCAGTGATGCTTTTCTATTTGGCTTCTCTTGTAGATACGGTTTTTCCTTTATTAAATGCCATGTGACAAGATTTTGGGAGAGATTGGGAATATCAATCAGAAATGTGTCATGAATGAAGATTTGGAAAGGATTTAGATTCTTTGGTCTCTTTCATTCAGCCCACCATTTGTTTTTCTTTCTGACAGATAACATGACGTTTAGAATAAAAATAAAAACATTAATGATTTTAATCCACAACGTCTAATCTGTTTTTACAATTTTAGAAAGTTTAAATGAATCTTTAGAGATTCATTGTGAACAGTGAATGAAAGCGTGACTCTGAAATCACTGCTGTCATTTTGGCTTTTGCTTACACGTAGGTCAGTCACGATCAATACAATCTTTTACTTTAAATGAGTCATTGCAAAGCTAATTTCGTCTGGATTTATATCAAGAATGTGATGTGCTTTTCTAAGTGAAGTTCTAAAGGTTTATCTGGCTCAGATATATCTGCAGAAAGAAAGAAGTGTAACCACACACGTACATGCTGAACGAAATCTGCAAGTCAATATTTGAGCCTGCCGCATGCTTTTCAGCATACTCGTCCAAAGCGAAGCTCGCTAAATTCATTATCGACTGGCATGTGCCGTCGAGCTGTTTCTAATAGGCTGGGCGGTTAAGCCCGTACGAGTCTTCTGTTCTTCCATCAGCGTGTGTGCCGTCCCCACAGACATTAACATTGATACCATAGATTACTAACAACACACAATAGCTACAAGGCTGTTGCTAATCACACTATCGATCCTTTTACTCTTCCCATTAGAAACTCTTTAGCTTTGCGGGTTGCATTGTCTGAATGAAGTTGTGCTGGTCTCAGGAGAGCCGCTGACTCTGCTGTTATTCAGACACACATCCAGTATCTATACACCATAAACAAACATTTGCTTCAGATCCCAACTTCACAAATTAAGTGAAGCTAATTGTTTTGTTCTCATGTACTGAAGTTTAGGGGTTATCAATGGCTTTAAATATGGACTTGGGTCTTTGGTGTTGACTATTGTTTGGGCGTAAAATACACAAAACACATAATAGTTTCAACTTTTGATTGGATAAGCAGCGATTGAAGCTGTTGTTAAATGATGGTAAGTCAATTTTATATTTACTTGTTGAGCTGTACTAGGCTATTTTATGTAACATCAAGATGCAAACTACATTTAACTGTTATTTCGGTCGTTTCCCCATAACAACAATTTAGAGATTTCCACGGCCAACTTTCTCGAAACCTTTTCCACTGTATGTTATTGTTATTCATTGGAGTTTAATCCTCCAGTCTTTTTCACAGTTGACATCGGTGATTGTTGCATTGCGAGGAAACTAAACGGGAAAATGTGTTGTGGATAATTATTCTGAACACCTCCACACTGTGTGACCTTTAAAGGGCAGCTGCTCTGCTTGAAGTAGCAAACATCTGCGTCGACCTCCATGACCGATGCTTCGCCTGTTTAACTCGTCTCCAGAGTGGATCATGTACCAGCTGAGGATCAGCCCACGTGAGAACGAGCCTACAGCTACATCCATTACACTCCAGACCCGCTGAATCCCTCCTGTTATACGGTAATCCCTCTGCAGCTTCCTTTACAAAATATAGATGCATGTGGTGTTTTTAAGAAGTGTACACTAGAAATCAACTCTGGACTATATCAGAGTGTTTTTACATTATTGTCATATTTAGTTTGTTTGTTCAGGTTTTTGTTTTAAGCTTTCCTGTAGCGCAGTGAGCATGATGCTAGCAATGCCAAGGTCTTGGGTTCCATTCCAAAGATTGCACATACTGATAAAAAAAAGTGCATAATGCACTGAAAGTTGCTTTGGATAAAAGTATTAATGTAAAAATAATTAATGTAAAAGCACACAGAGACAAGACTTCATTCATACTTACGTTCACGTACACTTGCGGACACTTTTATCTAAAGCGACTTACATGTAAAATCAAGCTTTGCATTTTTCAATATGTAAGATCTGAATCCTTGATGCAACTAAAACATTACTATTTCATTTAAAATAATAGAATTGTGGGGTCATTAAACGGTCCACCACGTAGTAACAGACAAACTCGCATTGTTGACTTTGTCCTGTAGTCTATTAAAGTCGATCTTACTTACAGGACACTTCAGTGTATTTCTCTCCCCAACAGATTTTACGGCACAGAGCGCTAACTCAGCAGCGCATCCCTTACAAACACACGCTGAGCTTTTATAGCATCGAGCCATGTAGACGTCCTGCAATAAGAACAGATGGTGCCAGACTGCTAATGGTTTGCAGCATCTCACTGTGCCGTGCATCTTGTAATTGACCCTTTTAAATCTACGGCGTTGGCGTGCCGGAGCGCAACGTGCATCCTTTTAATGCAATGTTTTTCTCCACCTTTTAATTATAAGATATCGGTGGGTACGTTGGAGGTGGCGAGATGGACCTGGCTGTCAATGATGAGAAGATTTATGGACATCTGTGTTCCTGGTTCATAATGAGTGATCAGCAAGAGTTAGCAAGCGTGAGTTTGAATGCTGATCGCTGGTCTTGTAGGACAAGGCCTACTTCTGAGTGCTTCAAATGAGGATTTATTACAATTAGTGGTAAATTATATGATGAATTTCATTAATTGAGTTTGACTAGAGTTTTCCTCTTATACAAGTAATTATTTATTTCTTATTTATAGAGAACGTGAGTGACATCACACATGACATCACACGTGATGTGACGTCAGTTGTCAAACTCCAATTGTGCACCAAGTAAAGCTTTTTATATAAACAATTTCCCCGATTATCTATGTTTTTCAAAGACTTCATAATGTTGGCGTCACGCCTGCATGTGTTTGTGTTTTTATTTGTGTGTTTTTATCCAGTCCATCTTTCACCTTCATTGAATGTGTTTTATGGCCGACCACCTGTTCTTCTGTAGCAGGCCGTCTGTTCTCCACGGCGTGTATCTGACATTGAGCTATAATGGACCCGTGATTCACTACAGTATGATTGCATAATGATAAATAAATAAAGAATTTAGCTACAAATTTTTCTCCGTCTCAGCCTCTGAGCGACAGTGAAATGTTTCTCTAATCACTCAGTATTGAATTTCTGTTCCAGTCTTCTTGCTTTGCATACTGGCGGCCAATTAATCCAAAACCCCAACCACAGATCACAAAGACAATACAAGACAGAAGAGAGTCAGGCTAATGTGATGAATATGCTGTGGGTAACCGCGAGACCACCGCATCCAAACATCACGCTGACCGAATGCCAGACCTCAAAACCTCATCCAAACAACTTAAGGAACTTAAAGGTACAGTTCACAGTTTTTTTTACATCACAGTATAAGAAGGTTATATGTTTAAAGAAACTTTTCTTTTGAGCTGGTGTATAATGACACTGAGGTTGGCAGTGTTTCATTAAAGATTAAAATAGCTTTCGTTCTGATGATGTAAAAACACACCCTGTGCAATCGTAGTGAAACGTCTTTAATTGTGAATTTTAACTATGCGGTTTTGGCATGAATTAGGCTGTGAAAGTCCTTTAACCTCAATTCTCATTGCTTATTTACACCATTCATTTTTTACCACATAGAGATTTTACAACTTTGAACAAACACGGGTACATTTTTTTGTGTATTTTTATTCGCATCTACTGGTATGATTGGGATCTTCTCCATGTAATCCTTTAGTTTCTTTATAATGTGAGTATACATGATTTTAAAGAGATTTCTTATTTAGAGTCGTCAGTCATGTCAATCCTTTCCTCTGGAACAGCTTATTTTTATAAAAACAATGTTTTTAATGTGTAAAAACCTGGTATAAGCAAAAATATTTTATCATTAAATTACTTCTCAAATGACCATAATGCATATTCATAAAACATGTTATTGCTTTAGTACATTTGCAAGAAATATGGTACAAAATGGGATTACTGTTGTTAATTTGCATAAAACATGGTATTACAATAGTGCATGTGCAAAAAGCAGAATGGTATAATCGTGATTTTTTTTTGTTCTGTCTCTCTGTAATTTATGTTCATTTTAGATGACTGAAGAAGATAAAGACTCATTCAGGTGGACTTGAATCATTTTGTCAGAGCCGTCAGAGGTCACACATCGCTCAGCTGTGCTTTTCATCAACCTCCTGCGATCAGATTCAGTCAGCCGCGCGTCCCCTCCGGTCCGTCATACATCACCTCCTGTGACCTCAGGTGAGAGGTCGAGCCGAGACGCTCATTTATTATTCAAATAGGGGGATTTTTCCCATCTCAGGCATATTTTCTATGCATGTAGTGAATCGGAGCTGTGACATTAAGGTTAATGTTTCTGTCTGGCACATTTGAGACAAATTTGCCAAGCATATTGTAGATTAACCAGAAATGTTGTGAAATGGCTTATACAGTAGATGTAATAGCTAGATTTTTGCCCAGGAGGGCTTGAATTAACATCTGGTGTTAATCCTAAAGACCATCACGGAGCACAAGATTTACATTTGTATGATTACAGTAAAAATCTGAAAGTCAGATGTGTTAAACTACATCAACAGTATGGAAAATTATTTTCTTACTGGACTTAAATCAGATTCAACACGGCCGGTCTCTGTAGAATTCACTGTAAGGTTTAAATCCAAATGAAATCTTCTCAAATCCACTTGCAGTTTGCATAGGTGGAGGAATCCTCCAGGGCACCTCAGACGTTTCGCTTTTCAGCTTCTTAACTTCGCTTTAATTGAGTCATAGGCAAAAAGATGTTTTTACAAGGATCAGAGGAAAAAGCAATCAGACGTACGTTTGGGAGAATAAGAATAATTAAAATACACTCGTACCTGTTATAATTTGCCCGCTGAAGCAGAGAAGGTGCTGAACGTACATTTGGAGGATGTTTAGAGATGTGGGCCGTGACGAATTACGAAGCGGTACATCAAGCCGAGCAGCTCTCTGTGTTTCACTTACCAAAAAATAAAAGAAGTATTGTGGTATTACAAAGAATAGTTTTTTATGTAATACAACGGCATTCTTTGCACGTTTCTTATAGTGCAATGTAAAGAACATGATGTATGAATATGGTAATAATTTAGTATTATGGTATATGAGTCATTTTTGTTGTAATTAGCTTTCAATTGATATAATCTGACAGGAAATGACATAATTTTGGTATAAAAACAGTGGTACCATAGATAAATACACCTAGATGCTTCATTATTAGCTGTTTAATGAGGCATCATTAAACATAATAGTAGTCAGCCATATTGGTACAGTCAACGCTTGAGCGTGTTGATCATTTTTCTGCAACCATAGCTGTATGAATGAATGTTAAATGTTACACGCTGTTGTGTAGAAAATTGCAATTGCTAAACTAACAATTCTTACTAACAAAAAAGCCATTTCTTGCTCACCTTTCTGTTGTCTAAAGAACCTTTTTTCCACTACAAAAACGTTTGGTTTGTGCGTCAGAATGGGTTGTTACAGACTGAAGAACATTCTAAGATGCTCCTCTTTAATAGTAAAGACTGTACAGGTGGTTTATTCTGAGATCTGAACCATCAGCGTTCACTATTTAGTGGTCAAGTCATTTTACAATCACTTTTTCTAACAGACTTTTTAACGACTCGCTATATTTTTCTTAGCTACGGCAGTTAAGCACTGCAAAAAGTTTATGAAAGCCAGAGGTAAATTATTTCTGACAGGCTCCTAATAAAAGCATCTCGTGGCTCATATTTCAGCCAGTGTTAGTTTGTGTTCTCTGTGCTCAATGCAAGCGAATAAGAAATACCTGATGGAGGGTTGGCTCGTGTGCCGTTTCCATTTATTATGAATCGCTAAATAAAGAAGCACCTTATTTTACAGTCTGTGGAGGGAAAGAAACACATGTTTGATTTATTTAAGTGTCAAATGAAAAGAATAATACGTTTGCAAATGCAAAGTAAACATTTCCAGAAGTAAATATGAAAATGTTGTTGCTGTTATGCTAGAGATATCTGAGGGTTGCCAGGGTGTTGCTATGCAATTACTAGCCGGTTGCTAGGAGATTCAGGGTTGTTGCTAGGGCATTTCTATGGTATTATAACATATCTGTATGGTTGCTAAAATGTTTAAGTTGTTTATAATGAATTGCTTCTCAGTTGCTGGATGGTTGCTAGGTTACAAAAAGCCTATCCTCTAGTCTATATTATATTTTAATTTCTACTGGTGACTTTAGTTCACAGGGTTTATTTTTATCTGCCAGTAAGACCGATAAATGACTGTTTGGATTTAATTGATTTATTTCTCTTGTATCTGATATTGTTTATATGTTGTTTTCTGACTAAATTTAGCTAGAAAATGACAAACTGTTGGGTGTAAATGTTACACGGTATAAAAATAATGCTGTTTTTGGCAAACAAAGGGAATTCATCTTTCCAATTTTGTCAATTTAGAGTTAAAATAACATTATGTTTCCACTGGTTTTTAAGATTCAGCTAGTGGGAGATTTTATATACTGCAGAGAAAGATAACGGAGAAACTGTTTAGGCCAATTTCACTGTTCATTCTCAGAAGGTTTTTTGGAGGATTGCTGTAAAGCCGTACATTCAGATATGGAGTTAAATACTGTGGGCCGACGGGTTAAAGTGACTCTGTGTTTGATCTTTCCAGATTTGCAAAGCAAGCAGCTTAATCTAGCCATTTGTCCGAGCAAATGAAAGGGAGAAATGAGTGAGAGATTCTAAACGGAGGTCAGAGATTTCAAAAGGGAAGCGATAGTTTGACTTTATACATGTACACTGTTGTATGCTTTATTAGAGCCAGACTTTTGCATTTTAAAGAACAAATAATGCATTTCATTTTTCATGTAAAGCAGTCTTACAGTATATTGTCATTTGTCCTTCTGTTTCTTTCCTCACAGCTTATTTATGAAAATTCACGGTGCAAAAACCGTTCCAGAATGTGTTCCTGCAGCTTTTCCCTCTGTGTTATTTCGTCTTTGTGATATTGTACAAGCATATTTTTCTCTAGTTTTTGTAAGATAGCCCACCGCAGATGGTTAACAAACACCTCCTGCGAGAGACTTTGTAGATAGACGTTGTTTTCCCAGCAGTTTTCTGGAATACAGAGCGATCTATCCTTAAGCAGAAGTCCAGTCGACGGCTGACTTCTGGAAATTCAATGGTTCTGCCTGTAAGATCACATTACTTGAAAATGTTTCTCTCTCTTCTGCAGCAAATCTATAATTCTTGCAGTGCCCTGCGTGAAGGAGATTTACCATATGCTGCTAAAGGCGTCTGTCGGATGCTTTACTGGAGGTGATGAACTTCAGGTATCTGTCAGAGGCCTGCGGTGAGGATGTGTGTGTGTGTTAACCGCAGAGGCATATGTGACCAGCGGGAGGTTGGAAGGGTCCGCGGTACGATACAGACAGCGGCGGTCAGTGTCGACAGCTGGATGTGTTCCTCAAGGATCGTCTGAAGCAATGTTGACCGCGGTTGAGGGTTAGTAAGTGTTAACCGAGTGTTAGCTACAGCTGCGCGGGACCTTGTAAGTATGGCTGAGATGGATTTTTTTTCTTTTTTAAAGTCTTTCATCTTGGGTTTCTCTGCCAATGGCGCCCTCATAGGAAAGATTCTTTGTTTTCTTTAAAGATATAAAAGATAAAACAAAAGACACAACAGTGCAGGATTCTCATACAGGCTTCACTTGGTATGATTATTTTTGATTGTTATGATTATTAATTATGATTTTAATGCAGTTAATAAAGCAGGTAAAAACCTCCAAGACATCCTGGGTCATATCTGGAAACCAGAATATTGTAGATGCTCGGGGGCTGTTTTTTGGGCTTATCAATGCCCTAGCAACCACCCAAAACATCCTAGCAACTGCATAACAATGCCCTAGCAACCATTTACAACCCTTAGCATCAAGTAAGTTTTTACTTTAGAAATGCTGCATGTTAAAATTCATATAATGGACCAGGTGATTAAAAATTCATAGCTGTGTTTCCATGCCAACAGCCCAACTTACTAGAGTTAACCTGATAAATGGTGTAAGCTATATGCAGAATTATGTGTGTTTAAGCTTGTTTAATGGTGATTGATAACCGATCGCTTTACAATAGATGAGAGACTGTAAGACTAATTCAGCATCTGGAGGTTTGTATTGACAATATCATTTATACCAGTTTTGTGCTGTTCTCCGATCAGTAAAGGGGTGCTGGTGGTTTGTGCTTGAAGGGGTGCATGTCCTTTGTCCTATGAGCGCTAAATAAAAAGCTTTGTAAGAATTTGATTTTTGCAACTGGTCATACGTTAAAATCAAGATATTTGTGTGATTCCTGCAAACAAATTTATATCTAAAAAAACCCCTCCATTGAAACCGCTGTGTTATTGGCTACCTACAGCAGGAAGACGATATCAAAAGAAAAATATAACATATTTATGAATATATATAAACCGATGCAACTTTGGACCGTTCCAGATCATCACGTCTGCCATCTTGGAACAGTCAATATTTCAGTTGCCGTCATCACTCAAAGTACAAATCAAGGAATTCTTTAAGATGTCACAACATTGCACAGCTTCTAGTTGTATAAAGCACCAAGAATGAAATTCTGGAAAAAAACGAGAAGACATTTCACAGGTGAGAATATGCTGCTTTGTGTTTTTACAGTACATATATTAACTCAGTATGACAGGTTTTAATCTATGATAATTTTTCATGTTTTCTAGCTAATGCCTTTATCGTTTTGTGTTTTTTAGTCAGAACAGCATGTAACATTTGATATTCATCCATGCATATGACTATGAGAGTTTGTGGACTGTTCCAATATGGCGGATGACTAACGTACAGTGGCCTATAGAAACAGCGGCTTATATATATATATATATATGAACATACTCTCACTATTTGTGCACAATAAGAACAGAATTTTGTGTATTAAGAAAGTAAACTGGGTTAGTTTGGATTCATGTTGACTTTAATTTGTTGATGTACACCTGTGCTGTAGGACACCTGTGTGAACGTGAGAAGAACTTCATACATCCACTAAAAATCACATTGACAGCAGTTGATGAAGTTCAAATGTTCAAGTGAAGTTAGTTTGATTTAAACACAGATGACACAGACTTTGATATTCTGCATCTAATGCAGAGACGTTCAGATGTTTCTGAGTGTGACATTAAGTGTCTGAACGCTTTCATGAAGCAGCTGTAGAATCTCAGACTTTAATTCATGCCACAGTCTCTCTGTCGTTTCAAACTCACCGTGAATTTCTCCCAGCTTGTGAAATAATAAGCAGTACTGCGTGACCTGAAAATGAAATCTATCGATTTTTATGCGGTACATTGTAGCTTTTAAGATCGTGCTTTCATTATTGTAAAATTAGTGACGCATGCTTTGATGTCTTTTATCTTGGACCGCACGCATGCTATGATGCAGAAAAGTGGGAGCGCTAACATTTGCCATTCTATGAGCCATCTAATGTTACAGAACTGTTAAAAGAATGATCTAGTCTTGAATATGAGCTTAGATTGTCACAAACAGGCTGAATATTTCTGAATAATATCTGCATATTTCTAGTTTAAAACACATTTCTCCATTCTGTTTTTAGTAAATTGTGCTTTCAGGAATTGAAAGCTTTATTGGAAATAACAATAAAGTTGCTCTTTATGGGAAACACTTCTGAGTATTAAATCAACACACACGCTCTGCGACTCCCTAAACAATATCCAGTATCCAATATCAGGAAAAAACAAATAACAGCACATGTGTGTGTCTGTGTTACGCTCTGAATACTGCTGTCTGATGTTATACAGCAAAACATTGATTATAACGTGTCAGTGATGTATAGAAATACAAACACATGTGTACAACTTCCCTTTCTCTTCTGTTTTTGGGAAGACCCCATAAAACATAAAAACCCAACCCATGTGTTATCTTGCAAATACAATTTCTAATACATATTATTTATATATTAAATTAATATTTGTATTCAAATGTTTTTTATATTTTTTTCACAAAACAATATTTTTTTCCCTGGTATGTTTTAATTTAGTTGATATAGTTAAAATTTTAATATAATTGTTGTGCTAAATACAGTATATTTAAAAAATCACTTGATTGCATTCAAGATTCATATTTAATAATATTGCTAATTGATATTGCAATGCTTTGTTTATATTTTTAATGAATTATTTGTGTTTTTCTGAATAAGTTATTTGGCTCTTGACACATCTCTAATGCTCAGTGTG
The DNA here is from genome assembly GCA_019155185.1 of Beaufortia kweichowensis. Lineage (NCBI taxonomy): Eukaryota > Metazoa > Chordata > Actinopteri > Cypriniformes > Gastromyzontidae > Beaufortia > Beaufortia kweichowensis. The sequence goes on along the minus strand of CM032798.1, from coordinate 1,013,198 downwards.
TGTGTGTTTATCTCAGACAGTCGTTGAATGTCTTTCATGGCAGGCGTGTTTGTGTGTTGTGATGCTGTGATGTCTCTGTGGAGTCTCATCATGATTGATGTTGGCAGTCCAGCATCTGCTTCATGCTAACACTTCTCACCGGGCGATACTTACACGCCTGTAAACAACCACTGCCTTTCTCTCTGTCAAATGTTTCACTGTGGTTTCTTTAAAATAAGCGTCACTTGCTTTGATATTTTGTTTTCTAGCGCAACAACACAGCGTTTGACCCACACTGGCTATTATACTATATTATATTATATGTTATGTTATATTATATTATATGTTATATTATATTATATTATATTATATTATATGTTATATTATATTATATTATATTATATTATATGTTATATTATATTATATTATATTATATTATATTATATTATATTATATTATGTATTGTATTGTATTGTATTGTATTGTATTATCTTACATTACATTACATTACATTACATTACTATATTATATTATTATATTATATTACGTTACATTATATCATATATCATATCATATCATATTTATTATATTATGTAAAAAATAATTTATGGTTTTAATATGACAGTCAGGTAATGCAAATGAAATGAAAATGTATAAAAAATTCACTGAAATTCATGAATGAGATGGCACTGAAAGTTTTGTGATAGACTGTTGCTTCTAGTAAAATCCAAATTGCCAAATGGTCTAAATGTTTTAAATGTGGTCCGTGTGTATCTCCAGTAACGTAATTCATTTTTTTGTGATGTCAGTATCTTCCACAGTAAGTTGACTTAAAATACTTTCTATGTGGACATCTCACTAGGTTTTGGAGTAAAGCGATTGTGTCCTCGCAGGCTTGAGCACATCTTGACGTGTGAAGCACCTGCCCGAACGGATTGGGCAAGGTGTCGTTTTTCTCGGGAAAGTCGCTCTGACTTACATGCTGCCGGTCTACCAAAGGCGACAAATTGATTGGGACTCGAGTTTAACCATCCAGCGTTTTCTGCAGGGCTTCGTCCTTCTCTGGCCCGTCAGGAACGAGGAGGAGAGAAAAGATAAGCCACCAAAATCTGGCCTTTCTCCCTACATAGACTCTCAGCTCCTAGATAATTCTCCACTGGAGACACATTCAAAGCAACAGGACTTAGCCGGGCACAGAAACGCTCTTGCAGATGGATTGCTTAATCAGAGGTAAATTGCTGGCGGGATGAAGAAGCCCACAACCGGATTGACTTGTTGAGGGATCACAAAGCCGCCACCTTCTCCGAGATTAGTCGAGGAAGTGTGACCTTCACACACCGAGACGGCGCCTCGGGTTATACGGCCAACAGTCTTTATACATCTGAGAATAGTTTACTGTGGTTAGTTCTCTGACAGGCGTGCTTTCTTTTGCTCATTTTATAGAAGACCAGAGTCTGATCATTGCCTAAATGTTTAGTTACTGTCACTGAATTAATATCCAATCAACTCATATAGAAATGAATGCATATGACACGAATGATACCAGTTTATTGAGAAGTATTCCTGAATATGTTACTGTCGACTATTCCTTTCAAGCTACCCGTGAAACTTGTTGGTAAACCCTGGCAAAATATTCAAAGTAACCTAATTTCAAAGGCTAAACCACTTCCGTGTTTCACAGACGCTGCACAGGATTCAGACGGGGAGGTTAAAACCCAAACCGGTGACTTTTGGCTCTGGATGGTGTATAGAGGAACCAGAGGAAGATGAAGGGATCTTTGATGTCTCATTCAGCGCTCCGTTTGATCTCAGTGCGTTATCCAGGAGGAAAGATGGATTCTGTGGTAAGAATTTGCAAAAGCAGTAAGCTGATCTTTTGAAGAAAGCCTTTGTGATTTCTGTATCTTAATAGAGACATATTTCACTCTTTATCAGTGCGAGATGGTGGGTCTTTATTGTCAAAATCTGGTTGATAAAAAACTGTTTATATATCATACGCTGTAAAAACTAAAGGATCCTGGAGGAATCATTTGAAGTTCTTCACACTGCCACACCGGCGGAACCGTCAGGAGAACCTCTGAGGGACTTCAGAACTGAATTTAAAGTGCCTAAAGGATCTCATAAGTTTCTGCAAAAACTGCCAAGACTGTTAATGGTTCCTCAGAGAACTGCTCTTGAAAAATTGAGGTTCTCCTGACGGTGTAGCAGTGTGAGGAACCCCAAACAGTTCCTCAAGGATCCTTTAGTTTTTAGTTTTTAAGTACACATCAAACACTGCTGGGGATTTCTTTTACATTTGTTTACAAGCGTGGCGTCCCCTCTGATGAATTTGTGAGTAACTTTGTGCTTGTTGAAAGCTGTTGAAAGTTAAATGCTTCTTTATTGCAATCTTATTTTTAAAGATCATCATTCAGGCAATTCCGCTTCGACTACAATTAAAAATTAGGAGCTATTTATGAAAGTTGTATTGATTTTCCTCCAGCTCTGCTTAGCTCTCTAGCTCACGGATGTTGTAGTGGAGCTGGCGATGTTGGCAACATTCTCTCTGGGATTTCAGCTTTAAGTTTTCTCTGTTTTAAAAAAGACAAGCAATCCAGAGAATCCTTAAACTCTCTCCAGTTCTCACTTGGCTGGTTCTCTGTATTAAATAATGAGTTTTGGACAGGGGAACAGAAAGCATTGAGGGGTTGGCAGAAGAAGATAACACTGTCAGCTTATCGATGGATTTGCTGTGTGATACAGAGATTGTTGGGTGTTTGTATTGAAAGAAGAGCTGTTGTTGGATGACATGCTTGGTTTGGATGTACTTGTAGTTGTTGTTTATGTAAGGGATAATGTACAGCCTTTATCATTTCCTTTATGAGAGAGAGAGAGAGAGAGACAGAGAGAGAGAGAGACACAGAGAGAAAGAGACAGAGAGAGAGAGACACAGAGAGAAAGAGAGAGAGAGAGAGAGAGAGAGAAGAGAGAGAGAGAAGAGTTGTTATAGGACAGATTGTCAAAGTGAAATGAGACAAATGAGGGGAGGAGGGTAAACATGATTGTAATTTATTTTCTTAGGTTTTTCTTACAGATTGTCAAATGGCAATTCAGACAAATCCCCACAGAGAGGAGGGTAAACATCTCTCTCTCTCTCTCTCTCTCTCTCTCTCTCTCTCTCTCTCTCTCTCTCTCTCTCTCTCTCTCTCTCTCTCTCTCTCTCTCTCTCTCTCTCTCTCTCTCTCTCTCTCTCTCTCTCTCTCTCTCTCTCTCTCTCTCTCTCTGAGCTGGTTTCTCAGTGACGGATGACAAGAGAAGACTTTTAAACGTCACTGAAAAATGACTTGGCAAGGCAGTTTGTTTTCTATTCCCATTAGTCACTTCAGGTATGTGTCTCTTGGCTCTCGTCAATGCAGAAAGATGTGTGTTCTCCAGCGAAGCCTCAGAGATGTTTTTCATTGGGATGTTACCTGCAACTTAATGAGCTACTCTCAAATGTCTTCAACTGGGGACACGATGTCTTGGATGATTTGCCAGAGTTTTTATGGGATATTATGTGGGTAGATCCAGTGGGAGGAGATTTTTTTGAGAACCAGAAATTTGGGGCAGGAAGAAACTGTTTGACCAACATATAAATTGAACAAGTTTACTTGATGCAAAGTGCTTCCTCTGGGCCACAGATCATTTAAAATGACAAGCATCCTCATGTTGGTCAAGTATGTTTTTTTGTGTTCATACAATAGAAGTCAATGAGGGTCAGTGTTGTTTGATTATCAACATTCTTCAAAATATCTTCTTTTGTGTTCTGCAGAAGAAAGTACAGGTTGAAATGACATGAGGATGAATGAATGATAACTTAACTATACCTTTCTTTCTTTCTTTCTTTCTTTCTTTCTTTCTTTCTTTCTTTCTTTCTTTCTTTCTTTCTTTCTTTCTTTCTTTTATAATAGCAAGGACGCAGGAATGATCAATGAATAGTAAGACATTCAGCAGGCAGATGTGAATAGAACATCAGCTGATTTTTCTTCAGAATGTGCACAATTCCTCCCGTCATCTCGACACTGATTGTGCGCCGAGACTCTGAATGGTTTTGATTCACTTGCGGGTTAAAGAGCATCTCGACTCTTTCTGTCGACCTGAAGAAAGCACCTCATTGTTCGCCTGAGGAGAAGCACAAAAGTCTCAGGAGTTTGTAGTTTTTCTGAGGTCCAGCACGTTCAGAGAGGTCTAGATGGACAGCGGCGGGTTTATAAAGGCAAGACGAACACTTTCCATGCTAAATTCTGCCTCTATTTCTCCTACTTCCAAGGCCAGACAATACAGCTTCTGTGTGTGTAACAAAGTGCTGCTGTTCAGATAGAGCACAGAGCTGCATATTGATCATTCTACCGCTCAATTCAATGAGGATGAAACGGGTGTGAAGGGCTCTGCTGGAGAGTACCAATAGTAAAATGTAGTCTTTCATGCATCACTAGTTAATTAGTACAGCATGGACACAGCAAAACACGAGGTCATGGGTTTGACTTACTGTTCACACGTGTACACTGACTGCACTTCGTTTTCAGTTTTACCAGTTTTTCAGAAAAATATTTTGTAACATATACCTTTTTTATATTAACCAATTAAAAGTTTGTTTTTTAAAAGTTTTGTGAGGTTATTGATGTTACATATGTAGAGAAAAACATATATATTCATTTGCACTGCAAAAACAGAATCCAGTGAGAAAAACTGATGTAAAAACATGAAATCTTCACAGATTGGCATTACCGTATGCCAACAGATTGCCAACTCCATTGGCATCACTCCGCTTTGCTAACATGGGCCAGGCAACGCTAAACGTGGCGGTATATTTTGCGTCTCTCTGGATTGTGTTTGGAATCAGAAGAGTGTGGGGTAAACATGGAACCTGCAACACGTTCCATCACATCTCTTTGAAGCTCTTCTGTCTGACGGCTGCCAGCGTTACACCCGGGCACCAGACAGCAGTTTATGCTAAACATGGTTTCCAGCGTGAAATCACTTTGTAGAAGTTTCTTCTGCTTCCCCCGAGTCTCTGAGCGTTCGGAGGATGTGTCTTCGACTGCAAATGCTAATGGAAGTAGGTGATCAAACCACACAAATAAATGTAGTGTAATTAATGTTGCGTTCTGAGGAATCAGCACTATTATAATTGCTCATATTGGGGGAAGAGATCTTAATGAAAATAAATCTTGCTCAGCAAGTCAAATTTTTAACATTTTAATTGCTAAATACCTGAAGCACAAATAATTTGAAGAGAACTCTGCAATACTGATCTTGCTCTTGCCACAGAATAAGAACATGCACACTTTCTGCATACTTCATACATTTGCATACTTCTGTAAATTATATTTTTGACCCCACATTTGGTATTTTTCTTAATCTTTACAACCCACATTACAGTATGATTACTATTACTACTAGTGTACCACTACTGTACTGCTACTGGACCACTACTGTAACATTTATACTGCTGCTGTATCAGTACTGTAAGTACAACTGTAGTCATACAGATGCTACATTAGTGATACAGTAGCAGTAAAAGTCTTGCTACTCTACCACTGCTTTATCATTTCTACTGCTACTGTACTAATACTGTAACACTACTGTACCTCTACTGCACTTTAATACACTTCTCAGAATTCCAGGTCCATCACCACAGACTTCTATAATACAAAGCCTTCAAAAACATTCCTCTAGAGGAGCCGGAGTTCTGTTTTTTTCATCAGCATCTTAAATAGTTAGAGAGAGAGAGAGAGAGAGAGGTTGATTAAACTCTTTCACCTTTAACATGCATGCAGTTTTGATTGACAGGAGACATGAAAGAGGAGGAGAACAGAAGGATAAAGATGAAGTGCTTTATTAAGTGAGGAGAGCAGAATTAAACTCTACACAAGTGTGCAACACACACAAACTTCATCAGTGCTTTCATCTAGTCCTCTCTATATGCTGTCCCATCTTATACTGGCACAAAATGGCTAAAAAAAAACATATATATATATTCACTACACAATTATTTTGGCCAAAGCAATTCATGATATCTATGACATTCGGAGGAAAAAATAATTTATTGGTCAATAAATTATTCAATATCAAACCTGAGATAACATTTACTGTTATCATGAATGCATTCAGAGAGCAATAGCTTTTTGCATACTATGCAGTATTTATTTACCATTTTTAATATTACTATTTATTTAAACTACAGTAGAATATGTAACTGTGTAATGCAATTCTAAACATGATTAACTCTTCTTGTTCTCTCTCTCTCTCTCTCTCTCTCTCTCTCTCTCTCTCTCTCTCTCTCTCTCTCTCTCTCTCTCTCTCTCTCTCTCTCTCTCTCTCTCTCTCTCTCTCTCTCTCTCTCTCTCTCTCTCTCTCTCCGTCTCCGTCTCTGTCTCTCTCTCTCCGTCTCTCTCTCTCTCTCTATAGCTGATAAGATATAGCTGATGGCTCCAGGGCATCGAAGGGTCTCTGTAGTGGCTGATAAAGGGTCCAGAGAGCTGCAGGCTTCCACAGATTTCACACACACAGCTCCAGTCATTCAACTCAGATTCCTGCACTATTCCCTCATCCAGTCCAACTGGCAAAAGATTATGACCCTCTGGGAATCGGAGTGAAATTTCAGTTTATTTTCAGGCAGGTGAAAATGGTTTTATGGAGAGAGAGAGAGAGAGAGAGAGACTGTTGAGTGTTGACTTCAGAAGTTACACACACTTTTAACTTCAAAACTCTCAATAAATTACTGTTTAGAGATATTGAGAATATTTTGCCAAATAGACTTTGAAATTGTCATTACAGTATAGACGGTTTCAAAGACGGCAACAAAAACAAATGATAGTACCCGTTAACTTCTATAAATTCGACCAGTTCAAAAAGAGTTAACTGAACATTTATTTGGTTTTATTTCGATACCTGTCAAACACTCTCCCCAAACGAAAGAAAAAGGTATGTATGAAACTATTGTACACCAATCAAACGCATTTGAAACTGGCCGTTTATATCATTAAACCTGAGCATGTTTAATTATTCCTAGATTGAATCATTCGTTTTCAACCTAAACTCCATCAGAGCATCAGACGAGATCAGATGGAGATGAAGAGATGAAGACTGAGCTCACTGACATCATGAAGAACAGGTAAAGCTTTAATCCTGAGAAACACCACAGTCAACTGAGTAAATGTTCAGAGTTTTTGGATTCTCTTTTATATATTGTCTCTCATCTGAAAAGAATGAATAATACACAGCAGCACATGAAAAACGAATGAGAAACTCTTGTGAAATTCAAGTGCAATCTTCCACTCGCTGTCTCTCCTGCTCGACGAGGCGTCTGCGCGTTTGCCTGCGACGTGCGCTCACATGTCACTGCCCGCTTCGTATTTTACAGGACAGCTTAAATGGATGAGAATGTAGATTGTTACAGCTGTCATGAAACACACTCTTCCCTTGTCATTTATGTAGATGTGTGCCTTTTTTCTGTCAGAATTCACAACCAGACCTGAAATTAAAAGAGCAGCAGTCAGATACACAGCGTTCACAAAGTCCATCATGTACAACAAATATCTGGACTTTAACTTAAATGTTTCACTTTATGTTTAAGGCATAAATGTCCCGTCCTCTGATTGGATAGCTGGTTGGCATTTGTAATACAATAAAGTTGTATACAGAAAAGATTCAGTTATATCAGATCAGGATGCATGGCGATGTCAAACATCATTGATCCTAGTGTGTCATGTAATCAAATCTGAATGGCAAAACTGATGAATTTAACTGTATAGATTCTCCCACATAAAGCTTTACATAAAGCATGAATTATTTGCTTTGATGTTTGATGTTTTTCAGGAGATTGACAAACATCGTCACAACCTGATTTTTTCTTTTGTGTTCAGCTGAAGAAAGTCACACAGTTTTGGATGAGTGTTGGGTAAGAACTGAATCTTGTTCAAATATATTTCATCCTCAGCAGCCAAACATTTCCAACATGAGTAAATTCATCTGTTAATTAAAAATATTAAAAATCAACATCAGTTGCAATTTAGCACGCAAATATGATGTTGAATTTAGATTTTGAAAGGTAATTATAACTAAATTAAGATATATAACGTTACGTTTTTTTTTCAGTATAAAGTTCACAAATAAATTGTGAATGCAAGTGTGAAAAGTGTAGAAGAGAAAAAGAAGTTCTTTTGCAAGTTGTGTTATAAAACTGGTGAGAAAATCTTGAGCTCTCACAGAAAGTCACAGAAAGTTGTTTACATCAAATGGTTTTATTATGCCGGTGAGTCATTAAAACCACCATGTGTTTTCTAGCTAGTGATGACTAAATTATAGAAAGTCCCAAAAGGAAAAAATCATAGCCTGTCCGCAGCGCTTACACACACCGTAATGAAATGTGTCTCTTTCACTGAAGGTGCTCAAAAGTGCATGATCAGGACTCATTGAGATGGCTTTCACCATTAAACTCTCTACCCACAGAAATCTATAAAAGGTTTTAATGTCACGGGCAGTGATTGCCATCACTTTCGTCTCCATTTGGCCCAATCACGACATCACGCGTACTGGATGGACTTGACAGGCCGGGATGGGACAGTAACACACACAGATCCACTGCTAATGGCTACTCACCCTTAGATGGCTGTTTCTTATCAATACTAATTGCATCAGACTGACAGAGATAATTGTCCTTTTCTCTGACTCATCCTTGTTTTCTGGCCACAGATACAGCGAGAGCAGAATGAGAAACTTAGTCATCAGGATTTGGGCTTCTTTATGAAGCAGGTTAAATAATAATTCACCTGAACATTTTGTTATTATTCATCCTCATGTCATTTCAAACATGTTTCCAGGAACACTATTTTTAAAGAACCTCATGATTTTCTGTACAACGGCAGGTCATCGTGAGCACATCTGTCAGATCCAGTCGTAATATAACATGAAAGCTGTCTATAACACTTCGTCAATGTCTGCATGAAGAACCCTTAGGAAGATTTCTCATTATACAATAGTAAAAGGAAAGATCATGATATTATTATAGTAAAAGTAAAGTAGCCATGTTTTTGCACAATTATTATTAATTTGTTATACCATCATTGTAATGCAAATGTCATGGTTAAACTACTGTACGGTTACTGTAGTGAAAACATGGTAAATGTGTGGTTAAACTATGCTTACCGCAGTAAAACTAGAGACACATTCTCTCTCGGTTATGCAGAAACCAACAGCGTATGAGTTTACAACACCACGAGTAAATAATGACAGAATTTTGAGTGGACTGTCTCTTTAAGTGTGTGTGTCTTAATGAAGATGTCTGTCGCTTCTGATTTATGATCAAAGCAATGAAGCGACTGTTTCTAGACTTTAGAGGCGAGAAATTATTCAGTTCTACAAATGAGCCATAAGAGACACGCATAGATATTTCAATAAAAAACTATATGGACGTGAGCCAATGAAACACGCTGAGACATTTCTCTTCACACTTTACACAAGCTGTTCTTATAAGCCTTTTCTGCATGCATGAAAGCAATTATTTTTTGCTTAGATGATAACTCGAATTATATCATTAAAATGTTGATTAGATAAAAATAGCAACAATAACCCTGAGGTTGTTTAATTGCTTTTTTCTCTTGGTGCTCGCTCGGTTCATATGCCTGTAAAAACATCAGCATCTTGTCCACGCTTTCCCCACAAAATTGAGCAGACGTGAGTGTTTTAGATTGCGTTTGAAAGATTACAGGTTTGTACAGTCAGAAGACGGCGAGCTATAGATTATCCATTTGCCAATAGTTCAAGAGCCCAAAGTCATATCATCCTCAGCCGTCAGCAGAATATCTGAAGACAGCTGAAGAATTCTTAATAGTCCTCAGAGTTTGGCAGTCGTCCTTATCGCTTATGTTTCTGCCATTGCGTTATCATTAAAATTATTCATATCTACAGAAGTCAGAGAGACTGTAATATGTGTGAAGCTTTATGGGGATAAACAACTATAAACAAAGCCAGAGAAACAGCTCGACGGTAGGGGTTTCATTTAATAAAGTTAAGCAAATATGAACCATAGGGTTATTATGGTAAAAGTAAAGAAACCATATTTTCAATGTAGTAAAAGTAAAAAAAACAGAGTTTTGGCAGATTGATTATTATTATCATTACCATAAAAATATCATTGAAACTGTTTACTGTAGCAGATTTTAAGTGGTTTGCATTTAATGAAATCTTATATATAATACCATCTAAGGTTTAATACTACAACAAACTGATATTCTACAGTAACTAGTGATTTAATAAACCTTCATCTTTCTTAAAGAAATAAAAGCATCTCTTCATTAAGATTAACAACTGAATAATATAAAACAACAATAGTTTTAACAGCAGTAAATGATTTCATGTGTGTCTCATTCGGTTACACACATTGTTTGTATATTCACAGGTTGTTGGATTAATGTTTCCTGCAAAGATCTGTGGACACTTTTGAGGTCAAACTAGCCAGAAGGTATGACTTTATACTAGATTTATACTATATATATCATCTGTTTATATTACATTAGACATGTTTGTGTTGAGCTGCTTAACTATATTACAAAAATACAGAGTATAAACAACTCCAGTTGAGTTGATTAAATTGATAAAACGATTGTTTGGCCCAACATGAAATTGAGTTGTGTATATTTGCAACTTTAGGAATTGTTGTTAAAGTGACCCGATGTGCAACAGCTCTTTTCATCTCATCTCATCTCAATTCAATCAGTCTGTTTTCTACTTTTACTGTATTTACAGAGACTTGGCACAAAAATGAAAACCATCTTCTTACTTATTATTTTTGTCTTGTTTTCAAGTACAAATATAGAAAAACACTTTTCTTTATGAGCAAAATGACCTAAGATTTTAACTCTTGCTTTCTGAAAAATACATTTAAATGAGTTTAATCTTAAAGTGAGGCATAAGAAATAAACATGAATTACAGTAAGTACTTAATGAAGAAGTAAAACTGAATTTAAGTTCATTTTCTTACCCCATTGGCAGATATTTTTGCTTGTTTTAAACTTAAACTTACTTGACTATATGTACGTTATATCTTAGGTAATTATTCTTCTGAAGAATATACATCTTTATTTAGGAATTATTTGAGATTTGAACTACAAAAAAGGACAAAAATACTAAAGAATTGGTCTTGTTTTGGTCTTTTTTCTTGCTTTGCACTTGAAGCACTTAAATGTCAAGCTAATGTGGTAAGTATGATTTCTTTAAAGGCTGTTAAAGAGAAGAAATACCTTTCATTTTAAAAGACTTAACAACATTAGGTCATTATTTATATGAGAATGTGTTTGTATCAGTAGTACTGGATGGGTCCAGTTTTACAATAGCATGAATTGATCTTTATGAAGGGTTGTGGATTTATATATTCCTCTGTATTCTTCTTCACACATATCATCTTCCCCGCTCATTGCCACAGTATCGTGATGTATCACACGTTGCTCAGAACCCTCTTATTTCCCGTCTCTTCAAAAAGCAATGACGCCTGATCACCTTGAGACCGTTTCACCATTTAAATGCTCGACAAATCGTACGTCTCCGCCATTTGTCCTGTCAGCCGCACGCGTGGCTGTTTTCATTGCCCGCCGTGTTGGTAATCTCTCATCCGTGGGTCTCAGGAGAGGTAAATAATCAGGATGCACTTTTAGCATGCGACTGGCGGCCTCTCCCTGATGTATATTCACCGTGCCAGTTTAACCAATCAGTTCCACAGGGCCCGATAAGCCGAAGCGCATAAGTGTGTCGAATAAGGTACATCCTCAAATGAATTTGTTATTCACTGATAACCCCCCTTAGGCTTGTTTGGCTTCACATCTACTGTGCAATATGAAAATAGAAATTGGTTCTGCACCACTGACGTCGTGACTGTGCGTTTTCACAGAGCGGTCCAGTCGACCCACCTGCTTCCGTACGATAGACGAGACACGCAACGCTAGATATTAATGAATGTTGTCCTTTGATGGCTTTGTTATTCGATCGGGGAGTAACACAAGGTTGTTTGAACTAATGTTTGCTGTACACATATTGTCAAGCTCTGTAAATGGGCCGGTCTGGCTTGATTAAGAGCGCATATGAAGCGTAACTTCCAGGCCGGACCATCTGTTCCGGGTTAGTCGTGTTTTAAAGCTTTATGGGGAAAAAATCTTCATGTTTACCCAGAGTAAAATTTTACTGTTCAGATGTTGCTTTTATAGCTCAGGAGATTTCATTGGTGTTTACGGTTTCATTTTTGTCTCGCTTTTTGTATATCTTAAAATCCCTAATGAGAAATAATAGTAAATGAGGTGATTGTTGGTTTATAGTAAATGTGTGGAGCTGTTGTGAATTGCATATCATTTTGGCCTGCAAACTTGAATATTTACCTTTAGTTTGGATCTTGTTTAAAACTCTAGAAAAGACACATCTGAGATTATTATCAGGGTTTATAATCTGAGAAAAACATCCGAGAAGCAAATTATTATTTTTATATAGAAAAATATAGACATATTATATATAGAAAAAATAATAATTTGTGATGTTTAGTAGAAATGATTAAAATATTAAACTTTGTGGATGTCCTGTACATTGCAAAAAATGTATTTCCTTCCAGACAAGTATCTAAAAAATAGAATAGGAAATCACGATACATTTTCTTGATAAGCCAAAAAATATCAAGTCTTGTTTTCTCAAGAAACTATCAAAATAAAGAACGTTTATGCTTTAAACAATCAAAATATCTGTGGGTAGGGTAAGAAAACCTAAGCTTGAATTATGTTTTACCTTAAATAAATTAGGAAAATGTATTTTGATTTATGAATTTTTAGATATTGTACTGGAAAACAAGACAGAAATACTAAAAGAAATGCTGTTGTGACTGAAAATCACATCCATCTCATCCAGCCAATGAGATCAGAGTATCTGCAGATGTGATACTTTGTTTCAGATGTTTCTCTACATTAAACCAGGACTGCTGATGTCACAATACTTCAGCCAATCAAACGCTTCAAGGCACCAAAAGAGTAAGTGGAATATAGAATAATGAAATGTTATTTCATACTTTAAAGATGAACTCAACATCTAGTTTGTAATAAAGTGGAAAAATCTGTAGAAATTAAAATAATCCTGTTAAACTATCTTTAAAAAATTCTTATTTTTTCCAGAAAGAAACATTTTATTCCAGTTTTAATGACTTAGAGAATGTGGAGGTGAAGGACAGAATCACATGGATGTTACGCACAGATATTTCCCAGCAAACAGTCTTTTTTATACACAAGTGTAACTGTTCATCTTTAAAAGAACAAAGTCAAAAGCTTGGCTTCGTTTTTAATATCAATTGAATTTGTACTAGTTACGACATATTCTCACCTTTCCAGAAATAACATGAACATTCTACACTAAAAATACTTTTATCTGTTGATGTTTAAGATTGAATGATATTATTAGTGAACCTCTGTGTGGTCACGTCAACAGAAGCGTCATCCCACCAATCGCCTCGAATCAAGAATGCATAGAGTCTCTCAGAAGGAAAAGGCTATAACGGATGAATAATTGAGCGTCTCATATTGGAATGAAAGCTCACATTAAACACCGGCCCACAGGAATCGACCGCTCCTGACGTGCCATAAGCTACAGGCCTAATGTAAATAATTAGATCTTTCCTCCAACACTCCAATAATTAGCCCTATAAAACACACAAACACTGCATGTGTATTTAAAGCCGGCTGTAAAATCTCAGAGAATGAGACGGACCGGCAGAAGTGTCCCAAAGCTACTTTAAATTATGAGTAGTTAAACTGCAGTCGGGTTAAACGCTTGAAAATATGTTCATCTATACGACAAACTATCAACATAGTGCAAGAAACTACACTGAAGATATTTAACTATATTAAATGTCCTGTATCATCACAGCAATATTTATCTGACACAAAAACTAAACAGATTTAACAGATACATGTATGAACATTTTAGTCAAACTTTCCCAGATGTGCAGAGGTGTTTGTTTGTTTCAAATGTTAAAGTTGATGGACTATATCGTGTGTAACGCATCATTTGTTGGTTATTTTTCAGGGGTGATGTGACCAACCAAAGCCTGACCCGTACGAAAATTAACCATGGTTTAATATGGTAAAAGTGTTTTGTAAGATAATTACCAGGTGATGGTGATGACCAGTACATGTGCAGTTACTGTTTTAAACATGAGGGTGAGTAAAGAAGGACATTATTTTTATTTATTTTTGTTTTTTAGTTCGTTTTTTAGTTTGTTTTCCAGGTGCCAGCAGAACTGGATGAAGCTTGTTCAACACATTTACATTCAGAATGTTTGCATTCTTATAAAACGGTTCGTGATTCTGGTTTTATTCATGATAAATCACAATTATGAGCGTTTGATTTTACTTCATGAAAGTTGCATTGATACATATTTTAGTATTTAAAGAAGTCCTATGACCTAAAAACAATCTAACACGTGTCATAAGGACGGAGGTCATTTCAGCCGTATGAAACCTTGTTAATTACAAACAGATCTTAGGGGTCAGATGCTTTTGTGTCACGTAAAAATGAGCTTCAAATCTTCAAAAGGATCCGTCAGTAAAGCTTCAGGCCGATTTTCAATTACAACATTAACATAATTATTAACATCATTAGTGGAGAAACGCAGTGATGGAGCCATTATTATAGTTTAATTGTTCTATTCTGGTGAAAAGGTCATCTTTATCTGAAAACCAGCTCTGAATGTGACAGATAAGTGAGATTAAAGCGTTTGGAAAAAACTGGTTACAGATTAGTGTTCCAATAGCAAACCATCTTTGTTTGGATTATAAGCAAGAGATTTAGTGTGAAAGAGAAATTCACATGTGGTCTGTTCATGTTTTAGGGTCTTCGTTTGCTTCATGTGTGTGTTGTGTTTTTACAGTTACATTCAGCACTCTCACATCTGAAATATGTGTAGAAATATCAAAGAGACGACTTCTGTCATTGAATAGGAGGCAGAAAAGCGGTCATTTATCTCTCTCTTCTGAACATCTCTCATCTCTTCCATTTGCATGAACCGAAAGCGCCGCAACAACCTTAAACAACCTTCAAAGGCTCCAGACGAAAGTTTGTGTTGTCAGACGAGTGACTGGATCTGCGATTGTTCTTCAGCAGCGATACTGACGGAGGTTTGAACATTACATCACTTTATATGTGACTTTGTATATTAGTGTGGATGAGAAGTACACTTCAGTAAATTTGTTTTTGTCCCGTGTCCTTGTGCAGAGGATGTTTCTTTCTTTGAATCTCACTGATGAAATATCTGGGTCATATCATCCCCCCAAAAAACACCAGGCCTAATGGTTTATAATTGTTTTTTAGACAATTAAACACATTTCAGTATTTACTATAGTAAACAAAAGCATTGTGTGATGTAGTAAGTACTACACTTTTTCTTTTTTAGTGATATTAACTGTAGTGAACTGATAAACTGTAATAAATCGTGTGGTATACGTCAATATTTACCGTAGTAAATTGCCCTACGCTTCAGTATATTATAGTATTTGCTGCATTTTCTTAAAGTATACTATAGTATTCTGTAATATTATCTATAGTGGGTTGATAAACAGTACATGCTGTAGTATTGTTTTCTTACTTACTATAAACTGTAGTAAATTATAGTATACTATAGTTTTTTGTGATCTATAATGGATGGATATAGTGTAGAAACACTGTAGTATACTTTCATATTTACTATAGTACCTGTTGTAAATTGTCGTGTACCACGGTGCTTATAGGGTTAAAAACACTACAATATCTAGAAATGTTACTACATTATGGTAAATCTACAGTTTATGTAGGATTTAAATCCTCATTCTTATTATTGTAATTGCAAAAATAAAGGTTGTAGAGTTGTAAATTAACATCGTGGTGTTTGATTGACTGAATGTAATCGATACTGATTTTAATAAAAAGCTCCAAACTTTCAGGAACTGGATGGTTTTAATTACAGTATTGTGCTAATAAAAAAGACCCATCTGGCTTGTATTTCGTAATGCAAAGTATAGTTTCTTATTTTTCTCTTTGATTTTTTCGCGATATGTGAGACTCTTCTGAAGCGTCAGGAGCTGAGCTGAGGGAATTCTTGATATAGGCATTCATGAAGAGGTGTGAGAGAGAGAGCTGTATATTTAAAGACATTAATTGAGCATCTTTCTTCAAGCGGGCTGACTGATGCCGTAGCCTGTGGCCACATCCACCAGCGTGCTGAATTATTCATCCACCGCCTTTCCGCATTATTTGCTGAAGGTCCCGGTGCTGTGCCGCTTCTCCACCTCCTGTCTTGTTCTCTTTCAGCTGAGCTAATTATTCAGTGTTTCCTGCGTTTGTGGGAGGAGAAAAACAGGCCTTTTCAATGGACGACACGGAAAGCTTAATTAAAAGTAAACATGGAGTTTGTGTGAGGTTTGTTGATCTGCAGAATGACACACATTCATACACACTAAAACTGTTGGGTTCTTTCAACACAATCTCACCAGAACTAACATTTTTAGTATGATCTCTCTCCTCCCCATCAGTGATGTTAGGGGTGGACCTTTATCATTTGGTTTTTTTCTAATAATCACTTTTGTACAAATTCATACTGATTTAGTTTAATCCACTTTATTAAATGTCATGTCATATCCCAGAGGAAAATGTTATTGTTCAGATGTTTCTCTTTGATAGTTCAGGAGATTTGATGAGTTGTGTTTCATTTCAGTACTTGGTCTCAGATGTTTCTCCTAAAATTGCTTATAAGAGAATCAAACGAGTCAATTGTTAAACTACATGAAGAGTATGAAGGTGTTAAATGAATGTAGATTGTTGAGGTCAAATAATCTGGATTAGGAATAGTAAATTTGATGAGAAATGTTTATATTAAAATCTTCAATAATATTGACTTTTAATGTAAAGTTCAGTTTGTGTGATTGTTGAGATCAGCTAATGTCTTCAAGTGCACTTGATTTTACTGTCTGAACTGCTTTCTCAACATATCTGAAACTGTAAACAGCGGTTTGCTCGCTGTAAGCGGCTCTTTTTGGTTTACTGTATTACATCGGACGGCAAGCTGAGAGAGAACATGATAAATATGATTTTATGTGTTGCATTTAGCGATGGCACAGCACAGCAACTTACAGGACACAATATGCCCTCCGATCATTTATCAAAGCTAATGGGTCATAGTTTATGTCCTGACACGGCACATACATCATAAAGTCTGACCCCTGTGTGGAGACACAGCTACTAAAATAGATTATGTCGTGTCAAACGCTGTTCAGAGGCGGCGGTCCTTTGTATTGCCCTGTGTTTCGGTTCTGTTGTTGTGGATCCTGTAATATAAACACAAAAGCTTATTTTCTTTATGGAAGTCAGAATCATTTATTGGGATTGTGGGTAATGGATGCGAGACGGGCCTAAAGCATTGAATATTTATCCATATTACCGTATTACTTCAGCAGAATGCACGTTTTAAGTTTTATTAAATATCCCACAATTCCACTTTAGCAATTTAACAATTTAGCAATTCATTTGTTTTATAAATGTTATAAAAAAATATTTTTAGCATTTTATACAAAAATGTACTTCATAGTGCTTTACATAGAAATAATTTAAAGAGAAAATAAAAACAGCCAAAAGGAACAATGAATAAAATAACATAATTGCTATAAAGCAATGTATTCTGTGATATTAATAATCATTTAATTTCTCAGTATTATTTATACATATGTAACGCTGATTTTCAACTATTTAAAATAGTAAAAAGTGCAATAGAATTACAATTGAATTGAATAGAAATTAAATTACAATGATCATTAAAACTGCATAATAATTTAAGATTATTAAGATTTAAGACTAAATTTATTTGTATAATGTGTATATAAAAACAATTAGAAAAAATTGCGAAAAAATGGGAAAAAAATTAATTACAATAAAACCATATGAAATATCAGATAAGAATTCTGCCAAAGATCTTTTACACAAAATAGGATAAAATATAAAAAAACATTTTTATTTATAACTTTTTTTATTGATAAGGATGCTAATTACTAAACAGGGGGCATAATAAAGTCATGTAGCATGTGTTTCTACTCTTCTGTTTCTCATTTTTATGTATATGTAGTATACACTGTGTAGTATGCAGTGTGCTGTTGTTTCATTTCAGGTCGTATATAGTCACATTTCACTTCCAATCAGTTTTATTTATTATGTCTGTGGAAAGCAGGAAGCCAAACAAACTGGGAATATTCTTGACACGCACCGTACCGTGAAGTTTGATAGTGAATCCGGCATGTAATGGAGAAGAAATCCACGAGCTCCTGGCTTTATTTTTCCTCTAAATGACTGGACCTTACACCTCACACTTCAACACAAAAACATTTTTCCTCCTGCCATCATTGACCCCTTCAGTCAGGGTAAAAGAGCAGTAAGTGATGCCGTCGCTCTTCAGTCACATCTCTGTGCTGTTTGAGGACTGATGCTGCAGATGTGAAATATAATGACTCTAATAGTTCACAGCAAACACAAAACACACTTTACAGCAAATAAATCACGCGAGCAGTGTCGTTTGTTAAACGAATTGCTCAACCTGAAATAAAAATGATGACTTTCTGCTAAACATCTTTCTTTCTCTTTCTCACAGGTTTGGAATAACAGGAGGGCGAGTAAATCATGAGTGAAATTTACAGTCATTTCTCTCAATACTTCTACATCATTTATTTATCTTAGTTCATGTTCATTTTAGCATGTACTAATACATTTTAAAACCAAACGTTTTGACTGGTAACATTAGTTAAAGCACAATGAACATGAAAACTTATTGCCATTAACAAATAATATTTAATAAGATTAATAAATGCCTGCTTATTGTTAATGATAACAAATACAACTTTATTGCAAAGTGTTACCATTTTTCTACTACTGTATTTTGAGTTGCTTGTGTAGTTATTGTTGCTTTAAGATTGAAAAAGAGACAAGAGAAATAAACAAGAAGGTCTTCTTCACATGGAGTAAAACATGTATGTGCATGCACACACGTGTCCAGACTAAATTAAATAACCATACGTGTTGATTTTGTCATTGCAGATGTAGATTTTGATGAAGATGTAATATGACCTCACCTAAATTTGTATGTATTTTACAAGGTGGCTAAGAATTAGTTTGATCTTATTCATATATTTTGAGTATGATTTGTTTTTTCCTCAGTGATTTAAGGGTTATCGATGGACATCTATCATTGAATTCATACAAATGAACAACCTAATCAGGTTAAATGATGACATAATGTAAAGCCTCTTTATTCTTTAAATGTGACCAAATGTAGAAATCACATTGAATGTGATTCTGTCAAGCATTGACTTTAATAGATTAGAGGAAAATCCCTTTCCCTCTCGACTCTTAACTTATAACGCTTGTCATTCAAACCACGTTCAGACTATGTATGACATAAATCAAATCAAATAATGTTCATTGGGATTTCTGTTTTTTTTTTTGTCCTCCGCTCCTCGTCCTCCTCCTGTCTTATTATCATAGTCTCGTGGAAAATTGGAGAGTGAAACAAAATTAAATCTTTCTATTAAATCAGCCGCAATGGACGCCGTTCGATCGATATCCGCTTCACTATCTGTTCCAGCTGAATGAACAGACCAATGGCAAACTATTAGCTTATTACAAAAGCAAATCACTCGACAGAATTAATTTTCCTGAAAAAAATATGACTCGCTATGAGGAATTAAAAGCTATAAAGCAGCAGAATGCCCTCCTGAATTTGCCTTGGACAAATTTGGATCATCATCTCGCCATGTGGAAGAGTTTCTGATTGTGGTCCACTTCATGAATCCCTGTCGATATTAGCAATAGTATCATATATAATTAGAACAAGTTACAAAAAGAGCTAAAATCGACCAGCGGCTTAAGAAAAATGATGTTTTTCTGGTCCCAAAGCGTATGAAGACCAAAACTATTAACTTTCTTTTCATTGAATATTGATGGAGAAACATCATTTGTGAAAAAAGAAATGGTAGAAGAAGTTTGTTTGTTAAAAGCCAAAACATCATGATTTTTACCCCATTAAGTCTATTTCCCCAAATGCTTTGTAATAGTTTAAAGGAAGTTTTAGTGCATTTCTTTTTTAAACTTTATTATCTGCATTGACATAAATTTTCACTCTGCTGACCTTCTTCCCATGCGTTGTTGGATGATAAAACCATTTTATATTGACTAAATGATCAAAAATTTTCCATAAAGATGAAGTATTTCTGTTGTGCAAGGTCAGCATTGTTCAAGTGATAAACACTATTGAACGATAAAGTTGGAAAGAACCTTGAATATCTTCATCCATATCACAAAACAACATTGTTAGATGTTTCATAAGCCAAGAATATAAAAGCACTGAATGACAAAGCAATATTTCCCACGAAACAATGATAATAAGACAGGAGGAACGGTGGAGAAAATAATGGCAGAAATCCCAATAAACATCATTTGATTTGATTCATGTAATTTAATGTGATTTCTACATTTGGGCCACATTTAAAGAACAAAGAGCCTTTACATTATATCATCTTCATCATCTTCAGCCAACCGAAATCTACATCTGCAATAACAAAAGAAACATGTACATACATGTTTCATGTAAAGAAGCCTTTCTCATTTATGTTTTCTCAGTCTCCAAACAACAATATCTTCTCTACACAATCTCTGTTTCTTTTAAGCACGTGTTGCACTTTACAAAAAGACAAATCCATGAAATACTTTGGTTTCAAAACGTGAATTCACCTGTTTCAGCTCGGATGTCTAAATCTGATGTTTTTACAAAACATAACTCGACTCTATTATAGTTCATGTGAAGTCCTTGTTGCGTATAATTCTTCATTCTCAGCCTAAAAATCCCTTTTGATAAACCGTCATTTTTTCAATGAAACAGCCTTCACTGTTCTGTGCTGTGTTTCAAGGCTGTTCATGTGGATTTTGTGGATTGTGCAATCTGAAAATCAGAAAAGAAAGAAAGCACAATATACATTGTATTTTCTGATCAGGATGAGTTTCTAGAAGAGCTAATGTTCATGTTTACATTGCTGCTGTTTCAATTGATTTTGCGGTAAATTGGAGAATCCACGACTACGGGAGAAATGACCTCATCTGTCATGAAGATGAATGTTAATGTGTGCGCAAATTAATTTTGTGATATAAATCAAACTTCTTTGTTAGTCAATTAATTAACTTGTATGTTGTAGTTTTTCAGAAGCACTAATAATTGACTTGAAAATGAAAAATTGTAAGAGATATTTGGTGCCGCCCTGAATATCACATCACAAGCTATTTTCATTTGAATGTTTTTATACTGTATGTGTCACAAAATTTGGAGATATCTTAAAAACTAATGTCTTGCAGGAAAAAAGCCTTCAACGTTTGCTTTGGGTAGAGATGATACTAAATGGACACTTGTTTCCTAATATATAGAGTTTAATGCTCATATGAACCTTTGTGATGTCAAGCTGTGCCATTAACAATTGAAAACCATGTAGATGAGACTTGAATTTGGGATTGAAGGTCTTTTGACAGCTTTAAGGAATATCTACAGTACAGTACATGTGATGAACGGCAGATGATGGCAAGAGGAACACGCCGGTTAAGAAGCAGAAGTCTGAAAATATTAAATCCATAACCAGTGAAGGGGTCAGATTGTCAGGGGACATTATTCATTTTTCCTGAATTTTTTTAGATAGTAGAAGTCTCTGAGTATTTCTTCAAGCCCCTAAAATATAGTGGAGCTAAGCCTCTTAGGTTTGCTGCACTAACTTAACTTACTGCCACAGAATAAAACCCAGAAACTCTGTCGAGTGCTTGAAACGTTCAGTAATTTTAGATTCTTTCCCCTCCGCTGCTGAAGCAGTGAATGAATACAGCTTTCATTTGTTCTCTCATCTGCTATTTCAGGGGTAGTGAGATGTTTCCTACAACACAATCCATCCAAGAGGTCCGGGAATGGGATGTTAGTTGGGCGGCGTGGAACACTTCATCTTTGTGGCCTGTAGTCATGGTAACAACATCCCAACATCTTAAAAAATTACTGTATCTTTTTCAGAAATCTTTGAAACAGCATTTGATATGCTGTTGATAATGTTGTTTTTTACTTTCTCAGAAAGAATGTTTCACCTGTTTTTTACAGAAGTAATTGTAATATTTTTTAATATGGCTAATTTGTTCAATCTCACTCGTATGTTTAATATGATTTGCTTTAATATGACTTCTAGTAACATTAGGATTGGGTTGAGCCTTTATTCTAATCATCATATGTGTTTGTATGATTCACATTATACAAATTGATCAGGTTGTATTTTTCATGTCCTAAATCTAACTTTTACCCTGTTAATATGATTACATTTTAGGCAAAACTGGATTTAGCCGAGTTTCTTTAAGTAGCGAGAAGCAGCTATAATGTGGTCAGAAGTCAGTGTTTGATATATTTTGCAGTGTATATGAGGACAACATTAAAATATATAGTCAAACCTGTAAACACACACACACACACACACACACACAATCTGTTCATTCTGTTCATTTTATCTCAAACTGACTTTCAGATGTCCCGGTATGAAATGCATGCTGTTGGCTGTACGGACGTACAAAGTGCATCTGTTCAAGATTATTCCTCAAACATGCCGGAAAAAAACAACAGTGTCTCGCACAATTCATTACGTTTGTGAGTCTGTACGTCTCGCGGGACACGCCACACATTCTGTTCCTTCACTAATACACAACAGGCATTTCTCTAAATTCTCCTTATTCCTCATTTTCTCGTGTTGTCAGTGTTCACAGATAATACAGACATGGCCACCGTGTTTGGTTTGCAGTACGGCAGGACTCGACCAATAACACTGTGTAAATAATGGTTCTCTTCAGGCTCGCTGTGACCCGGTACCAAACACAAACCCAGTGTATCGCTCCGCTGAGATTTCCCCATCGGCTTCATTCTCATCCAGACACGAGCCGAGTCAAAGGTTGGCAACAAAAGAAACTTTAATCAAATCTCTCAGTGTTTGCTGAATGTACTCTGTTTGATCAGAATACAGTTGTAGAAAAATAGATTTGAACATTTATCTGAGGAAAACGTGCAAAACTCACAATGTTACGGTGTCATTTCTATCATGTGGTTGTCAGGGTGTTGTGTGTGATTGATAGATGGTCCATCTCAGGGTCTCTATTATAGTTTGGCTTCTAGATATAGATCCATTTTTAATTGTATGTGGGAGTAAAACTGATGCTTGATGCTGTATAAAGAGGAGAATGTTATTAATTAATTAAAAGGGCTTTTGTAAATGTAATCAACATGCTGAATGATTTAGAATGTCGTTCATATTCATGGCACAATATTAATAGTGATGATTAGTTTAGCAAACAATGTTAGTGTCAGGAGTAAAATTGTAGGTGAAGTTTGTAGAAAAATCCAGTCCATGCTGAAATTATCAAGTAAACATTTTTTGTACTACAGCTAATGAGGAATGTTCTCACAACTTTATCAAAAAGTTCTTGCACAAAGAGTATTTTATCAACATTATAAATAAAGGTGCTTCATGATGACATAGAAGAACCATTTTTGAGCCTTCAATATCCAAAGAAGCTTTCTGTTTCACAAAAGGTGTTTTTGTAGCGAAACAATATTCTTGAGAGTATAAAAAGGTAAAAAAGAAATGGTTCTTTTAAGAACCCTTGACAGAAAAGTTCTTTGGGGAACCAAAATCTATGGCATTACTGTGAAAAACCTTTTGAAGCAGCTTTATTTAAAAGTGTTTCATTGCTTAACGTTCTAAAACTAAAACTGTTGGTATAAAAAACTTTATTCCTACATTGTTCATGCTCGCAAACGCTCAAAACCATTCATAAGAAAAGTTAGCATAACATTCTCAGAACACATTTCTATTAGCAGTAATACAGTCTAAATATTATTTTCCACTGACACAGTTGTAAGACTGCATTGCTTCTTTGTGAAGAATTGCAGTATAATATCCGTGATTTCAATATGTGAGTGCCGCACGCGAGTGCATTCATTTAACAAAAACTAATTCTGTGAGAAAGAAGAAACTGTTGGCAGAAAATGTGCAGCTTAAAAATCCTGCTCGTCTTGAATAAATCAATGTAATCTCTTCTTTATCATGTTACTCCAGAGAAAAATCTATATAATGATTCAGAATTGTGTCAAGCAGTCCTTGCACATCCTTCATTTCTACATGCACATGAGGGTCTCGCGAGGTGTTGGTGGATTGACTTTCAGTTCCGGGGTGTAACTTCAGGGTCAGATGGTGAACGTGTGTTTGACCTGAAGGGATGTTGAGTGCTTTAGCATCACTGAAGTGCTCACTTTAACTCATTTGCACTGGGGCCAGCTACTGTTTGAACACTTTCACATAAAAGTGGCAAAAGATATAAATCTGTAAAAATCTTTGGCATGTCAAGTTCATTTCTCAGAACTTTGACTGGTTGGTTTCTTTAAGATGTTGTAAAATAATGTCTATATCCCAATAATGTCTTGTTAAAATGCTAGCAAGGTTCTTTACAGTGATGTCATAGAAGAACCGTTTCTGGTTCTCCAAAGAACCTTTCTATCTTTTGAGTTTTTACAGTCTAAAGAATCATTTTTCCACTGCGAAGAACCTTCTGTGAAACAGAAAAGTTCTTTGGATGTTGAAGGTTATGAAGGTTACTATACAGTGGATCCATGTAGGCAAACATGGTTCTTCTATGACATCATAAACCTTTATTTTTAAGAAATAAAGAATTAATGTCCATTCCATTTATAAATAAATAAAGATTTTTAATAAAGACACCTATAAATAAATAAAGAGCAACATTTATTTGACCTTTTTATAGTCTACAGAACCTTTTTCTACTACAAAGAACCTTTTGTGGTACATCTCAACAAAAGCATTTTAGGAACCAGAATAATTTTTTATAAAAAGTATGCTTCATACTCATGTATTTTCTCTGTAGGAACAGTGTACGATAGCTGTAATCTTGAGTATTCTTGAAGGTGTGTTAACCTTTGACAGTTTTTATTGCAGTTGTGTTATGACACGTGTCATTTTAGACCGATGGAGCTCATTGAACTTTAAGCAGGTCATTGAAACTCATGCATTTTAATGTCTTTGCATGCACACGCCTGACCTCGGCTCTCAAGAACAGATGATGTACATTACAAAGCAATACGATCGCCTTCATAAAGTAAATCCGCCACACATGATAATCCTTTCGGACATTTTCTGGGTACACACGTTCTCCTTCTCGCATTCATTCATCTTTGCTGAGGACGAAAAGTTGTTAAAGTTAAGTAGTCTGAAAAGCAGAGAAAATTGCTTTCTGCGTTTGGCCAAATGTGTGCGCTGTAATGCAATGGCCTGCTAATGTTATGTGACTAAAAGAACTTTCCAGTGGAAATAACCGAATTGCACACCAGCGTAAAGTGTCTCTCTAAGATTAATGCGGTAAATATATAAGGCCTATTTTTGGCTCCTGGATTGTTAGAAAATGACTCATTGCCTTTCCTAGATTTAAATAACCGTATTATTAAAACGGGAAAAATCTAGTTCTTAATATTCCCATCTTTCCTCGCTGTGCTATCGACACATTCTTCAGGATCAGAAATGAACTTTTCTAGGGTATTATCTGACCCTTACACTTGATATAACTTTACTGTTTATATTTATATCTTCTTTCTATAAATTCCAGTTTGTTTATTTATGTGCACTGTATGAAACCTAGTAATCTAGTAACTAACAATGATCCACATCACAGTCTGTCTTTATTTTTTTCTGTTTAATGAAAGATTTTTATATATTAAGATTGAAAGTCTGCGTCTGGAGGAACAATAAAATCTAAACCGAAAAGTTATTTAAAAAGTATGATGATGAAAGTTACCAGATGGTTTTAATGTGACCTAGATATAAGACAAAGAAAGAAGTTGAAATAAGGAATAAAAACAAGTGCTGTGATATTACACTGCCTGTAGTTAAAGAAACATACCTCCAACAAACGCTGTAATTGAATTTCATTTAATTGATTTGATCTAAACAATTACGGCTGTTACCTGTAAAATCAAATTAACATCAAATAAGAGAGTAGCTGTAACTAACAGCATCGCACAAACTCACAAATTATATCAAATGTTTTATACAACAGATAAAGCAACATTTTTGCCCCAAAGCTCTTTGTTTTTGAACCTGAATGGATGATGTGTCTCTGTATCTTTCTTAAGACATGAAAAGAATGGCAAGAAAGACGATAATCTCAAAGTTATAAGCAGGTGTAATGCCACTGTGACAGATGAGAGATTAAAAGTCTTTTTAATGTTACAGATACACATGGATAGATGGTGAACATCGATGAAGACGGTGTCCGTCAAACTGAAGATAATGCTGAAACAGTTTCCATGTTACTCAAGTATCTCTCCATCACACACAGTCTATCATCTGTCCTGATGTTTACTGATGTCTGTGTTCTTCTTCAAAGAGCTATCTGTAAAAAAAACATTATTATGTACGTTTATCTAAAAGCTTGAATACTGTTTATGGTAAACATTTAGTTGGTAGAGAGTTGTGTTGGCAGCACAAAAACCTAATATGTAAAACAGATCATAAAACGAGCAAATAATGAAAAAGAAAAATAGTTATAAAATGTCATGAGATTGTGTCAGCCAATGAGAAAACAGATGCTGTGTTTAAGACTTCAGTCTTCTCTAGTTTCTTCTCATTTCTATGGTTTCTGTATCTCAGAATAAGAATGTAAATTCAGTTTCCATCACAATATATTTCAACTGCTTAAATAAATGCACTGGACATGTGTTGTCTAAAATAATTTGTCCATTTGCGATTGCCTTTCATTGACCATGTGATTGTGAGTTCAAATCCCAGAAAATGTTCATAATGAATAAATGTAAATTCACTTTGAATGCATCTGCCAAATGCATTAATGTAAATGCATAAATGAAACGTAAAATATGGTGTACACAACCCTTTCTACTTTCATATTCTGATATTTCCAAGTGAAAGGGAGAAATGAGAACAAATGTAGACAAGATTTTATGCATCATGCTGAGGTTTAGGGGGGTGTTATGTTAGATTACAAAAACATTTTATTTTATTATTTATATTTTCTCTAGAATAACATGCATAGATGTATTATTCAAAATAAGATCATGAAAAGTAGATATCGTCTCTTCAAACTTATTTTGATGTATTTAACAGTAAGCTTTTGAGTTTTGTTGACTTCTCCGTGTTTCTTATTCTTCTTTCAGGAGGAGTTATCATGACCAGCTGCTCTCTAAACAACACAAGCCAGAGATTTCCACAGGGCAACATTAACCTAAAATCATTTCCAACAGATAATTGTGATGTAGTAAGCCTCAAAGCTTTTGATGGCTTCTGGTGAGTAAACAAAATCTGAGAAATAAGCGACGTGTATTCAAAGCAAATGTTCAGGTATTCACTTGTGTTCTGCAGATAAGACATGTGCTGGGGATTTCATTATCTATAATGTGCTCTCGCTCGCTCAAGTTTCTCATCAGGTATATACATCGAGTTCAAACGTATTGAACCCGCTGAACCTTTTTCTTCCTTTTTTTTCTGAATGTTGTATTGACAGAACACAGACTACAATTACTGTACCGCCGCTGATATGTGTGGCGATAGAAATATAAATGACTCGCTACACAAGTCAAGCTTTGCTTTCTCTTCTTATATATTCTAAAGGTGTTGTTTTTCAAACCCTCATATCATTAAGATTTATACACATTACATTGTTTTACTGTATTTACAGTAAATCTGTGGCACTGTGTGTTAAAATTGCTTACAGTAAATGTCAGATGATTTGTCTTTCAATTTAGGATTTTAGAACAGTTGCATGATCTAAAAGATTTAAATAATGTAATTATATTTGAAAGAATGTTTAAAAATAAGTTGATAAAAAGATTATTCAGACATTTTCCTTTCTTTAGAATAACATGAACTAATAAATCGTGTGAATGGACATGATTTAGACAGTAAAACATTTGAATATTTAATATTAAAAAGCTTTGAGCAGATATGTTTTAAATATTAGATTTAGATTTTTTCATCCATTGTGTATATTGTATGTGGCACACTTTTCCAGTAAATAATAGGCTAATTATGAAGTGTTTTCTAATCTGTAATGGACTGGAAAAAAGGATTCAACTCGTGACCTTTTAAATGTCAATTTGAGCAAACACACACAATTTCAAGCGTTTATAGCGAGCAGCTGATGGTGGCGTACATTGAAAGTTTGCCCAAGTCTTGCTTGAGTTAATCTATGACAGGGAAGACGGGGCAAATACAGGTTCAGTGAATCAGAACCACATTCACATTCTGACAGCTACTGCTGCCACATGCTAATGAGACACTCACTTATGCTAAGAGACAAAATAACCTCTTAACCTGAAAAATCACTTCTGTATGATGATGGTATTGATGGACATTTATCTTCTGTTTGCTTTCTTTTCACTTCAGAGTCGCTGGTGATGGGCGTGGCCTTGTGATGTCATCAGCCCGTCAGCTCTGTCAGATTTATCCGAGCTCAAGTGTAATGATGAGTTACATGACATGAAAGCATCAGGTGATTGTTGCGAGATTTCTACCAATGCATCCTGATCTCACAGAAAAATTGAATTATTTGATGATGTTGTATAATTCATATGATGTAACTTTTACAAAAGTTTTAGAAAATAAGTAAGAATGAAGTCCCACCTCTAACATCACTTGGGTGAAAACAAATCATACTAAAACAAGCTGATAAATAAAAAGTTAAATAGTGATGAAATGCCATGAGATTGTGTCAGCCAATGAGAAAGCAGATTCATTCAGATAAATAAGAATGCTGTCGGATAACTTTCACTAACTTTAGTTTCTTCTCATTTGAACTGTTTCCGTGTCTCAGAAGAAGAATGTAAATTCAATTTCCGTCACAGTCTCTAGTGTTAGGTTAGTTACATGAATATATTTCAAGTGCTTGAATAAATCCACAGAACTGATTTAAATGCACTAGAGCCGCATTGTTAAATCATTTGTGCATTTCCGACGGCCTTTTCATTGACCACGTGATTGTATAAGTGTCATCCGTCTTCCTCTGTGGGTGACGTTCACACGGCTTTACTGAATTGAACACAGTTCTCAGTTTGAGAGATTACTGACACTGCGGTTAGAACATTCTGCAAAGCAAAACAAATATATATGTAATATTCACAAGATATTTCCATAGTCAGCGTTTCCACAGACAAGCTATTTAAAGGCTTCAGAGGGAGAGAAGCAGGAGAAATGAAATATGACAAATACATTCACGCGAGACAGTGATAGATGAACCGCAGCTGTAAGTCATGGTATGTTGTGTTTACACAGGGCTGTAACTTACCTGTAACAGAGAGAGAGAGAGAGAGAGAGAGAGAGAGAGAGAGAGAGAGACAGAGAGAGAGAGAGACAGAGAGATCAGAGAGAGAGAGAGAGAGGAGAGAGAGAGAGAGAGAGAGAGAGAGAGAGGAGAGAGAGAGAGACAGAGAGAGAGAGAGAGAGAGAGAGAGAGGATAGAGAGAGACAGAGAGAGAGACAGAGGGAGAGGAGAGGAGGAGAGAGAGAGAGAGAGAGGAGAGAGAGAGACAGAGACAGACAGAGACAGAGGAGAGAGAGAGAGAGAGAGACAGAGAGAGACAGAGAGACAGAGAGAGAGAGAGAGAGAGACAGAGAGAGAGAGACAGAGAGAGACAGAGAGACAGAGGAGAGAGAGAGAGAGAGAGAGAGAGAGAGACCAGAGAGAGAGAGAGAGAGAGAGACTCTAGCATCCATGCATCTTTTACTTTTAGTTCATGTCTTGTTTCTGTAATCCATCTACATTTAAATAAGTAATAAGTAATGTTTAGTCTCAGATTAGCACTTATAAGATCAAGAAACATTTAAATGAGTCAAAAACAACTCAATCTGCCAAAGTCCAAAGCGCTGGAACACAAAGAGGCAGTCGATTCCTCACGGAGTGATTAGGAGCGAGATAAAATCTCTAGAGTTTGTTGTTGGTTTTACTTACTGTGATGTACTGGAACCATTTCACCTTTCACTCCAGGCCTGTCTGCAAGAGTTCAGCACCGGGTGAGAAATCGATCAAGACCTTTTCAGCCAGGTGCTTAACCTCCGACACACACAGTAAATGATGCCACCGTCATCCGCTGGCTTTGTTGAGCTGGTGTTTCTCGTGTCTGACAGGTGTGTGTGTGAAATATCCCCCACATCACCACAGCCATCTACACATACAGTACACTCTTAAAGATGATCTTCTGTTTGATAATGAATAAAAAACCTTTTGGCTGTAAATGTGTCCTAATTTGAGCTATAATGGTGTTTTTATGCATTTGGCATGATTTTATCCAAACTGAGGTAAAAAACATGAGCATTAATGGTTCATAGTAGATTTTTGTAAACCGATTGTTGGCAGAAGACTGTAAATGGTCCTCCAATGACATCAGGAAGAAAAATATAAGATTAAGATTTAATCAAACCCTTTGTTTTCAAGAGTGTGTACACGTAAGACCCGACTCTCACAGGAAATCAAACTTATTTTAAACATTTGTAGGACTAGGGCCTTTGCTGTTGCTTTTTTCTAATAATCTTACATTTTGCACATCATCGTAAGTCACCACCTCGTAAAATATGGACAGATTTCTGTAAAAACAGGTTGTCATGACCCACAAGTGAACCTTACATCTCACCTGTGATTTACAGATTTTCAAATCTATTTTTAAATCAATCATGCAAATTGCGTTGGCAATAAAAAACGGGTTCAGTTCTCAAAGAACACACATTTTGTTGAATAAACGTGTCTGCCAAGTGCATTGCATATAGACAGACAGACAAATAGATAGATGAAAAAACTAGCCCCACCCCTTACATACACATGACTTCCATCACTTTTGTAATATTTACTCAGGCAAGCCATTTCTTATTACCTCCATTTTTAGAGACAGTTCTTAGAGATTACTTTGTCTTTCTCCGGTTGATTTAGACCTCACAAAGCTCATCTTCTGTTTATAATGCTACATATCAGCATATGCAGGAGTTTGGTGAGTGCACACAGCAGCATGTGAATGTGTTCTTCTGTTCTTATTCAGCGGACACTTTCTCCTCGTCGCCACAAGAGGCTCCGCGGGCTGCGCGCTGGAGACGCGCTCTCAGCTGGAGATAGAAGGGACTCTCATCACGCGCGGCGGCGGAGGAGAGGCAGCGCAGCGCAGCGCAGCGCATCGCAGCCCGTCTGTCTCCATCGCACCGCACCGTGTCTGTCCCCCACGTTTACATCGCGCCGCATTGAGGATCGTACAGTTATAGAGGAACGGCACGAATTACGCGGAACTCTGTGCGTAAAATCCACATCCGAGGCGGTTTTATTCCGACTGCGCTTCAGGTAATGATCGTCTCCATAAACTTACTCATGTCTATAGTCTTACAGATACACATTTCTAACTCTTATACTCAGTATGATGTATTAAAAAATCTAGTATGTTGGCAAATGTGTATTGGTAGATGGCAGATGATGGCGTTACGCGCATTTCAGCGCGGGATTTGTAACTTGTTGCCGGTAGTTTGTGTCAGAAACGATGCGCTGCTTTACCTCCAATGCGTCTTTTATTGCGGATATAATATAAATGTGTGTTTTTGGCTTGCTGGAAAGTTGAAAAGAGTTGTGTAGGTATTTTACTGCACCTGCTGATGTGTCCTCCATCATCATCATCATCTATTGATCATCATTAAAATCTGCTGATGTAGACAGAAAAGAAAGGATTGTTGCAGTGATGTATTTGGTTCAGGCTTGGTGGATCGTTTAAGGTTTTGGCGACAGTGTGCTGTCAGAAAGGGCAATAACTGTAAACTTGCCAGTTCAATGTGTAGCATGTATACTAAAATATAAAACCTGCGTACTGTAGACTTCCATCTGTGTTTATCTGAAAGGCTTTCTGTGTTTCCTTTTATTAAGCAATGCATTTTTGGAAGGTTACAGTGCAGAACTTGTGTGTAACATGACAGATTTATCATAACTTATGTATTAAAATATGAGATATAATCTCTTTGTGAAGAATCAAGAGAACTTGAGCTTGTCTAAAGGCAGTTTTGACTCCTCTGAGCACAGTGGATGATGAGGACTTCCTAAAATTCCACATCAGATATTTCAGCCTTCATGTCATGCTGTTGTATTGGATAATCGTGTTTCTTGAATACTTTACAGTTTTTGAATTTAAATTGAGATAGTAATTAGTTTGCCCTTCACACATGCAGATGATTTGCATTAGAATGAGATACAGACCTAATATATGAAGATTAATTGTTAAATGAAGTTAATTTGTGACACTGGTGCTTCTGTTTATAGTTCTCTGTTGCTTTGATTGACAGCTTTTTTCATGTTAAATACGTGCTGAAAGTCAATTCAATCTTTTATCCATAAATACAGAAACGTGATGTGGGTTTAAATTGTTAAATTGTGATGCATGTAGAAAATCTTTGTGTATTTTGTACATTTAGCTCTGTGTGTTTGTTCAGTGAGGGCAAGACAGCTTTGACCGCATGATTCGTATCCTTGTCGATAAGTTGACATCTCTAAAGGTTCTTCCTGAGCGAGCACAAACCTTTAATGTCTTGCACATCGTGTGTGTGGGAAAACCTCAGTTTAGCACAGGAGGCGGTGTGAAAGTTGATGGCTTTCCTCCCCTCTCTGGTTTGATTAGTGTTGGCCGTTTGCCCCTTGTTGTACGCAGCGGCGTGTCAGTCCAATCCTCCAGCGTCTCTGATTGTTGTCATTCACCCAGCTCTCCATTGCAGCCCGCTTTGAAGCTCGATATCCAATCAGCGATTTACATTATCCAATTAGTCGATTGATCTATGTCCAGAGATGGCTTAAAACATCGCACCCGGGGATTATCTGCCGCTAATGAAACCTGAGTTGCGTCAGTGCATGCCAGCTTGACTGTAATTATCACATTAATTTTTAATGCAGCCAACAATTATAAACAGACCGCTGTGAATTATTACCCGCTTTTATTCTATGCCTGTATTTATGCATTTGCTGTAGGTTATTGACAGTTATATGGCTCGAGGGGGCGGTCGCATGCAATATAATGTGACGTGCCCCCATAATGCACCTGAAGATGCTTGTCAGTGCCACACTTTACCCGCATATTTTCTCTTCCAGCGCATACATGCAAACTCACATAAACTAATGTGTTATGGATCTGTCGTGATTTATGTCTAGCGACTGCCCGTGTCGCCTTTAGGCTCTCCAACCCGGGCCACGGACACGAGCCCGCATTTTGATAGATCGTGCGAACGAAGCAACGTGCCACGGACAACATTGATTACATTTTACCGAGTCTAAGAATAAACCTTAGCGCGGCGGGACAGGGAGGCTGGGGAGGGTGATGTATGTTGCCCGAGGGCCTCTGGAGATGACAGATATGGGTTACAAATGCGAGAGGTTTTATGACTCCTGGAAAGAGGAGCATCAGGGGTGTTTCATTGATCTTGGCCTGCGGTGGGAGTTTAGGGAGTCTCGCTTCAGGTTTCTTTCCAGCTTTAGGTGATTCTGCTGCACAACTTTGCTTAAATTATGGGATGTGTTTTCGGTCGCACACCTGCTCTGAGATTGAGTTTATGCCAAAGGCGCTCGAGCTCCTGTGTTTCCGGTCTGAATGTGTGGGCTTTTCACCCGGTTCCTCGAGAAACAATGAATGCCTTCTCTGCGGTCTGGTCTAACAGAGTGCACGAAACACACGCGATATGCAAAAAAATCTGTATTTTGTCTGCCTTTCCATTGTAAATAATGGAAAATCCTTCATTCCAATTGCATAATACATTATGAATTAAGTTGATTTTTTCCCTGTATTATTGCAGTCCAGTCATTTGGCTTTGTGACTTTGAAATAAAGAAATTATCTATAAGAATGCATTCAGATTTTCACCTCGTCTCAAGCTTTTGTTCTCCGTCCGTCAGTAGTCAAGCGTGCAAACAGCAGAGGATTACAGTGAAAGACTGTTTTCCAGGTAACACTCATTACATGCAGGTCAAGTGCTTTTTCAAAAGCGTTTTTTTTCAAGCACCACAACAATAATTCAATAATTACTGTCATTACGCTGTCATTCCATATTACTGTCACTCAAAGCAATGCTCAGGAGAATAACTCTTTATTTAAATACAGAGAAACAGAAGCATTGTGTGTTGTTAATTATTCATGTTTAGCGTGTTGAGGTGTGTGCTGAATCCTCCGCTGTGTTTCCTTTTAATGTCTGGACGTAAAACAGCACGCTTACATCATTCTCAGCTCCGCTTCACTCCGCTGGACACGTGAAATACTCGAATACAAAAAGATCATTTTCTGTGATTTGCAGTAATGTGTGTTCAGTATCTTTTTGCTCACAATTTAGCCTGCTGTTATCCAAAAATGTGTGTGTGTTTGTGCATGTGTGTAAGTGTGTGTGTGTGTAATCATATGTGTGTGTGTTTGTGCATGTGTGTAAGTGTGTGTGTGTGTAATCATATGTGTGTGTGTTTGTGCGTGTGTGTAAATGTGTGTGTGTGTAATCATATGTGTGTGTGTTTGTTCATGTGTGTAAATGTGTGTGTGTGTAATCATATGTGTGTGTGTTTGTGCGTGTGTGTAAATGTGTGTGTGTGTAATCATATGTGTGTGTGTTTGTGCATGTGTGTAAGTGTGTGTGTGTGTAATCATATGTGTGTGTGTTTGTGCGTGTGTGTAAATGTGTGTGTGTGTAATCATATGTGTGTGTGTTTGTGCGTGTGTGTAAATGTGTGTGTGTGTAATCATATGTGTGTGTGTTTGTTCATGTGTGTAAGTGTGTGTGTGTAATCATATGTGTGTGTGTTTGTGCATGTGTGATATTGTGTGTGTGTGTGTAATCATATGTGTGTGTGTTTGTGCGTGTGTGTAAATGTGTGTGTGTGTGTGTAATCATATGTGTGTGTGTTTGTGCGTGTGTGTAAATGTGTGTGTGTGTGTAATCATATGTGTGTGTATTTGTGCATGTGTGTAAGTGTGTGTGTGTGTGTAATCATATGTGTGTGTGTTTGTGCATGTGCATGTGCGTGTGTGTGTGCATTTGTACATGTGTGTTTGTCTTTGTGCATGTGTGTGTGTGTGTGTGTGTGTAATCATATGTGTGTGTGTTTGTGCATGTGTGTAAGTGTGTGTGTGTAATCATATCGTGTGTGTGTGTGTGTGTGTGTGTGTGTGTGTATGTATGTGTGTGTGTGTGTGTGCATTTGTACATGTGTGTAAGTGTGTGTGTGTAATCATATGTGTGTGTGTGTGTTTGTGCATGTGTGTGTGTGTGTGTGTGTGTGTGTGTGTGTGTGTGTGTGTGTGTGTGTGTGTGTGTGTGTGTGTGTGTGTGTGTGTAATCATATGTGTGTGTGTGTTTGTGCATGTGTGTAAGTGTGTGTGTGTAATCATATGCGTGTGTGTGTGTGTGTGTGTGTGTGTGTGTGTGCATTTGTACATGTGTGTAAGTGTGTGTGTGTAATCATATGTGTGTGTGTGTTTGTGCATGTGTGTGTGTGTGTGTGTGTGTGTGTGTGTGTGTGTGTGTGTGTGTGTGTGTGTGTGTGTGTGTGCATTTGAGCACGTGTGTGTGTAAGACGTGAGTTTGTAAATATATGACTGTGTGCATGAACAGGTGTATGATGTGTGTGTATATAAATGTATATGTGTGTAATTTGTGTCTGCACACGTGTGTGAGTCTATATATATATCTACACATATATGTATGTGTGTGTGTGTACATATATCGTGTTAGAAATGAAAGTATATCAGCTTTGACTGACAGGTGAATTAATAAAAATGAACAAATGTGAAATTGACTCTCTCTTCACACGTTCAGAATGTGCTTTAATATTTGATTTCAGTATTGGTCATCCAGTAGGATGTTACCATGGTAATTTAACTTGGCTGTATGTGTTGGCATTTGTCAGTTTGTGAAACAGTAAATATATGTAAGATGTCTCACAGGGCGTCTTTCATGAGAAAGAGAGACTTCTGCATGTCCTTCCTGAAAATTAATAAGAATGTTACCAGTAATTCCCTTTTATGGCGTTGTGTTCAAATCTGAAGGTTTTTTAAAAGTTATTATTTGTTTGTGAAGTCCCAGAGAAACATGTTTTGCTCTTTCATCATGCATTAGAATTAATAGAGATGAATATCTTTTGGCAAAACAAAGATAGTTGTTGACATACAGAAGCACAATTTCAAGATTTCATAAAGCTAATATTGGATGAGCTCGTTTGCTTTTGGGAGAATATGATAAGAGATGTTTGAGGTCGGATTGAATTTTGGCATCTCAGCTGACTTAAAGACATTATTGCGATCTCTTTTTGTAGACAACATGAGATTATCTCCATCGTACTCTCGTCTCAAATCATTTATATATTTGTATGTGATTGTAAATCACATTTCTCGTTAAGAATTCATCAGTGCATGTTATTATGTAAAAATATGTCTTTCTTTAAATAACTTCTTGCTTTTCTCTAGTTGACATGATGTAGTCCTCCTCTGCATCATCTGTCAGCCAGAAATCACCTGCATTCTTCACAAATACAGTTAAATGGGCTGTAAACGGCACTTTAAAGTGTTTCTTCAACCATTTCACACTTTGTGGTGCACATGAGAACACAAGATGACTAAAAGCTCTTGTATTTCTGTGGTTCTCACACTGTTTTCCTCGCCCACACCATCCACCTGTTTTACATAGTTACAATAAAATATTGCAAAATTATGATCACCGATCAAGCGATAACCGATCTACACGTGGTGTTCTTGTCTGTTCTTTATCCAGTCATGTTTGGAAACCTCTGATCAGTTCCCGCTTCATGACTGTTTGCTCTCTAACCGGTGAAAAACAATCATCTTAAATGTTTTTCTCGGCCGTCTGGATTGCAGACCACAAAGATACTGAAAGATAATCCAATGATAGGATGAACTTACCATTGGCATTTTCAGTTACCGTCAAGTTAAGTAAAGTTAAAAACTTTGATTTGTCTTATTGAGTTATTGGATGTGTTTACTTTTATCTTTTAAGAATGTGGCCATTCATATTTGATTATTTATGTTGTGGACTATTCTAGTCTGTATGAATATTGTTCTGTTTTTTGCATCATGTGATGTTTGATATAATAACTTGTGATATACGTCAGACTTTTAATTTGATCCTGCAATTTTGGCACCTAACGCAAGATACCGATAAAAGAGATGTCAAGATTAATAAATAATTATGTCTATATGAAAAGTCAAATATTGGTTATTGACTAAGTGATTTATAATGAGATTTAGGCAATAGTCAAATAGCAGTCTCTAGTTCTTAACTTTATTCAGAGTAGAAAAGCACTTTATTTTTGTTTATCATGATAAAGAATAACCATTAAATACGTCAATTTAATGTAAATATATTAAAACAGCAGATCATTAATCTGAACACAGAAATTTGGAGTTGCTGAAATGGTCAAAAGGTTTTTTCAGATTTCTATTTTGGGATCACAAGTTGAGAGTGAAATATATATATAGTACAAGTTTATATAGAAACTGATCGTCTCTGATTATAAACACCATGTGTGTACTGTATGTCCTTTACTACCGTCTTCTGTAAAGATATAAATAGAAACGGTATTGAAATCATGTTTATACATTAGTGGTTTATCATTTGTTCATCTTAAAGCTTTTCCAGGAGAGCAGATGGATGTTCATGTGTTTCTGTATACAAACATTTACATCCGCTTATATCACATGTGTGAGTAAGTCTCTGACAAAAGCAGGAATATATGATTGTGTTTGTTATTGTGATGTATAGGGGCGTGATGTGATGACTGCATGCGCTGCTAAGTAGGAATGTTTATGCAAAAGCATTTGTAAATATGACACATGTACACCACAATAATTGAACGTCCCGATTTTAATCATTTCTGGATTTGTGCCTCGCTATTCTGTTGTTCAGACGCTCTGACATTTCTTCTTAATGTATGTACAGTTTCTGTGTGGGTTTATGGCCGATACTTTAACCTGTTCTTCAGGAGGAACACCTAAATGTTATTTCACTATTTACTTTACTAATATTTCATAGTTTCATTTAATCATGACAAACTATACATTGAAGAAAAGGTTTAAGACTCAAGATGAAATAATTGGCCAATTTTCATATCAATAAGCATAAACCCCCAAAAAATGTTAGTTACTGTAATTTATAAAATACCTAAAATGAAAATTTGCAATAAAAAATAAAAATGTTTGAAAAAATTATTATTTCTAAAAATATATAATAATGTGCATTTATGTGTATACTCAATTTCTGCTGTGACAGTTTTCAGGTTAAAAACTATTTTTCTATAGATTTTTATTGTTTGTTTTGGTACCGAGCATCTTTAAATTCTGGATGTCATTTATGAAACATGAAGAAATGTGTTATACTTTGTACATGACAACAAATGAACATTTTAAAACACTGATTTCAGATCTAATTCAAATACACTTCGACATCTTTAAGTGGTCTGTGGATCAGAATTGAAAATATCTTTAAGGTAAAAATAAGAGCACATTTTATTGCAGCACACATCTTTGTGTGTTTGCTGTTAAATCCGCACGCCTGCAAGCCATCGACGCAAAGATGTGTCTGTGAATAAATTACGACATGACCATTGCACATCTGTTTTTAACATTGCTGAGTCGCGAGTACAGGAATTTAATCTGAGGATACGGTGGGATTTGATCCAATGATGCATATCTTAGAGAGATTAGAGGACGTGGTGTGTCGCTGGGCTTTTGCGTGTGTTTCCCTGTTGTTTTCCTCCTGTAATGGGCTTTGTAAGTTAATACCCTTGAGACACGACATCTCTGACTGCCCTACTTCTCAAAGTCGTCTCATCTGCATTAAAATTCAAGAGTAGAAGATTTTTCACCGAGTGACAATAATCACAATAGCTCCATAAGATGCTGTTTTTGTGTTCACTTTAAAATCACTTTGGAGGTGGTCGGTCAGATTTTATTTAATGCATTTGTAGAGGAGCACTTTAACAATAGAAGAGACAGACTTTATTATTTCACAGTGTAATTGTGGCCAGATATGCATTTACGCGCGTGACCTTTACACGTCCAGTGCAGGATATGATGAGGATCGGGCAGTCGTGAATCAGTTCTGTTCAGGTTATTATAGACTGTGACAATGCAATCGCAGATATTGTTAGTGAGAATGAGTTTGTTATGCAGCGTTTTAATTGCGTCTTCACATGCGTGTTATTTATCATAATTAATTGACGTGCCTTTTCCTCCTCTGCAGGTTTTATGGTAATTTCCCGCCTTGGTAATTTACCTCAATTGGTGAAGTATATTTTTGCGGTTTGCACTGAATTTATTATACTGATTATTATTGTAAATGAAAATAAACAGTACATTTAATTTTTCATTTATTACAAACTTTAATTAGTGTTAAAATATGCTGAAAACATGATATTGGGAATCATACCTGCATGATATTAAACGATTATCATGGTCATATAGTGTGTACCGTGGTATTTACCATAGTAAGACTGTCCTTGTCATATTTTACCATATTTTACCATTTTTAAGAACACAAAGTCTGTTTTATGAATAGAAACCTTTTTGCATTTTTTTAGTCAAATCATTGTGTTAAAAACTCACATCATAAATTCACTTCAAAATAAATCTGAGAGTTCATGACATTTGAATGGAAATGATGAAAATAAATGACATTATTCATGCAAAATATAATAACTTTTTGGTTTCTTTTGATTTTAGGGTGAAATATAGTTTGGACATTTTAAGCCAAGTGTTTTAACCTGTTCAACCACGGTACTTTTTTTTATCAGTTTTCATCATTCACGCGTCATAAAGCATCACTAAAATAGTCAGAATGAATTATAGGAAACACATGAAACACTTTTTAGTGTAATTGTCCCAAAACTCCTGATCAGATAAAGACTAGAAAACCTTCATCATGAATGAATATTTCCTTCAGTAACAGCCGTCAACCCAAACGTTTCCTACTTGAAATGAAAATGACATTAGCAGAGACACATATGAGTCTCTTAGTAATTGGTTCAGTTGGCTATTTTACAAGGCGATGATTTAAATGACATAATTTCCCGGCTGAAGATAAAAGTGCTGGGTTTAATTATGCTTTTATCTCGCGAGGTGCAGCGTAACGTCACGGCCTGTGTTTGTTTACTCGCTGTGATTTACTAGTAAAGACGGTCTGTTATGTCCTGATAACACACTCATTATGCAGAAACCAACGATAACGACACCTGGAGAGGAAACACAACGTCTTACTCGACCTTTCAACTCCGGTCCGCCCGACGTCACGTATTTTAGCAATTTGTCTTTTTGGTGTAATTACTTTCTGTATGTGTCGTCTTTTGTGGCCTTTTAGAGATGAAAGGCTCATGCGTTCAGTCACGTCTGTATGAAGTGTGTCGTCCTGATAGTTAGTTTTGGGTTTGATGTTGTCTACAGGGGATAGTACAGCGGCAGAATCTCTGATGGTTGTTGTTTTCGTTGGGAGAAACACAAATAAAATATAATGGAGACTTGTGTTGCGAACAGTAATTTAACCGTGTGGGTCAAGTTAAATCGACTGTCCGGTGAAATTCCCCGTTGGCCGTGAGCGATGTTGAGGAATAACAAACTAACTAACTAAATGAAGTTAGTGATGCTGGTACGTTTTCAGCGGCGTGTCAGTAGCTCAGCTCTTATTAAAATAATAAAGCTTTTCTTTTAACAAGCTCAAACTGCTGTATTCTCTTCACATTGTATTTCACAAGCTCCATTAAGATAATGCAGTAATCCAGGGATTCTTCTCTCGCTTGGGAGTATTTCACTTAATTGGTTTATTTGGACAGTTTATGTTAATAAACTGATTCCATAAACAATTTCACAAATAAGAACTGAAGTCAGAAATATTTTGCTAAAACTTATTTTGGTTAAAATAATAAAAATCAAAGTTGAGCAAGTACATAGAAATCTCCTTATCTAATCGTGTTTTCCAGTATAATCCCTAAAATTTGATTTAAGAAGCAAAATTGTGTACGATTAGAAAACTTGAAAGAATATTTTTTAAACAATGTTTTCATACTCAATTGGCAAATAGTTTGGTTTTAAGTTTAACTCTGTTGAATTATTAATGCTTTAAACAGAAAAACAAAATGTAAGAAAAATAAACTGTGTTTTTAAACAAATATTTTTTCTTAAAAAATGTTATATATATTTTTTAAAGGGAAACCAGATGAAAGCACTAAAGGTTTTTTTTGTGAAAGTTTGTTTTGTTGATCAAAGCATTAAATTGACTTCATAAACATGGTTTTGATATATCATCATACCATTTCAATAGAAAGTACATCAGCTGTTTCATGAGATTTTAACATATGATGTGCACAGAGGAAAATGGCACGAAGCGTCTTAATATTTAATATTAAGTACTGTATATTTTACTTTGGTGAAAAAGCATGAAATAAGATGACAGCATGCGCTCCGTGGGTCATTTTATCCAGTTGTTGTCATTGCAGGTGCTATGAGATTTTAATGTCACATGGGCAATAGCATCAGATCTGTGAAGAGACATTATTCCTTCATAAAGCAATGAAAGAAAACACAAACAGTCTACAGTTGGTCTGTCACAGGGATCATAAAGCACAATACTGCTAATAATCTCCTGCAGCGCATCAATAAAATCAAATACAACTGAGAAAAGTGTATGTAAGAGAATAAATGGAAAATGTAAAATCATACTCTTGACATTTTAACCTGAGAAAAGTTTTAAACAGAACTGAAGATGTCTTTCTATGCTGAACTCTTATTGACTGATTTTTATTTAAAACATGTTTTTTTAAATTAAAATTTACTTTTCTAATGAAAGAAGTCAATATATTGGCACAATTATATCTTTGTCTACAAAAGTCATTTAAACATTGAAATATACAGTACACTTTCACATTAAAACATTTTTAAGATCATGGGAAACATTTTTGACAATTGTGTCTAAACTGTAAATTCCCATGTTAAACGTGGTATCACGTGTGAAAGATGTGGAAACATGTTGTTGTTCACGTGAAAAGCGTCATCACATGATGATAACATTTCACCATGTTTCACATATGATCCCATGGGTTTCTACATGGAAATATACATGAGATACATGCCCCAAAACCACACGTTTCACATGTATTTCTGGAAGGGTTATCACATTCATGTTCATGAGTTTAATACGCAGAGTTTGTGGTTTGTTCCAAACATTAATCCTAATATAAGCAACAGCAAACATCACTAATGAAACTAATGATTTGTAAAGGTAGAAAAAGCAGTGATTTGTTTGTTTGCCTGATAATGTTTGCATCCGTCTCTTCAAAAGCTGCGTTCTGTGCCAGAGAGCCCATTAATTCATAACTGTGTCATTCCCTGGTAACATCTGAATGTTTCTTTTTATACCAGCGTTTTTAAATCACAATTATTTGCACTGAAATCCACAGCAGAGACTGAACAAATGGGCAGTAAACATTATAAGTCTGGGAGTTGTGCCACATGCCTGTGGATATAAACCTGCTTCACGTCCGGCTCACCGTCCCCTCGCTGCATTTAAAAGGAGGGAGGAGAGAGAGAGAGAGAGAGAGAGAGAGAGAGAGAGAGAGAGAGAGAGAGAGAGAGAGAGAGAGAGAGAGAGAGAGAGAGAGAGAGAGAGAGAGAGAGAGAGAGAGAGAGAGAGAGAGAGACAGAGAGAGAGAGAGACACAGAGAGAGAGAGAGAGAGAGAGAGAGAGAGAGAGAGAGAGAGAGAGAGAGAGAGACAGAGAGA
Organism: Beaufortia kweichowensis; assembly: GCA_019155185.1. NCBI lineage: Eukaryota > Metazoa > Chordata > Actinopteri > Cypriniformes > Gastromyzontidae > Beaufortia > Beaufortia kweichowensis. The sequence continues at coordinate 970,316 of CM032798.1, read as the reverse complement.
GATAGAGAGAGAGAGAGAGAGAGAGAGAGAGAGAGATGAGAGAGAGAGAGAGAGAGAGAGAGAGAGAGAGAGAGAGAGAGAGAGAGAGAGAGAGAGAGAGAGAGAGAGAGAGAGAGAGAGAGAGAGAGAGAGAGGAGAGAGAGAGAGAGAGAGAGAGAGAGAGAGAGAGAGAGAGAGAGAGAGAGAGAGAGAGAGAGAGAGAGTATTCTGTATAGCTCCTGTGAGAACAGAACATGAAGAAACTGCTAACAAGAATGGGCTGACCACATCGTCTGTCTCATCACACACATCTGTGTGTGTGTGTGTGTGTGTGTGTGTGTGCTGAAGAAACACGCTTGTGTTTGCTTTGCCATCTCTCCATTTACTCTGTTCAGAGAGATTTCTGTTGTGTCGTTCACACAGCAACATCAATGTATAGCGCTGAGGGGTAGTGTGTTCTTGTTGAGAAACATACGTGAAGACATGCTTACACATGCAACTTCACCAATTTACAACCTGCTTGTGTTGTTTCATTGCTGATAATATATGTAGATGAACAAAGTTTGTGTTACTTAGATCGAGAAGTGAACGTTTATTCGTCAGCGAAAGTCTTTTTTGACAGCTGCTGGTGCCAAATGTGTTGTGACTTTTGCTGATGATTAAACAATACAAACAAAGGTTGAAAATGAGTGAAGTTACAGTGTCAGAGGTGAACATGTTACATGTGTGTAAGTATTGCTAACACAACTCAATCTCATGGGAAATAAATGTTAAAAAAGTACAAATCTTTTATTTTGAAGGTGCATAAATGTTTGAAATTATTTTTGTAAAGCACAAATATCATATTTCATTCATTAGGAAAGGAAACTAAATTTGTATGTTAAAAATATTTTTGTAATGAATGATTTGGTCTGAATAATGAAGAAATCAGTCAATAACAGTTCAGAATCGATGTGAGAACGCCGGCAGTGCTGTTTAAAAGCATCTCAGGGTTAGACATCTAGAAATGGACAAAAAAACATTTCTGTAAATTCTAGACTAATAGTTGAAACACTAAAGATGATTTTCTTTAGTCTTAACATAATTCCCAAAGATACCTGTGTGATATTTTATAGTTTTGATGTGCTTAATATTATTCTAAAATGTGAGAATAATATTGATAAAGAATGAGTGACCATAAACCTTTGAACAGTAGTGTGCTTTGTTTTGCATTACTTTATATATTATAGCCTTAAAAGATGACTTAATAGCTAGTTGACTGTTGGTTAACATGAATTCTCAAAACTTGTTTTAGAGATGTGATGAATCAACCAAAATAAGAGCAGAATAAAGTATGTGCTGTAGACTATGAGAGATAAAATGATATACTGTCTAACTTTTGGTGTAATTTTGTGTAAATAGTCGAGCCAGCATCTTTTAGTGTACCTGCTATTGAATTGTGATCATAGACGTCACAATAAAATAACCACAGACACCGTCACCTCCATCTGTTTACCTTCAGCGGTCTATTTAGACAGATTACTCTGAAAGTTTTGATCTGAAATCCTCCTCGCAGCATCTCCTCTGGTTACCGTCTCATTTCAGACTTTTGTCTCTTCAGAAAACAGCCAAACGCAGGAGATGTTCTGTCTTACTATGCAATTTCAGTCCAGTTAGCTAATGGCGTTTCCTGGCGAGTCGGCCAGCTCTATGAATCAGGGCTGTTAATAGCCCATCGGTAATGCGCCTCACGCTGAGCAGGGCCGTGCCGGTCCCCAGGGGCTCCGGCTCCGTGGCAGATCCATTATTCATGCTTCAACCTGGGCCGCTGGGAGCCGGTGACACCTGAACCAGCACAATCACTCACGGCTTTAAGAGAGATGCTCCCGCCTGGGCCGGAGGGCACCGGGTCAATCCACCTAAAGACCCGCAAACTGACGACTGTGCCAAAGCCCATCCCGTCACTAGACTAGACGGATATCGCTTCACGTCGGCTGTTTACAGGATATTGTTGTGTACTGTACAGATGCAGAAAGCTTTGGTGTTTAGGTTTGATGTTTTCTCCATCACTAAGTGCAGTTGAAGTGTAATTGATTTTCCAGTAGCTACACTTGCAGATTAATTTCCAGAATGGCTGATTTAAAGACACACTCATCTACAGCCTGACATCCAATCTTAATAATGCAATGTCCGAAATGTTTGTAATGAATGATTATTATGTAGAAAAAGTTTGCGTTATCATTTGACCTCTAATTTCAGCTTCTGTAAAATGACCTAATTGTTCGTACGCTCGCGTGACGTGTTGTTTGCAAACGTAATTGCATCTTGCAGGTATCGTGATCAACGCATGTTTTAAAGATGCAGTTTTTTCTGCACAGATGAAGACATTATTGTAGGAACCTTCGTTGGTCACCCACCATGTTGGAATTTGGGTCCAAATTTAATTTAGTTTAAGAGCAACATTCGTCAGACAGGACTTAGTTCATTAACAAGGTTTGTATGCTTTAAATTGGAGTACAATTATGTTGAAAGCAAGAGAGAGACTTGTAAGTGTTTCCCGAGGTATTTAATGAGGCTTGGTCAAGTTTACTCGCCTGTAAATCTTAAAGCTTTAGGTACGGACTCGAGTTTGAGAGCTGCTTTTTAAATTGTTTTGAAATTTTAGAAAAAATAATAATGATGATTTGATGAATCCAAGGTCTCCTCCTAAAGTCATGACAAGCTGCTTTGTGTCTTTGTATAATAAACTGAGATTTTAAAATTGAAAAAATGATGCTGTTTGTGTTTCAGCTTAGCAGGTTATTAACTTGTTTCCCCACCTTGCTTTGTGCTGAGCTGATGATGCAAGATTTCAGACC
>CM032798.1:852500-962500 GCA_019155185.1 Beaufortia kweichowensis | reverse complement strand
TGCACTGTTTATGTGCACTATTTATATGCACTATTTATATGCACTATTTATATGCACTATTTATATGCACTATTTATATGCACTATTTATATGCACTATTTATATGCACTGTTTATATGCACTATTTAGATGCACTGTTTATGTGCACTGTTTATATGCACTATTTATATGCACTATTTATGTGCACTATTTATATGCACTATTTATATGCACTATTTATATGCACTATTTATGTGCACTGTTTATATGCACTATTTAGATGCACTGTTTATGTGCACTGTTTATATGCACTATTTAGATGCACTATTTATATGCACTATTTATGTGCACTATTTATATGCACTGTTTATGTGCACTATTTATATGCACTATTTATATGCACTATTTATATGCACTATTTATATGCACTATTTATATGCACTATTTATATGCACTATTTATGTGCACTGTTTATATGCACTATTTAGATGCACTGTTTATGTGCACTGTTTATATGCACTATTTATATGCACTATTTATATGCACTATTTATATGCACTGTTTATGTGCACTGTTTATATGCACTATTTAGATGCACTATTTATATGCACTATTTAGATGCACTATTTAGATGCACTATTTAGATGCACTATTTATATGAACTATTTATATGAACTATTTATATGCACTATTTATATGCACTATTTATGTGCACTATTTAGATGCACTATTTAGATGCACTATTTAGGTGCACTATTTATATGCACTATTTGTTGCAATTTTAGGTCAAATCCAGAATATTGTCATTGGTTGAGTTTTTATTGCCGTCTGAAGATGCCTCAAGCTGCAATCCATAACTTTTAACAGTTAAATAAACCCACCCTGATTCAAAATGGTAAGATTATAATGATTTTGCTGGATTTGACTTGAACACATGTAAAGAAGGTTATGTAAAAGTAACCTGCAGTTACTAGGAGCGAGTATTAGCATTGAAAACATGATTATTGATTGATCAACACCAGTAATAATGAATCATTCGACCATATAAGTTAAAGTATGAAATATTACATCATGTGAAAGTTCTGCCCGTCGTTCTGTCTCTCATATTCTTCTGAAGATGCATATCCATCCGGCCATAAGGGCAAATATCAATCTTGGCGTGTAATTACAGGGGGCAGAGCCAATAGAGAGCGGGATTATATGAGATAAATGGAGATGGCCGAGAAGGTCTATGATATTAACTCTGCTTTCCGTTTGCCGAGTCTGTGCCAGAGACTGCAATTTCTGCTTTTCTGATTGATCATTTAAAAGCCGGTTGAAAGTAAACAGGCGCTGTAAGACCGTCTGCCCTCCACCGGCGGCTTTCTGGGGGTCTGCGGTGTTAATGAATGCACGCTCAGGTCTGCTTGTGTTAATTGCTGAGTGATGGGAGATAGAAAGAGAGAGAGAGAGTCTATGGAGAGAGCCGGATCGATCCGAGCGGGTCCTGTTGTTACTGCTCTGTCAGGAGTGGATAACTGGCCAATTTCTCACAGGTATTTGGAGAACTTGTGTATGTGGGTTTGTGCAGGTAAACACGTGCGATTAATGGACATTCGTGCTCTGGAAATGAATGACAAAGATCAAGTGGTCAAGCGAGTGATTGAGGTGTTTATTTAGTACTGCTCTGATGATTCAATAACTTGTCTTAGACTGAATGAATACACTGTTTATTTTATTTATTGTGTTTTGTATTATTGTGCAGTTTGTATATCCCAACATTTGATGTGGACAGTCTGGTCTGTCGTCTTCAGGCATCATGAAAGGAAAGTTTGGGTTTGATATGAGCAGAAGAGATGACAGGTGATTGTGTGTTCTGCTTTATTGTGTGTTTGTTTGCTGACAGTGACAGTTTTCATTTGACAGCTTAAAACAAAACAGGTCGTGTCTCACGGGAAACATATTTCCAGATGATCTGCTTTAGCCGACTGTGTGAAAAGTGTTGTAATGAATTCATTCAGAGAGTTTAATGGGAAACAGCTAAAGCTATAAACTAGAACTCATTTAATTTGAAGACAAATGCTGAAATGTTTTTTTGTTCCAGTTAATACTAGTTCCTTGTCGTCTTTTGTAAGGGCTAAATTTATACAGCAATGAAAAGATCTAATTGCTCGAAGAAATAACATTTATTCATTCTCTCTCTCTCTGGTCTCTCTCTGGTCTCTCTCTCTCTCTCTCTCTCTCTCTCTCTCTCTCTCTCTGGTCTCTCTCTCTCTCTCTCTGTCTCTCTGTCTCTCTCTCTCTCTCTCTCTCTCTCTGGTCTCTCTCTCTGGTCTCTCTCTCTCTCTGGTCTCTCTCTCTCTCTCTCTCTCTCTCTCTCTCTCTCTCTCTCTGGTCTCTCTCTCTCTGGTCTCTCTCTGGTCTCTCTCTCTGGTCTCTCTCTCTCTGGTCTCTCTCTCTGGTCTCTCTCTCTCTCTCTCTCTCTCTCTCTCTCTCTCTCTCTCTCTCTCTCTCTCTCTCTCTCTCTCTCTCTCTCTCTCTCTCTCTCTCTCTCTCTCTCTCTCTCTCTCTCTCTCTCTCTCTCTCTCTCTTAGATTGTACCATTTTAAAGTGGCAAAAGGCCACACGGGTGACGTGTTTAAAATGCCAGAATGTCCTTGTAGATTTTCGTCGCTCTGATGAATTGCCTTCGTAAATGCTAAAACCTGTCTGTGTGTTCACCATATGTTTTTAAAAAGTGCCTGAAATTATGGTGTTCTCACATCTGTTCCAGTTTTAACAATGAAAAGTTTGTCACAGTGTCGCCACTTTGCAGCTTTTTTGGACAAGAATTGTCCACTTTACATCTCATGTTGTTTGTCTAAAGATAACTATGACAATCACTATATTAATGTGTTCAAATTTGTTTATTTATATATTTTTAATATATTTATTAACATTATATATTATTAGTTTGCATGCTGTAGTTTTCCATTTTTAATGTGTGAGCCCTTTAAACTGAATGGATTTTGATTGGTTGTCAATGTTTTATCAGGCCTGTTGTCACACGACTTTTCTGTAAAATTCCCTCTCCACATGGTGGCAAGATGTAACATTTTACATCAACAGCGGCGGATTAAACGTAGACGACACAGAGTCAACATTTAGCTTTTTGTTTTTACATACGCTGAGCTCTTGTCTCGGCGAATGGCCATCACAGTTTTGTCCTCAGTTTTGTACGTACGATCGAACGGCTCTAAAAGGCTAAAAGTGTCCTGTTGATTCACTCGGAGGCAGAAGACTTTCTTGATCTTGTAGTGTAAGTCTGTCAGGGGATGTTGAACCACAAAACCAGTGTCCTTGGATTGATTTGAGAGTCGTAATATTCACAGCGTAATGGAATTGATCTTTATAACAGGATTGGGCGAGTGGTGAATGATGTCATCAGATGGGTCTGTGATTTTGGCAGCTTGTCATTGACGGTTTGTAGAGGCTAATTTTCGTATTCATTGTGTTTTGCTGATTAAACGAGAGGGAGTAGAAAGGTTGAACATGGCAAAAAATCACAACGTAGTAAAATTCTGCGTGCGGAAACAAAGATGTCACTTTCAGAAAGGGGGAAATGCATCAAACGGTCCCGCTGCACACCGTCGACCGTCATTCATCGCTTTTATTTGTTGTCGTCTGTGAAAAGCAAGTGGTAAACACTCCATCACAGGACGTTTGCAATGAAAGGAAAATAACATGATTAACAAATATCTCTCAATGCTGCGAAGCAAAGAGAGTTATTGTGTCACACAAGATCCTCAATCATTTCCTAAAAAGCTACAGTAATATTGCTTCATCTCCCTGTGGTTTATCGCTCTGTGTATATACAGCTGTGCATACGCAAAAAATATAATCATATTGCATTTTATTTGTTATTGGTTACCTCCCCAGAAGAGATTTTATTGCTCAGCCGTTGATCATTTATGTCTCAGATCACATAATGAAGTACAATAGACTTCAGTTCTATAAGGAATTTGGTGATTAATGTTTGAGTTGATATTGAAATCTTGGTATTTTGGCAGAGACATCATTGAGACCTGAAACTCTGAAGGATTCGACTCCTGGAAGGAGGAAATCTGATGAATTTGCTCTCGATTTGATCCCATTGCTCTCTGAGAGAAACAGAAAATCTTTCATTTCTCTTTCTTACAGATCAGTCCTCTTACCTGCGTCTCTCTCTCTCATTTTTACTCTCTTTACTCTTGATGTTTTTGAACCTCTTGAAAAAAGAGTGAGAAATTGCATTTAGATGCTCTGTGATCAGGTCAGCCATTCCCAGAGATCTGATGGAGAGAGAGAGTAACACGGACACTGTCACTTATTCACTGTCAATCAACACAGAGCCGTTCATTTACTCGTACTGTCTGCTTAAAACATTCATCTGAATCATTTTCTAGCCAGATATATCAATACTCGTCTTGGTTGAATGAGATTAAATGAAGAGCAAATTTTTGTTTAAGTCTCATGTGTGTCTCAGATATTTCTCCTGAGAAAAAGAGTCAGAAATCTCACAAATGTCTTTCAGAAGAGATCTCAACAATAACACAAACTGAACTTTAAGGTCAATTTAATTGAAGATTTCAATATTAACAATATAAAATGTACCCAAATCCAGATTAATTTACCGACAGTATACAATCTACATTTATTTAACAAATGACTCATTTGTTTGTTTTATTTCTCCTATAAAAATTTTTAGGAGAAACATCTGAGACTTAAGCTGAAACTCAAAACTCCTGAACTATAAAAGAGAAACGTCTGAGCAAAGTATGTAAAAGGTCAATGAATGGCAGAAGGTATTTGTAAAAACATTTATTATGTTTGCAGTCCAATTTGGTGACGTTAGTGGTGCAGAAAAGACACATTTCACATTTACAGTAAACATATCATCGAGTAAATAATGTAACCCAACCAAATACAGGCTTCTGCTGTGAATGTGTGCAGTGACTTTATGTGTCATTCCATCTTCTCACAGCGGCCCACAAAGCACAGAAGAGCTTCTTCAAATGAGAAATCAATAATGTCAATAAGAATGCATTAAGATGGGCAGATGGTCCTGAGTGTCCAATCTGAAGCACAGTCATTCTTCCATTTCTTACCTCCAAATATTTTTTATACCCTCAACCAATAGGGCTATATTTAGACACCGGCTCTTCTAATTTCATGTCACAATCTCTCGATCTAACAGATATACCGGACCCGTGAGAGTATGTGTATGTGCGGTTCTCTTGTGTCCTGATTTATTTATTCAAAGACAATAGATTCTCCATGTATCTGATCTACTGAAGAAGATCATTATACTGTAGCAGGTTTAAGATCTTCAGACATTAAAAGATACAGTACCAGTCAGAAAACACTTCCTCACTGTTGTTTAGTCCACATTTAGAAGTAAACTCATCAAAACCATGAAATCATGTTAAAAAAGCATCTAAAAGAAATGAACACTATGTTATATTTAATCATCTTTAACAGTAGTCACACTTTGACTTTGTAAAATCATCCAGATTTTTGAGTTCTCAACCTGAGAAGCTTTTTAAACAACACTGAAGACATTTCTATCTGTACTGACAGATTTGTATTTATTATTTCCTCCAAGTAATCCATTTATCCATTTTTCTCTACAAAAGTCATTTCAAACACTGAAATATACACGTTCAGATTTTGAAGATCATGAGAAATATTTTTGTCAATTGTGTCTAAACTTTTGACTGGTACTGTACATGAGATGTGCATGTTGGTTATAAAACGTCTCTTGGTTCGTTTTAAAGTTTCTGTTGTGATTTGGGCGAAGATAGAAAGACAGTTTTCAATACTGTGTGTGTGTAAATTAGCAAAACGCTGTGATCACATCCCACCAGTCTCAGAGGAGTCCTCTGTCTAAGCACTTTTCTGAACATTTGTTCATTAAATCTAATTTGTTAGGAAAGCAGTTGAGTCAGATTTCCATAGCGTTACCTCCCAAACTAATGAAATGATTCAATAGCGCAGCGAGCAGGCACACAGACGAGCACAGGAGCTTCGTTTACTATTCTGAGAGCGTTAGATATAATGAGCCGAAGCGATCAATGGCCCTGAGGTTATGTACTGAGCAATTATCATTTGCCAAGCCAAACTGCATTGGTGTCAAAAACATTTGGCTCTCTGGAAAGCCTGTTGTATTTCCACGTGACCAGCGTCACAAGAGATACGAGCAGAAACATGAAAGCTCTTCTCTCAGGGCCTGATTTAACTTCTATTTCACCAGGCATGACAATAGCAGCGCTTCGGTTATGAAGAAAGGCTGTTTCTCCACGCGCCGGTGTTGCGATGGAGAGCTGACACAGTTTCATAGTCCTCAGATGTCTCGGTATCAGAAGGAGTAGTCTGCAAACGCTCTGAAATGTTTATAAGATGCTCGTGATAAATGATGACGTCGTCGGCTGCATTCATACTGCATAAGGTGAAATATGTATGAATATTTTACGGTATTGTGTGCTCTTATATCTCGTGTGCAACACAATAGAGGCATTTTTGTATCTCTTATATACACGCAAGTACTGCGTCCATGATTTCCATGTCGAATGTTTAGCTCCATTTGTTACCTGAAAAAAAGACAGAACACCAGAATATTAGAATTGCATCATGTGTTTTTTAATCTACTTAACCTGTTTATTATTGAGTATACACATGAAAATCCCAAATGCTGTTTTTTATATTTTGTATATTTTCATTTTTTATTTTTTTCCCAAACTACAATTTTTAAACCATTTTTATAAAAAAAAAAATAACATTAACTTTTTGCAAATTATTTTTTTCTTTATATTTAATGAAAATTTGTCAAATATTTTTCTTGCATCTGATTTTTTTCCATCAATATATAGTTTGTCTAATTTTGATTAGAATTATGAATATTAAAGTGAGTTAACAGGTTAAACCTAAATGAAGTTTTTTTGCACCGGATGAAGCCACATATCACACGTGTTCACCACAGAATAACCGCTACCATTATGCAGATATAATGTTTAATAATGTTAATAATGTCAGTACAGTCGTCAGCTTTACCTCCAGTGGCTGGTGAAGTCTACAGAGCGCCTCGATTACTCATTAAATTGCTGTTTTTATGTTTATAGCTCATTTCTAAAGGTGAAGTATCTTCTGTCACTCATCCATGTTTTAAGACTCTTTCATCTTCAGCATATAAATCTTCATTATAGAATTGTGTCAGATAAATATCAGATAACATACTTTCCAGTTTGCTTTCCAAGTTGACACAGATGAAGCAGAAGCAAATACTGCTTTACATGTGAATACAGCGGTTTTCTGCACTGAAAAGACTCTCTTTTATATTGTGAAGGAAATTTGCAAATGAATTTCAAAGCTGCTGGCAGAAGTTTTCTTTCAAGGCTCAAGGTCTTTTGCTTTGGCAAATATCTCTCTTCTGGAGTCTTCACATGAGCAGACCTACACTTTGTTTTTCACATTCTGTCTCTTTACAATCTAGATCTACTTTGATGTTCATCTGTACTGGCTTTTGTTCATCATATTTTATCTACCTGGTGATCTTTGTACGTGCACTTTGACAATAGTGATGGGTAAGATATTTTTAAAACACTGGCTTATACTTGTTTTTATTATGTAATATATACTTGTAAAACTCTTTAATAATTTAAGTCATTGTGATCTCACAAATGACATTTGTGAGATTTCTGACTCTTTTCTCAGAGAAATATCTGAGACACACGCGAGATTTAAAGGAAAGTTTCTATTTGATCTCCATTTAATCTCATTAATGTCTCTAAAAAATAATTGAGATCTCATCTGTGATTTTTCCTTCTTATGATTCAGACACGCTTTAAACCATAAAAGTCTTGTGTTTTAAGCAGTATCTTTGAATTATGCCTATAATTCGATTTCTCTCTTTCCTCTTGTTTCTCAGGCTCTTGTGTAGCTTCAAGCCAATCTTTTTATGTAAATTGAGTCTGATCTAATATATATCAAAAGAGACATGATGTGAGACTCTCATTTACTCTGTTTCTTGCGAGTCTGTAACGTTCTCCCTTCTCTTGCACTTCTTGCTACGTTGCCGCATTCATCTTTTACTCATCATCTCTCGCCGGTTTCAGCGCTCTTTTCTGAAAGGCATTCGGGGAATTTGTTTTCTTTTTCCCACGTTCGCGATCGCATTTCTTTCTCGTGGTAAATAATGCTATTTCATCCTGCGTTTCGCCGACTGTAAGAAAGCGCTTCATGAAAATCACACCACGTCTGAAGCTGGAAAGTTTGGGATCTCTCGGCCCTTCGCGTGACTTTGGTATTCTGTGTTAATGTTTAAGTTTGTGGAGTATTGTTGGTCGCTGGCCTTACTCTGCATCGCTCTATTGACAATATTAAGCGTCTTTCTTTCTTCTTACTGTAGCTTTTGCCTGAAGTGACATTGCTAAAGGACAAGTTGGCATTGCTGAATAAAAGCTGATTGATAGACTGTAGTTTTCAAAGCACACGTTTGAAGTGTTGCTCGCTGGAGATTGAGTTTCTGGGGGTTTGAAATGAAAAAGAGTTGCAGGTCTTTGTTGAAGGACTTCTGTGGAAGTCTCACAAAAAAAAGATCTCTGTTCCTTTAATATATTTATCATTAAAGCTCTCAAAGTCAGAGAAGCTACTGTAAAAGTGTATTAAAACATTTTGATTCAGCGTTCAATTAAGACATTTAAATGTTTTATTGCTATATAACGCTGCCTTCTGTATCTATTCTTGTACCAATTAGGAGTATTTGGTTGAATTAAAATGAATTTATTGGCCTTTAAAAGCCTACAGACCAAACCCTCCGCAGATTACAAACATAAATTGAAATTTAAATGGTTGTTTTGTAGTGCGCTGTTCCAATTTAGACTGATTTATTGTTCTCACTAGATTTATATCAGAAAAAAGTTTATAAATGTTTTTATAGTATTATAAATGTTTTGGTTTTGAATGCTTTAAGGTTTTACCCATCTGCTGTTTGTTTCTTGTGTAGATTTAATCACTGAGGTACAGTCCTCTCTATATTTGCACATTTCAGAACCATTAACAGAACCAAAACTTTTCTTTTCTTTAACCTGATAATGGTCACTGCACACATTAAAATGCATCCGAAATAAAAACTTTTTAAATGTAAAAATTTTAATTTTAAATTATTGATCATACAGATAGAAATGTATAATTTTATCTTTTTTCATGTTTGTTGAGATCAGGTATTTAAAAAAAATATTAGTAACATTCACATTTTTATTACATTTATCATTTTGTTTATTTTTATGAAAATTTGTCAAATATTTATTCTTGAGTTGTATACTTTTTCATTAATATATAGCTATTTTTTCATGATTAGAATTAAATTTCCCTATGAAATATTAAAGCGAATGGTGACAGTTAACAGGTTAAATGCATCCGCCTCTGAATAAGATCCAGTTTTCGGTCCAGGATGAACCGTCACGAGCAGAAATACAGAACAAACGGGAGCCGGTTGCCATGAGCGACCCATTTGCCGGCCATCAGTTCAGAGGGTCTGAAAGTGAAATGGACAGAGAGACTCCAGAGGTAAAGAGAAGAAGATAGCAGTGTTATTATGGGGTGTATTCTCAGTAAAGCTCAGGCCCTCGGCCAGAAGGATAGATGCCGTTTAAAGTGGGAGAGTTTATCCCGGATGCAGGCGGTTTGTGAAGCATCACCTCAGGACGAGACATTAAAGAGCTTCACGCTGATCTGCTAATACACACGCGCAGACGCAGACACAGTCGGCCGCGCGGATGCTATCGTCTGCGCGCAGACAATCCCACCCTCTGGTTCTTCAGTTACAGCTCTGATTAAGAGATTAAATCGCTGCTAAATCTGCGCTTTCTGTCCCAAAGCGTCTTTCTCTTACGGTTGGCCAGGAGTTTGCCCTCTTTTTCTGTGCCACACTTACGGCTTTGCATAAAAAATCTGTTTACAAGGCGCCGCTCTATCACTTTTCCTTCATTTAGGCCAAAACGTTTAAAGGAGCAGTTCACCCAAAACCCAACAGCATACAGGTGTGGAATGACATGAGGTTGATGAAATAATGACTTTATTGTGATGTTTTATTAAAGTGAATTGTGAAGTCATTAGATCACATCTGTGTTACACGACTGATAAACAGCCTAATACTGTACCGCAAGTGCTTTTCCTTTGACTTGAATTCATGGCTTTTATCTTAAGAAACTCAAGGCTGCCTCCAAGCAACAAGACGCAATTTTACATACAAACACTTTCTATCCAACTTTCTAAGTTTCCTGAGGTTTTGTCAACTCATTAAATCCATATAACACAGGCTTAGAGTTTTATACTAATCACAAGCCTATACTTTCTGAAAAACACATTATTATTATCATCTGCTGTGTTTATTCTTCCCCATTCTGAGTAAAATATACTGCATATATTGATATTAAACTAAGCCCAAGAATAAAAACTTTAATGATAACTACATTAGCATCCACACTAACGGATGATAAAGTTACTGTATGTTTATTTCAAGCTCGCACACAGCAGTTTCACATTTTAATTGTGTGAGCTCCTTTAAATGATGTTTTATATCAGCTAGAATAAAAATCGCTCTGATCGTGATCTCAGTGATACAGTTGTACATTTTCTTATTCTCTTTTATAACTATCTTTATTGTTAAATCACTCATCATTGGTTTGAATAGTTTGTGTTTTAAAAGCATCTCTAGTGGATGATGTCTGTAGTCGTGTAGTGATGTCAACATGAGCGGTGTTTGCAAATGATTCACACGCTGAAGTATGAATTCATACAAAATTGTAAAGTAGTTTTCCTTGAGATTAGATTGACCTGTTGTTGTATTGTTAAGACAACGAGGATTCTGTAAGAAAATAGGTTGGACTTCATTTTATCCATCAGGAATTGATTGGATTGTAAAAGTGTTTCATGCCAGAATAGAAACGGACCTGAATGGGATTTTGCAAAAACATTGTCTAGATTGTCTATTAGATAACTTTATTATCCACACAAGCTACAGTAGGTTACATCAGCCGAACAGGAAGGTTGTTTGGTGGGCGATACGGTGATGAAAGATTACACGTCAAACATTTTTTATTTGCAATAACGTGCAGAGATGAATCATGTGGAAAAACACAGCAGAATAAATGTAAATCAGGTGAATTTTTTAATTGTAATGTAAAAAGATTTTTCTGTTAATCATTTTAAAAATGTGAAATGCATGTTTTTTTAGCTCTACTATCAATATGAGATTCTTTTAATAGACTTAAGAGATGCATTTCGAGCCATTATATGTAGATGACGATCTTTCTTCTCATCTTGTAAGAGACACTAAATGCTTCACAAAATGATAAATAATGTTGTAATATTCATAAACTCAAGGGCACAATCACAACCAGTGGATTATTACTTTTATAATATATCATAATACAGCAGTATGATCAAACATACCAGTGTTTAATAAATAGTTTTATGAATTTTTTTACTAACCATAAATAATATAGTTCATTAGTCACACTGATATTTTCAGTGTATGACGTTGATCATTGCTCATCTAATCATCATTAAACTTTTATACAGGTGACTGGGTTTAATCGAGAACTACAGCTGAACAAGGTGAAAAGACAAAATTCTTTCTTCATTTATCATTTTGCCGTGACATGAGTTCACACAAAGTTAGATAATAGCAGATAGATGTGTGGGTGAGACTGTTACTGTGGGCACTTTGTCAGACTTTACTAGTGTTCAGTATTTTAGCCGAGCTCACTGCCACACCGTCTCCATGACGACTTTGAGAAAGATACTTCTTCCCTCGCTGGAACTGGCCTTGCTATTACAGCTAACACAATAGCCTATTAAAGCTCACGGAGAACTGTGTGTGTGTGTGTGTGTGTGCATGTGTGTGTGTGCATGTGTGTGTGTGCGTGTGTGTGTGCGCGAGTGCATGTGTGTGCATGTGTGTGTGTGTGTGTGCGCGAGTGCATGTGTGTGTGTGCGCGAGTGCATGTGTGTGTGCGTGTGTGTGTGTGTGTGTGTGTGTGCGTGTGTGTGTGTGTGTGTGTGTGTGTGCATGTGTGTGTGTGTGTGTGCATGTGTGTGTGCGCGAGTGCATGTGTGTGTGCGTGTGTGTGTGTGTGCACGAGTGCATGTGTGTGTGTGCATGTGTGTGTGTGTGCATGCATGCGTGTGTGTGTGTAAGCGTGTGTAACATACACACGTGGGACATTTTTTTGGTCCCCATGAGGAAAACAGTTTAGTTATAAATCACACTAAATGAAGTTTATTTGAAAATGTAAAAGTGTAGAAAGGTTTGTGTGAAGGTTAAGTTTAGGGGTAGAGTGAGAATTACACCATTTAATTTACAATTTGTACAGTTTAAAAGTCATTATGTCTATGGAAAGACCTCATAGAACATGAAAATCTGTTTAGAAATACTAATATTAATCTTTTTTTTTTAAATTCCAGTTTTGCATAAAATAATTTCAGCACTGTAGCAATGCAGACAGCACGGCATCATTTATTATATGTGAATGTGATATTAAAGTCAGCATATTTTTTGTAATATTGCAATGATTATTATAAATGATTTATCTGTGCATGTCATACATTTTTACATGATTCATGATTTATCATCAAAAACATTAACTTTCCTCCAAGTAACATCTCTCCATGAGCTTCTATTGATCCAATCAAATTCTGATGAACAAAATCAAGTCCCGTTCTACTTCTTTTTATAATTCCAGAAGTTAGTAAGAAATATCAAGTTCCATTTCATGCTGGTTTTAATATTAGAAGATTTTTTTTTTCTTTTTTATATTTATTCTTGTCTCTTGTTTTAAGATAACCCATGAATTATTTCACTGACCTGCACATTTAATCTCTCATTTCTCATTCAGTATCCTCACTCACATCTCAGTTTTGCAGGTCTTTTTGCACGTTTTCTTCCTCTGTTTTAATCCAAACTAACATCCTGCCCTGTGAGAATGTTTCTACAGAATTTACAATCAGTGTTTTTATCAACTTCAGAAGTTTTATGTCTCAGTAAGTCATCTGTCAGATATCTGTTGTTCAGCGGCGGTTCAGAAGCGAGGTGTGGGTATTTGTGTGGATTAGTGTTTCGTCAGGATAAAGTTTGCGTGATTAAGCAGTAGTTAAAACATAATTAAAAGCGCTTAAATAGAGGCAGATCTTTCCCAGGGGAGGCGGAGAGGACCTCAGGGGGAACAGGCAGATAGTGATTAAATGAAGTCTGCGGGTTATCGAATAGGCCGGGTGAACAAAGCGATACGGCTTTCTTTCTGTTCTCAATCTCTCTCGCTCTTCTCTTTGCTCTGACAGCAAAATATATGTAATGACTGTGTTTTTTTAACCCACTTTAGTTTCCACCGATGCTCTTGGGAAGGCTGACATGGGTGTGCGATTGAGTATTTCTGTCATTTATCAGCATGAAAGAGAGAGAGAGAGAGAGAGAGAGTGCCCTGCCATTTTCTCTCTGTTCCATTAACAAATTACCTCCCTCCCTGCGCTGCGATTAGATGTACATCCCCAAAATTAATTTGCCTCTTAGTAAGAAAACAATTAAGTCGACTCTATTGTGTGACTCTGTGTGTGTGTTACTAAAGACTAAGATGATGAAAAATAGGAGTGTGTCGTAGAGAATCTGGATCTGATGAATGTATGCTGTGATTTATCGTGAAGGATGTTTAAATCTTCATGGATAATCTGTGTAGCACATGTGAATGATCTTACATGAGAAGATGACACACATTTCACAGATTATTAGGCCCGTTGGGATAAATATGAATCAAATGCAGATGCATTGTTCATTAATAGCATCAATACATATCTGACACAATCTCATGGTCATTTGTAACTGTTGTTTTTATACGTTCATACAATTTTATTCTTATATTTTAGTATTATAACCATCAATGGTGTTTGCACCAGTGGGTTGTGTTTAGGGTTGGATCTTAATTGCTGGTTTTTTTCTAGTAATCTGATCTTTTTTGCACAGTTTGGTTTGAATTTATATGAACTAGGAACCTTAAAATACTTATGAATTCCTGTGAGATTAGATATCCGGGTTTTGTTTGATGTTGCCTCACGTTTTTATTGACGTCTTCTGATATTAATTAGCTCTTGTCAATAAAGTAACAAAAGTCAAAAACTTTCCACAAGAATAAATACACTGTTAAAAATAAAGCAATGCTATAGAAGAACCATTTTTGGTTTCCCAAAGAAAGAATCATTTCTTTCTTACTTGTTATAGTTTAATGAACCGCTTTCCACTACAAAGAAACTGTTGTGTAAAACAGAAAGGTTGTATGTTGAAGGTTCTTTATAGAACCATACAGCCCAAAATGGCTGTGTTATGTCATGATGATGCTTCACGTCTCTGACGTGCACATACAGTAGTTCTCTGTGGATGCTGCAGGATGATATATGGTGTATTCTGTATTGACCCGTCAGCATCCAGAGAATGATCAGTTTTATAATGATTTATTAAACATTGACTGTCTCACGGTCATGTGGTTTGATATTTAAACACCGAGGCAGCTGTTCATCAGATGAAAGTAAAAGATTACTGCTTGAAAATCCCTCTTTTGGCTCAATGAAGACAAGACGCTGCCAAACATACAGTACAAGCAAACTTTGCAGATTCTTAAAGATTACAGATCTTTACAAGTCCTAATACAGCAAATGGACATGTCTGAAAGAGTTTTAGTTTGCCATCTGTGAATTTGCTGTAATGGACTGTGGATTAACGTCAGACTCATGGAAACATAAGATAATCTAATGAGGACGTTGGGGAGATATATTTTTAAGGATCTGTACCAGGTGATCTCTGATGGTCTCTGTACGCTATGTAGAAAGGTAAAATCTCATAGGCTCATTTAACAGGATTAAATGATTCCTATAGTTTGTTTGTATCTATAATTGCTTCAATTATCATAAACTAAATGCACGGCAGAATAAAATTGTCCATAAACAAAATAAATAGCTCTAAACGTCTAAACATAAGCTAACAAATCTGTTTAATGTTACATATCGTACCGTTCTGCTTTATAAAGTATTAAAGACATTAAAGACATCCATAACACTCTGATTTATTTTTTACATTTCGCAGTATTTTGTTGAGGGATAGCAAACCAAAATTGACATGCAAATGTTTGTTAAAGTCATTATTCAGTGCTGCCCTGTTCAGATTCAGTCTTTATGTATTTCACGCACGTCTCTTTGTGCTCTATAGAATTTGAATGCTGTCAAAGTCTATTAACTCACGTGTAATTGTACCTTAAGGCCTCACTGAAATACCTTTTAAATGAATGGGTCGCTTCCTCCACAAAGCAATCTTTCTTTTAGCATGCGTCGAGTTTACAGGCTTGAACGGCATCGTTATTTTATTTTTTACCTTAATCTCATTTGTGTGTGCTATTGTTCATATATCTTTAATTATAGATAGTTTGTGTACTGAGCATTGATGTCTATTGTTCTGTCTTGCCTACCATCTTTCAAAAGAATTCAGTAAATGACTTTAAATCACCAAATTAATTCAATTTATATTATTATTACATTGATTTATACACAGTGATTTGCTTGTTTAATATCATTTCACTGTTTTAGTTTGTCAATTATATTTGTGTAAAATATATGATTTAGTGTTTTCTATTTGGATGCACAACAGCGTAATCAATGCCTAGAAAAATATGGCTGTGTTAGATAAAATGTCAAAGCAATTCTCATTTATTTTAAATAACATTAAATAGCATTTCACAATAAAATTTAATGGCTCTGTAGTTTAGTGGTTCAAATCCTTACAATATAATGAAACGTGAAATGCAGACAATCCATTATTTAATGATATTTCAACATAGTCGTGTATGCATGTTGTGATGTAATGCCATCCAAAATCTTGAAGTGCGTCCAGGTACATTTAAGGTCATTACACCTCCCGTGACAAACAGTTTTAAGTAACCTGTATTCCTATCACATTCAACCTAGTGTCTAAGTGGCTTTTATTTTGATTCTCAGAGAGAGAAAGTCTTTAGTGCTTTACGTGCCACGATTACCGATTTGGGTCTTTTCACGTCACCGGTGGAATTTACCACAGTAATTACACCATCTAAAGCTTTCTGACGGGATGCCAAGATATAAAAATCTGCAGTGTGCAATAACACGAGAGTTTCCAGTGGCTGTGACTTCAGTAGGAGCGCTGTCAGCTTCAGAAAGACTTTACGCTACGCTGAGGAATCTAATTGCAGGACTAACTGGGGCAGAATGCTTGGAAAGTGGTTTTGAGAAACCGCCGCTTGGTGCCTGACGTACGAGGAAAACTCTTGTTACTTCAGGATTAGATATTAGATAGATAACAGAGGATTGTAATATGAAAGTTGAATGTTTTGGATTGCTTGCATATGATTATATATTAGTGCATATTGAGAATCATAATGAAATATTCTTGCTTGGAGAGTTTTTTTCAGAGAGTTTAAAAATGAAATTTCAGTTTTTTTCATTTTCTTTGTCATTTTAAAAGAATGATTTTAAAATAATATTCACACAGTTTTTTTCTCTCCCAACGAACTTAATTGTGACGTCTGTCAAGCTTTAGAAGGTTTCATAGACCATTATTTTGACTAAGTGGTTAACTAAAAGAACTTTTAACATTGAAACAAAATGTTTTTTTGTAGTGGAAAAAGCTTTAGACTATAAAACAGAAGGTCATTTGCTTAAAACCAAAGGGTAAATGTTTTTTTAAGGAACCAAAAATGCTTCTTCTTTATGGCATTGCTTCAAATAACCTTTTCTTTTTGCACTTCCTGCCAGATGATGAAGTAACAGATTGAGTGTTTGAGTTTGTCTCAGTATAAAGTCAAGTCAAGGTGAACATCTCTTTAGATCTCTTCAATGTCATCTGCAATGGGTGGCTCAAGCTTTGTCGCTCTTTATTCCCCATAATACCTTGTTTTGTGTCCTTTAAGTCGAGGACAACAACGCCACCGTGACTCGCATAACTGTTTCAAAGACACAGCTGATCCCTGTTGATTTTCATTTACATTTAGGCATTTAGCTGACGCTTTTATCCAAACATTAGGAGACATATTTACTATAGTAAATATGAAAGTATGCTACAGTTTATAAGTTCACTATAGTCAATACTACAGAATACTATAGTATACATTAACAAATTGTAATGATAAGAATAATATATTACAATACACTATAACTTACTACAGTTATTCAATCGCTATAGTCAATATTACAGAATACTATAGTATATATATATTAATGTACTAAAGTGCACTACAATTTACTACACTTTACTATGGTAAACATGAAAGTATACTATAGTATTTTTCCATGTGGGTTGTGGATAATTAAAGATGTGATGTACATCACGTTATATTTCTCTGTTCCAGACAAACTTTGAAACATTGTAAATTCTGCCTGATAATGTAGCAACATGTCCTGAGACCAAATATAAATGAATCCTTCAAAGGAAGCGTCCTGGCTGAATCCCAGTTGGCTTTACTGTAAAGAAACCCAGTTTTCTGTCCTCACAGTACGTGAGATTAGGATTAACGCGTCCCAGATCTTTGCGTGTTTGGGCTCACGGATGGTAGACTGCACTATTTCCAGTGGATTTGGATTTGAGGTATGAATGATTTTTCTGGTAATTTGGCTGTATTTCTCATAACCCCTCGAGTTCTGCATGTAGTTCAAACCCGGCCCATAATAGAGTCACCATCATCTGTCAAAGCTTTAAAGCTGTCAGGACGTACAAAAAAGTTTCATACACACACACACACACAGTTTTATACGTTGGTAGGACTGTATGTCCCCATATTCAAAAGTCATACTTTCCCGTTCATCTCGGGATGGAGCTCTTGTTGTTTGCAGGTGATTTACCCGGCGAGCGTTCATCATCACAGCGTGATGTTTTACATTGAATCAGTCAGGTGATGTAATATCTGTCATGCACACAGCTCCCGCTGCACTTCTTCTAGTCTGGTGTATTGATTTTTTATGGCAGCCCATCCACAGTTTTTTAAACTCGATTTTCTGATACTGATAGCCAGCAGACCGTGTCTGTATTTCAACAGGTTTTAAAGGGCCACGTGAGACGATGTTGAGTAAACAAAATGTTTGTTGCAGACTTTTATTTATCACGATTGGAGAGAAACACAGTCATCCGTGTCCAATTTGAGAAAAGCTCAGGGTGAAAGTTAGTCTTCATCGCTACCCAACGCACTTTTATGAGGGCTGCTATAAAAATCTCATAAAAAGTGCAGGATTTCCCCGTCGGATTGCTTTCGAATTGTGTTTGTGAAGTACGTTTTGCTGATTCTTATAGCGGACAGAAATCTCGAGACATCAGAGAGACTTTTAATGTACCGATGGGTGGACAAACATCTGTTAATTACAGGAGAACATGCGATTAACTGATGCCGTGAAATAAGAGCATCACGCTTCGGTCTAACGCCTAATGAAAAATGAAGAGCGTTTGATGGAGTTTTGTGTCCGTGGAGGTTTAGATGTGCTGTGAATGAAGCGACTGTGACTGTTTCCAGCTGGAAGCCGCTCAGAATTCCCAGAATTAACCGCAGGGAGTCCGGGATGTTGAATTGAGATTTTTATTGAATTGACAGGAAGATGAAGCTACTGAATTGTGATTTAAGGAAGTTTAACACTGTAGACACACAGTAGAGATTTGTATCTTGTGTTTTATGTGATTAGTGCTTCAGGATCCACATTGACTAGATTTATATAACAGATGAGCTGTTCTAAAAACATTCTGCAGTATTTAATAGGATGTCAAAAGCAAAAAAACGGAAGTTCATGAGCCTTTTGCTTTACTATGATTATATAAGTAGTTTTATTTCACATTTTTTGGGACATTTATTATTGAAGTTTTTTGGCTTTTAGTTTGAATGTGTTAAATTTAAGGATCTGTAAACTGTTAGTCATAAAATGTTCATGTTTAGAAGAGACAAGCATTTAAAATCTGCAGTTTTTATATAGATCAACATCATCCTGTACTAGGATTTTGTACTATTTTATAAAGGGGAGGAGTTTTGAAGTAAAAGTTATCATTATACATAGCAAAAACTTGAATGAATTTGATATATTTTATCTATTAAATTGTATTCAAGAGTATTCTAAACTAAACTGTGTTTTTTTCCCAGATTCTTTGACTTGTTGGTTTTGTCCTGTGTATTATGAATGTGATGAACGTTTTGCAGGTCTGAAGTACATCTTGACCCCAGCGGGAGGTGTTTATCTACATCTGGAGTCAGTTTGTGATATGTAATGTTTGCGTTTAATTTGCTACTGTCGTTCATACGTCTGTGACGGCTGTTACGGCCTGCGCGACGGCGGACTCGGTCGGGGAGAAATGAGTCTCTCTCACATGCAAACAGACAGCCGTTTCCTTTTATTTACCCGTGACGTTTTGCACTTGTAGGCCGTCGAGGCGAGTCACAGCTGAGAGCCGATAACAGTGATTAAATGTAATCTAAATGGCACTCGTCTGGTAAAGTCACAGGGATCTGATGCGAATGCAGTGATCATTTGAAGCTTGTATTAATCTCACACGGTACGATGTGTCATCTCCCAAACAGTGAAAATCTAAAAAAATCATCTCTAGATGTGTTGCGTAACATCACAGGCGGTAATGAGTGTTAATGATTCAGAAGAATATTGTTTTTTGCTCTTTTAACCGCGCCGTACATCACTGCGCTGAAATTTATCCGCACAATGAAGAGGAGATTTGTGATGAACAAATGAAGATTTTCTTCTGAACTTTCTGGGGTTGCCTGAGGGCTGTTGTCATCTCCAAATGAAACACACTTCTGTAGAATTGATAAACATCTCATTTCACTGAGTTGTGTCATGCGGTGTATGAGTTTATTTAGTTTGCTGTGATTTGATGATATTGTTGTGACAGTGAACGGGTGCATCCATCAAAACTGATGTTGCTGAATTGATTCGAGAGGAGACACATATTTAATGCTTTTGCAGGAAAAATCGTAGCAGCAGCTGCTGGTGTAAACCTTGTATTAGTGAAAGTTATCTTCAGACGTCTTTGACAGCTGTGGTTTTTCATGTCTTTTAAAATTTGTATGTAATGTCAGATTGATATGAATAAGAATAGGTGGTAGATTTGAATTTCTGTCGTTTATGTGCGCGTGGACCTTTGTCAGGATAAACGGCATATTTAAGACTGGTAGTGACAGATGTTCAATGGATTTTTTGTGGGACAAAAAATAAGATTAGCACTATAATACGGTACAATATTTTGAACAGACTGTACTGCCTCTGAAACAGTGTTGATTTCTGATGACATCACATTGGACGTGTTGTGATTGGTTGATGTTACCCAATAATTATTGATGTATTTATTGATGAATGTAATACAGTCATTCTTCATGAGCTGATAATATAGTACATGCATTAAATGCAATATAAAATAAAAGCATAAATGTTGTTTCTAAACAGGCGTTGAAAGATGTTTTGGTGGTGCAGAAGAAAATCCTCTTAGAAACCTCATCAGACTTCTTGCTCATTTGTAGCATAAGAAAACAACACAGTAATATAGTGCAAACAGCATTTGCCTAATGCTTTTGTCAATTGCTGCCTTTTGCCTTGTTCTCTGTCTCTGCACAGTAATGAAAACAATCTTTCAAGCTTTCCTCCTAAAGGTTAGATTCGGGACAGACGTGAGGTTTTGCGACTCAAATGATGTCACTTCTTCATCCTGTGTTAATATGTACCGTGAGCGAGTCTCTCATTAGCTTGCTGGTGTTTCCAGAGGAATCAAACAGCATTAGGAGAGACAGTCCCTGTGCTGTGACTCATTACCAGGCCTGTAACACGCACACCTATAATTCCTCTTGTCTTCTGCCAAGTGCTGTTTTGTGTATTCCTGTCACATCTCACGCAATCTGCAGCGGAAATGTGCCAAGACTAAACTGTATCTTTACAAAATACACCAGGGCTGCGGCATAGTGTTTCACCCTTTCTAAGAAATAAGCTAGTGGATATAGATTCAATGAACAGGGTACAAAACACGGTCTGAAATAAGAGAAATGTGATTTTCAGGAATTGGTCAGAAAGTGTGTTTAGATCTTCAGTGTTTTTGGTAACAGGGTTGAACGTGATGAATGTGAACTGAAGATATTCAATTATTTACATGTTTTCTGATGTGATGATGTAAGAAGTCATGTGACCTCTTGGGTGCCAGTGAGAGTTTTTGTTGGTACTAGTTTGTACTTTATATAACTTTATAGTATGTTAATAGTAATATTAACAATAATTAAATAATTAATAATAAATAATAATAAAAAAAATATATATATATATATATATATAAAAAAAAATTCTCATACAATTGCTAACTTCATGTTGGATAATAGATAAATAATTTATCTAACACCCAGTATTTCTCAGTAGTACAAAAACATTTTTTTTCTTTAAGTTTCTAGTGATAAACCAGATTTTCCTACATTTCCTAAATTAGTTTCTAAACTAAAACAAGAACTAAAACACAATTAAGATAATTAATATTTAGAGCCAATTATTTTTTTACACATTTATTGTGTTATGCTGTTTAACACATTATGTGTCATTTTGTGTTAAATACGTAAAACATGTGTTATGTTGAGTTGAAAGTAACACAAAATGTGTTGTTTTAAAATGAACACAAAAATGAATAACATAAGAACATATTGAACATAAAATAACATTAGATGTGTTTGATCTGATGTTATTTTTAACACATCTGTTTTTACAGTGTGTCCACTAAAAATTAAACATTGTAGTTATTTATTGTTTTAGGCCAAATTAAAGTCATTAATTGATCTGTAAATGTTAATATAAACATTTTAGGGAACATCTATCAGCTTAAAACCAAACCATTTCGACTGTTATTTCTATCAAAGTGTTAATATCTGTGATAAGTGAATGTAAACTGTCTCTCTTTGGTATCTTGACATGCATCATGGAGAAATGACTGCTTAGTAAGAGATTTTATCACCCAAATTTCTGCTTTTGTTGT
This sequence comes from Beaufortia kweichowensis, assembly GCA_019155185.1. Taxonomy (NCBI): domain Eukaryota; kingdom Metazoa; phylum Chordata; class Actinopteri; order Cypriniformes; family Gastromyzontidae; genus Beaufortia; species Beaufortia kweichowensis. The sequence goes on along the minus strand of CM032798.1, from coordinate 940,470 downwards.
TGTTTATGTTTATTGGGTTGTCAACTTTATTAGAACTTGTTGAGAGGTTTAAAAGATTTTCTGATGTTGATAAAGTTTTTCGCACATATTGACGTGTGAGCTTTTATTATGCTGATATGAGTATTTTCATGTTTGTTGTTGTACATAAGAAGAAGTGTAGATAAGGATGTTTATTGAAAGTTAGTAAGTCTTGTTGTTGTATTTGTGTTTGGTGCAGGAGCTGTAATGAGAACAGCAGTCGGGTACACGCTGCTCTCATTGCTGTATGATAAATGGTTGGTGTTGCACTGGTGTGTATGCGGCGGTGAAGCAATATCCCATCGCTTCTCTCTCATTCTCCACCCAGTGGGACTCTGCTGCAGGTTTGGACACATCATTACAAACAATGATTTGTTTTATTATGCAGCGGGTGATATAATGCCACGTTGCATCTGGGGCCGTGTGTACCTGCGACTAAACACCCAAAACATAACGTGTGATGTGAACACCATTATACAGCATTTTGTGTAAAGTGCTTTTACTTCAGGTCCTGGGCTTTACCCACTTCAGTACTAGATGACTTCATTGATTTGGTTAATTGCATTTAACATTTCACTGGTTTGCACGATGGTGTACAAGCTTAAGCCCAGATAAATACCAGTTAAGACCTACAAGTTTAAGAAAGTTTATCAAGTGCACATCATAAGTTTGTTCATTTGTGGATGTGTCACTAATATATTCAAGGCACATTCAGCGCTGCTTTCCAGTAAATTTTCTTAAAGCCAAGAGTGAGATATGAGAAGAGACTTTCAATTCCTCCACTTTGTTTTTCCTAACCACGATTCATATTGGGAAAAATTGAACGATTAGCATTCATGAGACGACAGCAAATGAAATAACGGCGTCTGGATTAAAGCGGCTCTGAATGCATAGACATGTCTGCTTGTATTATATCAGCATCATTCACTGCTTAGGCAAACTTTTCTGAGCGTTCGTGCAGAAGAAAAGGTGAGTGTAGATGCTGCTAATCTGCACCTTTTATCGTCCTCCACGTCATCTGCGGCGCGGCGCTAATTGTTTGTGCTCTGCAATCTAAAGCGCTGGTTAATGTCATGTGTAATGCGGTGCAGAGCGACTGCTTGTGCGTGGAGACGCCGGCAGGATTAAATTAAATTAGGGCCCTCCGGCGCTCTCATTGGCCGCGTGGCTTTTGGCGTAATGTGCATGACCTTGACCCAATAAAGAATAATGAAACAAGACGGGGTGGCGATGAGAGCGGCTTGTTTTCATGCAGCACGCGGAAGTGTGTACACACACACAGATCAGGGTGTAATGTGTGAGACGTTAGCGTCATAACTAAACGTGTCAGGTCAGTGGACTGTACTGATGTTCTCGCTCGCTGCATGTAATACAGAAATGTTTCTGCAAGCAAAATATAATCTAAGATGTCCTTCTTTTGTTTTTTGAAGGAAAGCCTGTACATGTTCTTCACATGTTTCTCAAGATCCTTTAGCAGAACTTTATTATGTTATTTAGATGTAACTCTCTTTCTCTCTCTCTCTCTCTCTCTCTCTCTCTCTCTCTCTCTCTCTCTCTCTCTCTCTCTCTCTCTCTCTCTCTCTCTCTCTCTCTCTCTCTCTAGCTGACATCGCTAACTGCTTGACAAAGGCTCTATTGAAGCAGAAGATAAGGAATATTTGCCCTGTAATTAAATGAAAGGAGATGACACGGAGGTTGTCACATGATCTGTAATGAGGTTCACTTCCTTTTTAAACAGGTCTTGCACCATTACTTGCGTCACCCTAATGCGACCTGCAGAATGAGCCGCTTCTCAGACGGTCATTCTGTGAATTCAGTGGCTTCTTCAGTCTTACAGGGTCATTTGTAAAGTAAATCTTGTTTCACAGAAGTGTTAGTGTTCACAAATACCATAGTATCTCATCAAGGCATCATCTCAAGGCAAATTTATGGTAGAAGAAAATGATGCTTTCAGGAAAAGGTTCGAGTTTGTTAAGTTAAATTTCACTTCACAAGCTTTGTTGAAAATTAGAGAAGAAAAGCATTAATTGTGTTTAGTCAGCATATACTGTACCTATTGATTGTTAAAGCTTTAAAAATGATGGACACATTTGTGAAAGACAATTTTAGTTGTGTGACCCAGCAGCTCTTTTTAATGCACCGTTCCCATCAAACTACAGCGTTTTCATTTTCTTTCTCTTATAACTTTGTTGCATATTGATAGGGATTGAGGAGCAGCTGAAAGGTTTGGCGAGTAACAAAGAGACGTGAGGCTCTTCATATGAAAGAAATGTTTTCAGAGAAGATCATTCAAAACATAATTCCATCAGATATTCAATCAGCTGTTAAGATGTTGAGAAATATCACAGCATTCAGATGACAACAATGCCTTGTTCTTGACAATTATTCTTTAAGTGGACCGAGTGTAATAATTTTTATTTTCAGTCTGCATCTTTGTGCAGTTAGATTGGTATATCCATGTTTTTTAAACAATATTATACTATGTTATCTGTGGCCTTGTTGTACAATAAAATCTTGCAGGTGATCAATCAGCAAATGACGCTGGTCACGTGACACGATGCGTCAGAACTGGGATCTTCTGCTGTGGATGTGCTCTAAAGGGTGGCCTAACGCTGCCGGTGTGGTTTTAAAGCTGTTTATGATGGTAATAATAGTACTGCAGAGGTCTAATGACAGTGGTCAGAGTAATAGTCACCAGCACACGCTGCGCAAACGCCACTGTGTGCACAGATTACTCTGTCATTGTAGCAGCGGGTCGCGAGCCTCTCCATGTTCAGGCCTGTGATTTGGAGATCTGAAGTGTGTGTGTGTGTGTAAGAACTACACACACAGAGATTGACTGGGATACATGCATGCAAGTGCACACATTTCTTGCTGTAAATTGGATAATCGTCGCTTAAAGAGATGGCAAGGCACTTAACATTTCAGAATAACAAATGAGCAAATATTCACTTAATCTTTTGAATGTTTTGGCCAGCTATAATATTTCAACTAATAATAATTAATTTAGAAAGTGGCAATGAATGTAATGCCTTTTGTTTGGCTGTAAAAAATAAGAGATAGCTTTGGCTAAATGACACTTCATCCACTTGTCATGTCAAACCTGTATGACTTTATTTATTTTGCAGAACATAAAAGAAGATATTTTGAAAAATGTTGATAATTAAACAACATTAACCCTCACTGACTTTCATTGTTTAAACAAAACACACCGAGACATTTTTCACAATATCCTTTCAGAACAAACATACAGGTTTGTAAACCACATAAGAGTGAATAAATAATGGCAAAATCTTTGTGTGAATCTTGTTGTTCAGTACAGATAACATGAACTTCTGATCCTGTCATTTTAATATCAAACATTAGCTTAGATTGATTTGTTTGTGCTGGTGTTTGGTGGTTCAATAGAAACATCCAGACTGTTATTATGGAGCGGTCCGGTGGGATGGGCACCGGGTAACCGCAGATTCTCGTTTCACTGTAATCTACACAGCAGGGACCGAGGGCTTAACAGAGCTTTACTTCCATCCCATAGTTCAGTTCAGCTGTTGTATTCCACTGGCCCGCACAGAACACCATTATTCACTTGACCAAATATTGTCATGGCCAGTTTTCAGAAGACAAAATCAGGAGATAAACTGTAAATGTTTCTTAGTGCAAACCAATGATACACAAACATATATGTATTTGACAGACACTAACTGTACGTTTGAGCAATAAAAACAGTAATGTGTCACATTTATTATTTACAAGTTTACAAACTCAAACCAGTGAGAAGAACAGAACAGAACAGGTATTATTTCGTGTAGGTAAAGTAAAAGTCTCATTGTGTATTCAGGACAGAGTTATTGTTTTATAGCAGTGCAGAATCCTCTCGTATTCACTTCGTATTGTTTGTTTGTGCTTTTCAATGGGGTTTTTACTCATAAATTCACTTTAAATATATTTCTCAGCTCTGCGGTTAATTTAAGAGATAGTTTGCGCAGTCGTAACCCGCAGTGAAAGCCGGCGAGGATAAAACAATGGCACAAATATATTGTACATCTAGAGACGCACATAAAAGGCGTTCTACAATCTTGTTATCCGAACGGTCAACTTTATATGATGTGTTTACTGTAGGTAGTGTGTTCAGACAGACAGATTTACACATTATACATGATGTGAGCATTTAGACTGAAAGTATAAAGTATAAATTAATGAATGTGACTTGTGTTATAACTCACAGAGAAATATATATTATATGAAAATAATATGAAAATAAATATTCAGCTCAAAGATAAAAGATTCTCAGACTGTAATATAGTAAATTGTGCTGTTTGTAAACACTGTTTTACATTTTAGTATAAGAACTGAGAATTATATATTTTCTTGATATTGCAGTAAAAGATGTGGCTTCTATCATAAAAGTAATGTAAAAAGTAATATTTAATTATTTATATTTATTTGTAATTGATTTGTTTTACTCCTTTGTGGGAAGTTAAATATTTTTTGAAAGAATTTTTGAGTTCATGTGCTCGTGAATGACAATTCCACATATTCCTTCTGTGTCCAATGGCCTTGTTACATATTTATTCATTTTTCTCAGTCGATGGGCTACATGTTTCCAGCCCGGGGCAAAGAAAAACCTCTGAACAGATTTATTAGCTAATATTGTAATGACGAAGAAAGTAATGGAGGTGTCAGTCAGTGCCAGATCTCTATTGAGAGAGAGAGAGAGAGAGAGAGAGAGAGAGAGAGAGAGAGAGAGAGAGAGAGAGAGAGAGAGAGAGAGAGAGAGAGAGAGAGAGAGAGAGAGAGAGAGAGAGAGAGAGAGAGAGAGAGAGAGAGAGAGAGAGAGAGAGAGAGAGAGAGAGAGAGAGAGAGAGAGAGAGAGAGAGAAATGTTCAAGTCTTGAACACAAATGTCAGAACATGACAAAAGAAAACCTTTTATCCACCATCACAATAAAAATCAATACAAAATTGAACTCATTTCAGAACTATTAAGATAGTTTGTGCATTGTGAGAATATTAACATGACAATTAAGCACATTTTCCTTCTAAGTTACATTACTGATACAAATGCAGAGATTTTACATTTAAATTTGTGTGTAAGTCTTATTTCTTCATGATTTATAAATATAAATATGATGCCAGTATCTGTGTTAATAATCAGATTGTTTTAGATTTAATTTTTGCATTCCTAACCAAAGAGAGGTTTCATTCAGATTCATTTTATTAAGTGTGCTTCAGTAAAGGTCAAGTATATTTTAGGTATACTTCATGTAGTATTACTAGTATACTTAACATTTTCTCTTTACTAATAGTAAGTTATTATTTAAGCATACTAATAACACACATTTTGACACACATTAATGTCAAATTACAGCAAAATCCTAGTGCTTAAGCAGATATATATTATATGTATTTATTTGTTAACTTTTTGGTGAACAATTATGACCTATAGGCTTATCCTGGACACGAGTTTAGTATGACCATTTGCCATGTTTTGGATTAATCATTACATAGAAAGGTCATGAAATGACAAACAGGCCAGACGCTGAGTATATTTATAGTGTAGAAAATACATTCAGTTCTTTCTTTCCATCTGTATCTGTCTTTTTTTTATAATTTCAGTATGATGCCCTGGAGATGTGAACACTCACATCCTCAATCTACATGATGTTTCTCGTGCTAACAGTCAGGAATCATGATAGGCTGATATTATTCAGTACAGGACACACAGTATCTTCTGCTGCTGTCCGTCACCGAGTGTTTCCATCACATGAAGGTGCTGTAATAGCTTCTCTCAGATAATATTATATCAGAATATATATATATATATATTTTTTGCCTTATTTCTCATGTCTTCAGGGATGTTGTGGGGTTTCAAACATTGCTGGTTATCGGCATCTGTCTCTGGAGTTCCCAGGAGTCGTGAGAAATGTGCTGGACCTGTCAAAATGTTTGTAAGAGTTTGATGGAAAACACCTGGAGACTCTTTACTGTATGACTCACCAGATCTGTCTGACTGTTGATTGTGAATGTAGTGATGCTGTGTACGGCATTAAGCCATAAAGAATCACAATAATGTGTCTACAGAAGTCAATATGATATTAAGGTCAAGATTTTAACAATTTGTTAAACAATTTGACAAACAATTTGTTTTGTTTGTCAGTCCGTGTTGTGCTCGGTTTAGTACTGAAAATGAAAATCATTTTAATGGCTAACATCTTGTTCATTCATTAATCTGTTTGTAAGATGTAAATGTGATTTTAATGTTGAGCAGCCCGAAAAAATGAGTTTGTTTTCTTTAAACTCAACCTAAATACAATCTTAAAATAAAGATGCTTTATGATGCCATAGAAAAAACATTTTTGGCTGAATGGTTAAAGAACCTTTTAAAGCACCTTTGTTTTTAAGATTGTATGTACATGTTTTAGTCATTGATGTCGATGTCACTTACCATGTTTACCTTTTTCTCGTCCGGTGTTGTGTCCGTCCACATCAGCCCCTCTCGGTCAAAGGCATTTGTTGGCTTATTTTCCTCCGCCCGTGGAACCGAGTCAAGCCGCGTGGCCTTTCGTTTAAGTGAGGTGATTTCGTCTAGTCTCGGGTCTTGAGGTTATTTTCCTCCAGCTGCTCCAGCGGCAGTGAGTTGATCAGCTGAAGGTGAACAGAGTCGAGCTAACAGCGCAGCCCTCGCTGACCGCAGAACAGCCTAATGGGGATCTTACGGCTGACTGCACCTCTCGGCAGGGATATACGGCTCTGCGGTGAAGAGATCTTCCAGCTGTGCCTGACATACACAAAATGATCTGGGATAGGGATGCAGAGTTAGGCCTGTCGTAAAGAAGATGTCTGAGAGACACGTGGCCATCGATGATGAAATAGTAAACTAAAGGTGTCGTTTTTTCCCGTCGAGTCTGCCGTCGGCTGTGTTGACAGTACCTTGTGATTGGATTGTTTACGGACGATGCGGCCTGTGAATTTTGAATAGCTCAGATTTACCGCTGTAAGGGATCAACACAATAGGCTTTTACTGCCTGATTCTTCAGCTACAAAGGGTCTTTCGGTGAATGCATTTTCATTTGGATGGATGTGGGACAACAAAACAAAATCTCAATCAGGTCTTCAGTACGTGAGAATGTGTTTTTTTTAGACATTGCAATTTTAACACATTAATGAAGTCTCGCTATATGTGATCTTGAATAAAGAAATCAACCAGGAAAGATCAAAGTGACTTTTAGGATGTCTACAGAAGAATCTTAAATCAGTGAATATCACACGGCCGGTCTCTTGTCTCTCTCTCTCTCTTATATTGAGAGTCTGTGAACTTCAGATATATACCTGCGTGTGTTTCATACCAAATTAAATTGTGTTGTTCTCATCTGGGCACTTGTATTCTGATGATAATTCAAGAAACTTTGAAGCGTTCCAACACAAGATGTGTGTAAACACAATAATTACTACAAAACATTTTTTATAGTATTTACTATAGTAAACTGTAGTAAAATTCCTACTGTAGATGCTATAGTGGTTTTGAACCTTACTATAGTAAATATTTTAATATGCTACGGTATTCACTACACTTTATTTACTATGGTAAATGCTAAAGAATACTAAACAGTTTACTATAGTAAATACCATAGTTTACTAAACCAGGTTTATTGTAAATACTGTATATACTGTATAAATACTGTATAGTATACTTCTTTATTTATTACGTTTAAGCTATTTACTATAGTTAACACTACAGAAATAGTAAATACTACAGTAAACTGGTATTATTTAATGTGTCTTGATGTTTTGATCTGTTAGTGGAGACTCTTGTAATGGCTAAATAACGCTTCATAGATCATTCAGATATTATCTGGACGGTTAGTTAGCATCATGTTGTGATTCACATGGAGAATCTGGATGGCAGTGGCTCGACTGGCGTGTCCGGTCATCTTTGTTTCATGATCGTTCTGTTCTGGACTCATTGTCAGGATGGAAAGTGACATTCTGACAGTGCTAATGGTCTGACACAGTCTGAAGGCTTAATGTCACCAGATACACACTGAGAGAAATATACCCGGCTCTAAAAGATAAACAGACACTAGTAATATCATCATTCTTATGTTGTCTTTTCTCTGTTGATTAAGTTTTTAGATGAAATAGGTTTTGGATTAATTTCACAATTTAAAAAGTTCACAATTTTAATATATTTAAATCCATTTGTATGGTGTCCTGTTGGGAAATATTGTGTTTGGATGAGACGTAATGCTTTAAAAGATTGAGGAAAGCTTTTGTTTTTGTATGTAAAAACTCACAGGATCACATGTTTTCACATGTTTTCAAAATGTTCAGACTTGTTGTGCACATGTGAAAAACATGTTGATAATATTTCACTACATTTAACAAGTAACTGTGGGTTTCATGTAAGATTTTATATCGATACACGTGAGATTTACACAAAAGTGTTCCAAAACGACATGTTTTACATGTGATCCGCCTGTATGAGTTTTATCTTGTCTTTAGTATAAGTTAGACACTGTAAAACAAAAACCAGAATGCAAGAAACAAGCAACAAGCAACGTATAAATCACACATTAAATTATAGTTACATATATTATTGAATGCATTATTTTATTGAAGTACATATTTCATCTTTGGCTGTTAAAATGACTCTTTTGGTCACAGCAGCGATGGCTAACCTCTGACCCTCGGGTCGGCCGGTGGTTTGGGCCGTGGACAGCTGCCTGTTCACCTCTTCTGCCCAGGAGGCGTCCGTCTCTTCAGTTCACCGCCCGTCCCGATCGCCGGTCAGCGGCCGAGCTTTTCCTCATGACGGTCGCCCGTGAGATTAGAGTGACTGCGTAATTGTGCAGCGGGCGGGACAAGAAAGCCTGTCGAGAGAGATACGGTAACACAGAGAGATAATAATAGGGAAGACGAGACGGGAACGGCCGGGTCTGAAGTGAATAGAAGATGGGCAGGTGAAGCGTTTCTGTTTCTCTGGATGAAATGGAGTAGATGGGGATGTGCCGGCCACAAACTTCAATTACCATAATTATCCGAGCGTCTTTTCAAAGACTCTAGCAATATACGTCTTCTCTCATTATGTGCTGTAAGCAAACACGAGGCGTAATGAGAGACGACATACAGTACTGCAACATTTACTCTCTATTCCACTTTCACCCCTCCCTCGCCTCTCCAACACGCTCTCGTCCACTTGGCCAGGGAAACAGCGTGTCTTGGACGGGCCGCGCCGGATACTCGTTCCAGAACATAATAGCTGCTCTCTAGAGCTCCGAGACGATGCCAAATGGAGGAGTGAAGCCACACTGGAGGTATTGAGGAGGGTCCAGGTGTTTGTTAGTGTTGGCTAACCCATCATACTTCCCTCAACATTTGGCTTTATGGTAGATTAGCTTGTTTGGGCGCTAATACCCAATAACTACAGACGGGGCGCTTTATTTGTGCTGCTGGTTTGTGCTCGGAGTTGATTTTAAAAGTGTACATTTACCTTTACATTTATGCATTTGGCATAAATAAGTGCATAAAATTATACTGTAATATAAGTAGATGCAATCCATGGGGTCAAACCCATGACCTTGGTTTGGAGATTGTAGTTTTGTAAACCTTGTTGTATTGTGCATAATTCATTTGTTTATGTTTTTGTATTCTTCATAGCATTGCAGTTCTTTTCATCCTAATGTTTAACGCCAGCTTTAATGTCCGACAAGATCCTGATGGATTAACAAGCCGTAGAGGTCAAACTGGTTTTATTTGTTCTTTTTAATGATGCAGCAATTCTGAAACATCTAACTATTGTGTGACATTTATATTTATTGATTTATCAATAATAAAGTCAAGTGTTTGTGTCACCTGCTCCTCGAAAAGCATTTGGAAGGATTTGTAATTTAAGATCTTACCCTTATAGACAATTCACATGAATTTAACCTGTTGATTATGTGGATTTTTCTGTAAAGGATAACAAGCAGAATTGAACTAAATATGTTGCTATTAAAACAGGCAAAATTGAAAGCATTTTTAAACACAGAAATGAGTCCTCCCTTAAACCTTTGTTTTTATGTCAGATATTTATACTGTATTTTGTTCATGAGTTCATCATGTATGATTAATACTTTACACCATGATGTTTTTTATTGACTGTTTGAATGGTGTTATTCGCTGTGTTGGAGTTTGTCTACGGTTCATTTAAATGACCACAGCCGTCATAGACGCGTGCGGTTTTGGCTTTGATGCGAGCTTTCATGCTCGCGGGGAGCGCTTGGCAAACGTATAATCGCATGACCCATCAAAACATCCCACAGCGAGTTCGGCTTATTAACCTCAGGCTATTAGTTTCCAAATACTGTTTTCTTCTTTTTTTAAATCCCAGATTTACATCAATCTCATGTTTTGATCTTTTCTCATCAGATACTTTGAACTAGGACACGCCAAAGTCACTTCACTGCAAAAAATAAATTTCTTACTTAGTATTTTCATCTTGTTAGGCAGTACAAAAATCAAAAACTTCTTAAATCAGGATATATTTTCTTGCGAAGCAAAATGACCTAAGATCTCAATTCTTATTTTATTAGATACTTTATTTAAGTTTACTTTTCTCATCGCACTGGCACTTACTTTATAAACTAAAAAAACTTGATTGAAGTATTTTAGATACAGTAGTTGTGCTGCAAAACGAGACCAAAACACTAAGTAAGGAACTCATTTTGTGCAGTGTTTTGTTTGTGCGGTTAATAGACAGATAGTGACAGTCATTAAATGGATGAATGTGACGCAGGTGAGGAGGAGACTGGACCGGAGCCCATCCATCGTCTCGTCTCTGTCTCGGCGGTCACCGGCTGTCACGGCGTCCGCTCTCCTACTGGCATCTGATGAGAATTAGCAGCCATGTTTTATAATCAATCCAGGACCTAATAGGTCACGAACGAGCGCGTCCGGCTTGCCAATAGCGTTTTGGGTGGTGGAGGAGCGTTACGACTGTATCAGACCTCCCCGTGTCACTTGGTTTCAAACAAGCAGCTCTTCCGACCGCTCCAAACCGGCTCAGAAACTCACTAATTGACATTGTTCCAGTTATCCAAGGCCGACGGCTCCAAATTTCATTCACGCTCCACACGGCATCCTAATAAGGTCCAAAGCATGTGTACACAACATGAAAATGTATGAAATGAGGAGCTAACTGAGAATAAAGTCGAGCAGGATTTGCTTTTTCTGTTCATCGCCAAAGGGTTTTGTGCAAACAACGACTTCAGAGGACAGAAATCATCCAGAAAAATATTTGATACAAATGGTTTATAATTATTTATACTCGGTCAAGCCTGGTAGGAGGATTTTACATGGAAAAAAGGACTTTAAATAGTCAAAAAGGAATAAATGTTGACTTGCCCTGAACAGTTTTCAGCATCACTTTGAAGCTCTTGAAGATAAAAACGTCTCACACTAATTGGAAACATGACAAATATAATGTTTGATCAGTTAAATGTAAAACAAGGCTGTTTGATCATTGTATTTAAGTTTTACTGGCATACCTGCTGAAAAGTCATAATGTTTAATATTCTTCAGTTAAAGCCGTGGACATCAGCAGTTTCTTGTATATATTTTTTTCCCGGTGTTTTCAGATACTGTTATCTCTTGACCCGAGATCAAAGTCAAAGCATTGCTAAATGTCAGACATCAAACCACGTTAATGTCAAAAACAACAATCGGTTTCTAGTAAACTAAAGCTGCTTGATTAGGTTTGAATCCTACAAACGGTTAATAATCTATTCTGGTGAAGTTGTTGGCAGTTATCTTTAGAAATGCGTTGTGCATGAACCATCTGCTAAGACGCTGGTCAGGGTTTTGTTTAATAAGACTGTGATGTGTTGCGTTCTTTTAGTTTTTAAAAGGCCGGTTGATATTTTTAGCGTGTTAACTAACACATGCACACCGAGCCGAGACTCCAAATGATGTCTGGATATGTCTGGACATTCACACGGTTTTCAGATTATTCTAGAAAAAATCACAGCAGGTCTTCACACACTTTAAGAATTGTGTGATTTTATAATGTCTAGAAAGAAAAAAATAGAGTCTCACAGATCTCACAAATGTCTCTGTCATTAGAGAGATCTCAACAATGACACAAACGAATCAATCTACATTCATTTTACACCTCCATACTCTTCAAATGACTCATTTGTTTCTGTTTTTATTTCTAGGAGAAGCATCTGAGACTCAAATCTCTTGAACTATTAAGAATGAAACGTCTGAGCAAGAACATTTACATTGAGTTGTTTACTGAAGAAATCATCTTCATTTAACAGCATGATCATGTTTTTAAAGATGTATCTGGAACAGTGTTTTAGCTCTGAACCTACCAAAGGTAACATCCAGAAGGCCTTGCGTTGATCGTGCTCGTCTACCGGAGCTGTAATCTTTTAGCCTCGAGGTTGTGGCATTTTAGCCATGTTAAACGCTGTTGTTTTTCTTTTCTTCTGTAAGACTTAAAGACAATTAATCATGTTCTCTGCCCAATGGTGTTTGGCTGATGCACAATGGGACCGTAGCTTCTCTTCACCTTCCTGACCGCTGTTTGTTTTAAGCATTAGGGTTGCCGCTCTGATGGATTGAATTAATTCATTAATACTTTTATCCAATTAGTGCTCGCTCATGCAATGAATCAGATACCCCATCGCGAGCAGGCCGACAGATGCGGAGGGTTGGTGATATATAAACCTCTCTCTTCTCCAGCCACACCTGGCTGTTACACAGAAGACATTGCTCATGGGCTTAACACATTACCTGAAATCTTGCTGAGCACGAGCTTTCTGCTTTGAGAAATGTGCTTCAGGTAGATCACAGAAATGAAAGTGTATTTCCAAGCTGCAAGACACGAAAGTGTCATAGAGGATGACAAACAGGTTCATGTATTCACAGATGTACAACATCAACCAAAACCTAAAAATCAAAGTGTTACTAATCCTGTTATTAATCCTGGTTCAACTGTTTTCTTACAGCTGGTAACGTGTGCTCATTTTTACTCCGTTTGCAATCTAATTTTGCAGACAGAACATTTGTCCTCTCTAACCAATTATCTGTGTTCTCTCATAGGTCATCTGCTGCTGAGGTCAACATGAGCTCACCGTCACTGTTTGGAGACGATCAGCGGGTCAAGTAAAGAGGCAGATGATGCCACGGCAGAACATTAGACCCTTCGACCACTGCATCTCACATCAGTACTGCTTCTTTAAATAGATCTATGAAATTTGAAGATTTGACAAAGACACAATGTTGGAAATATAAAAGGCTCATGCTCAGAAATTGTTGGATTATGTCTTGTTCTTGTTCTGTTGAAGAGTCACAATGGAGTTAATCCAGAGAGCAACTTTCAGTTTTGTCCGATAGCTTTTTATGATAAAACTGGACATTAATGGCAGTTCTGCTGTACTTTACACATCTATTTGGAAAGTAGACGTTTCTTCACCCAGTCCGTCTCATCATCTGATCTCTGGCAACCGCTGGCATCTCCAATTTGAACAAAATGATAAGAAATCCATTGGATATATAGATTCATCGAGCAGCAGAAGTCTCGTTTATCTGTCTCAATCCCAGGAGCTTTTCTCAAGCGGTCAAGCGGTTTGAGAAGAAGCCGTCATCTTGAACACGTGTCTATCTTCTGCCCCATGTAGAGACGGTACGGTTTTGAAGATGGCTCCCGGTTGGAGAGATGGAGCGTGGGTTTTGGCGGTCACTCTGGGAATTCTGCAGTGCTGTGGATGGTTATCTGCTCAGACCATAAGGACTAGTGTGGAGATGAGCAGAGACGGTCCCGAGCGTTCGCTGATGTCTCATGAGAGAGTGAAGAGAGGTTGGGTTTGGAATCAGTTCTTCGTTGTGGAGGAATACACCGGGACGGAGCCGCTTTACGTCGGAAAGGTAAATCTGATGTGTTTGTCATGTACGTGCCTTCTATTAGCGTCTTTTAAAACTGATTGTACTTGCATGAGCACCCAAAGAAAAATCTATAGCAGCACATCGTGAGCCAAGAGACATGCATGCGGCGTGCATTTAAATGAGCGAGCGCTGGAATGCTTTAAATGCAGGTATGCTGTCAGGTTAGGTGAGGAAGACAGAAGTTTGGCTCGATGTGGGTCAAACTAAAGCAGGTTCTCTTAGAAAGTACAGTTTCAGCTGTTATCACCTCTGTGGGATGCTTCTGTATTTGGCTACATTTGCAAACTATGTCAGGAACTTATGTGTGAGAGAGAGAGAGAGAGAGAGAGAGAGAGAGAGAGAGAGACAGAGAGAGAGACAGAGAGACACAGAGAGAGAGAGGAGAGAGAGAGAGAGAGAGAGAGAGAGAGAGAGAGAGAGAGAGAGAGACAGAGAGAGAGAGAGAGAGAGAGAGAGAGAGAGAGAGAGAGAGAGAGAGAGAGAGAGAGAGAGAGAGAGAGAGAGAGAGAGAGAGAGAGAGAGAGAGAGAGAGAGAGAGAGAGAGAGAGAGAGAGAGAGAGAGAGAGAGAGAGAGAGAGAGAGAGAGAGAGAGAGAGAGAGAGAGAGAGAGAGAGAGAGAGAGAGAGCATCAGGATGATACAGTATAATAAGAAATGTCTTGTCATGTCTTCATGGAGTGAACATTATTATACACAACTTAAAGTTATCAACATGTCACTGTGTTTATTATTGTTACCATGCAGATGGTGTTTTGCTTCTGAAGACATTCATTTGGATTACTTTAATGATGGAATATTTTGGGTACATGTATGTAGATAAAGTGACAGATGATTTCATAAAAGATGAGGGTGAGTAAATAATGAGGCTGTTTCTTTAGGGATGTCTAGATGTCTCCAGAAACAGCTCACTCTTCAGTATTCTGAAGTCATTCTTACCGTGTGCGTGTGCTCGCGCATGCGTGTGTGTTTGCACGTGTATGTGTGTGTGTGTGTTGATGTCTAAATGGACCGTCATAAAGGATAGGGTGTGAGATGGAGGGAGGGTTATTGAACAGAGATGATTTTATTAATAAAACGAATCGGGAGTTCCAGCGTGTGTCTGTGAGATCAGGGTGAGAGCAGCACTATTAATAGATCCCGCTGATGTCGTCTGTTACAAAGACTTTAATTAGTGTGAGATAGAATTAAATACGACTTTATCAGTAATGGTCAATTAAAACAATTCTTGTGTTTCTCTTCCTTTGCTCTTCACCCCGTCCTTCCTATTAATCTGCTAATGAAACATCGTTTTTTCTTGACGTTTGGTGCTCAACACTAGCAGCTCTGTTTAATACATTTGGAAAATGAATTTCACTTAACCCTGCATTACATGAACACATTTTATGTGGTAAAGCTTTATAGAAATCTATGTGCATTAGCGTGTTTGCAGTGTCTGTAATGTTTACTGTAATGTACGGCATGTAAACCTCCAACAAAACAACACGTAGTTCTTTTTTTATTAATTATAATATGTATTTTGAATACTTTCTTGTTTTCTTTTCTTCATGTAGCAAAAAGCACTATATAAATACATTTATTTAGCTTTGTATTTGTTTGTTAACAACTCACTTTTTTGTAAGGCGTCACATCAGTGTCAATTATTATATTTAAGTCAAGTTGTGAGTCTTAAGATAAATTCAGTTCACATTTGCTGTAAATAGTTCACGTCATTTTGCTGTAGTGTGAACACATCTAAACAATGAACGGCATGGAAAAGTTTGGCTTTTTGAGAAGGTTTTGAGAGTTCTTTCTTTGGTACGTGAGCTGCTAAACCTTTGTTCACTGCACAATTGGCTTTTGTCTCTTATTCTTTCTTTAATGTAATAGCTTTAATTGCGACTATTAACTTTGAGCTTTCTGAAGTCAGTAATGCTGTATTATGACATCAGTCTTTCCCTTAGCAGGTGTTTGGTGCTTTTGTCTTCTGAAATGTTCATGAATACAACACAGGGTTTTTTACATGACCTTAAGCTGTTTTCGTGAGTCACAAGAATGAGGATTTCAAACCGTTAATTCTTCACATCTGCGCTTGTCCTGACTTTGAAGTATTTTATGTGTGAGGTTTTGACGTCCAGACGCACGTTCACATTCGGTGGATAAATATAAGAACCGTCTTTAACTCTGAACGCAGCAGGGCAGCAGATATGAACAGTGGAACGGGCGTTTTACACGCTCAACATCTCGCCATATGGGCAGTGCAGCAAAGTGGAAAGATTTCCTCTGTGTTCTGAAAGCGTGCCAGACTCGTCCCTCAGACTCGCTGACGATTGATCTGATGTGAACGTGTTGTGTTGAGACTACGAACAGAAGGCTGTGTTCATAACATTCATGCCAAGAGACTCCGATCGTCCTCACATCAGTTCCTACAGCCGTGAGCAAACCGCACACAGTCACAATCACAGGCTAATGTATCATTGATTTATTTAAAATAAGTAATGTAATGTGAGTATTTGCTATTTTAAATCTCTTTTTTATTGTCACTTTCACATGCTTTGTTCAGTAGTGTTCTCTGTGTAGTGTGCATTTTAGTCAGTTGAATGATTGATGCTTTGGCGTCTTTTTAAAACTTTTTTTTGTTTGGCAGAGAAATATATATGAACTAACTGGGCCATTTTTTCACATTTTCTGATAGACATAAATGACTAAATATTAAGATCTTGTACAAAAGTGCTAAATATAGATTAGTATAATATTACTATTAAAGCTCTGCCACGAGTACTTTATTATTTAAAGTACATTTTTTGTCTTTTTATAGTTTTTTATTAGTACAGACATAGTAGAGAGGATATAAATATGGTGTGATGGAGAGGAGAACAGGAGTCTGAACTCGGGTCACTCCAGTACTTTCAATGTAAAATATAGAAGCAAGAAAAAAATGCTTCTCGAGTTTGAAACCTTCTTTTCAGTCCTGAAACTTGTATTTTTAAGAAAACATCACTTTTAAAAAATAAACAAGGTCACAGAAATCTTTAGCCATACCAACATAATTATGACTTATACATTCATTAACTCGTGTTTTGATTTCATTAAATCATGTTTTAAAGAAAAATCTTTCTGTTTGGAAACTGTTTGTTTACAGGAGAATTTCTCATTATTTCATTCAAATGAGCAATATTACAAAAGCTACAGAAAATCATTTCATAATCGTTTTTTCTATACAGACTGAAATCCCCGGTTAAAGTTTGTCATAATTGTGAAATCTCTTGTAATAGTTGAAATGTCAGGGGTACGCTCAGAAGTCGTAGCTTTATGAATTCATTATAATGTTTTGTTGCTGTAATGTGCCTAATTTAGACAAAACAAGGTTTGTGTTTCCTGATGAGGTTTGTAATGATGTGCAGATATTTCACTCAATGATGAGTAATAACAGAAACAGTAACACAACTTTAGTAAAGACATATTTGTGTATTTAACGTTTCATTGTGAGATAGCTGTTGAGGTTTTATATGTAGGACTTTTTATTGATGTTTATAGATAAAGACTCTGACAATTATTCCAGCACAAAAAACAAACAAACAAACAAAACAAGATTTCTTTGATCAGAATAAATGAAGTCTTCAAAGAACACCATGTTCTGCTTTCTGAACATGAGGTTTGTAGGAGAATAATTGTCCTGGTTTGACCCGGTGTATCTCATTTCCACACACGGTTAATGTCAGAGCGGTTCTGACTCGACTGCTCATCAGAAGTGAGATGTTCACCTCCGTCACAGGTTTGATTTGTTAACTCTATCCGAGCAGCTTCATGTTAACACCGTCAGCTTTACTACACAATATCTACTGTAGATGTATACGCAGGGTTCAGATTAAGCCATGAGTAGCTTTTATAAATCTACCTCACTGATGTTCATTTGGGACAAAACTGTGTTTTAAGTTATAAAACAGTTCGTTTCAGTTCTTTGATTGGTCAATAGTTGAAACTAACTGTTTTATAAGTTTTTCTCTCATTTAGATTTTAGGCTTGTTTACAGTCAGTGACTATAGTTTATAATAATTCATGCCTGTACATTTGGAGTTATATCTTGTTTTTAGGAAGCATGTGAATACTGGAGAAGTGAATGTAGGACTATAATAAAGTAAGATAGATTCCTGACATTACCAGTGACTTAAACCAGTGAATTCTGTTTTGTTTTACATATTGTTACTTATTATTCATTTTATAGCTGCTGATGACATCAGTCGTCTTTCTTGTAAAGGGAGAATGATGTGGTTTTAGCTGTTTTGTTTGATAGATCCTCCACATGACCTGTGATTTCAAGTCTTGTGTTGAGACGAGAGCCGGTTGAATCTTTTACCCGGTGTGATGCTCGTACTGCTGCCTGAGGCAAAAAGATGAATTAAGCTTCAAGTCTGCCATCGTCCAGTCATGATGTTTGTCACGTGAAAGACGCAAACATGTGTTTTGTGTTTGTTTTGACATTTTATATAAATAAAGTAGCGTGATGCTGATGTAGTCAGTAGTTGCATCATTTAATTTATTTCCCAACATGACAGACCGATCACATGATCTCTGTCTGCGCTAACATGCACAAAAGACTCTAGAACCGTCTTCTGTTCCGTTACTTTGATCAAATGCAGCCAGTCACGAGAACAGACGGGAAGAAATATTACTCGTCCCTCAGTTCGCCAGATATTTTCTTTGTCTTTCATTGGAGTATTTTTTTTATTACTGCTGAAATATTGATACGCCGATAAAAGTGGATATTTTCCCAGTGTGTTTCTTACGACCGAGGGAGAATCTGAAATGAAGAAAGAGGAAAAATGCAATATTGCCGGCCAGCTTGCACTATTCTTGTGTTTTACGACAAATAGCTAATGAAAACCCCCACGGGGGTGATAGAAGCCGGTATTTAATTAAGACTTTATTAAATATTTAACACGCTGATGATGGAGAGGGTGATTTTTACTCTGTCCACTGCTGTTTAGAAGATTTCGGCTGGCTGCAGAAGATGCATTGTAATAGAAAAGCGAGAGAGAGAGAGAGAGAGACAGAGTCACTTACTCAGAGAGAGAGAGAGACTGAGAGAGAGAGAGAGAGAGAGAGACAGAGTCACTTACTCAGAGAGAGAGAGAGACTGAGAGAGAGAGAGAGAGAGAGAGAGAGAGAGAGAGAGAGAGGAGAGAGAGAGAGAGACTCAGAGAGAGAGAGAGAGAGAGAGAGAGAGAGAGAGAGAGAGAGAGAGAGAGAGAGAGAGAGAGAGAGAGAGAGAGAGAGAGAGAGAGAGAGAGAGAGAGAGAGAGAGACTCCTTGCTCAGAGAGAGAGAGAGAGAGAGAGAGAGAGAGAGAGAGAGAGAGAGAGAGAGAGAGAGAGAGAGAGAGAGAGAGAGAGAGAGAGAGAGAGAGAGAGAGAGAGAGAGAGAGAGAGAGAGAGAGAGAGAGAGACTCAGAGAGAGAGAGAGAGAGAGAGAGAGAGAGAGAGAGAGAGAGAGAGAGTCACTCACTCAGAGAGAGAGAGAGAGAGAGACACTTATGCTAAAGGCAAATGGTAAAGTTGGTGAAGCATTACAACACTGCTGCAGTGTAGCTGTCTGTGCATTTCAAGAGCTCACGTCAGACTTTCAGCTACACTATAAAATTCAGCTTTATCATTAGCTATAAATGAGGCGTTTTACACACACACTGTCACATGACTCTTTAAAAAGCTGTTGTGAATCTACACAATTTACACTGACATGCTGGAGGTTGACAATCCACATTTGCTGAATGTTGAAAAACTTTCCAGTACTCAATTTTCCTATATGGAAAGTAACACATTTAATGATGTAAGTGAGCAGTAAGGTAGAAAAAGCTGTGCTTAATCATTTAAAGCCTACAGATGTGTATCAATGCTTTCATGAGGTAAAATCACTAATAGTCTGTGAGTGACTGTGATGTTTATGTTGTTAAGGATACACAGAATCATTGGATGAAGTGCTCATAGATGTGAAACTGAAACTAACTGTTGCATGAAATGTGAAGTATCTCAGAAAGTATGTCATGTCTCACGCCTGCAGCTCACGTTAGACAAAAGCCCGGCAGACGTATGTCAACTGCAGAAATCTGCTCTTAAAAGCCGTGTCATGAAGGCCGGTGAAATACGATGGGATGATTTGAGCCGTGCTTTCACAGAGTGACACGTCTTCCAGGAAAGAACCAATAACTCTTGAAGGAGTCTGGTGTGAGATCTCAAGGGATGGTTGGAAAGAGAAAGATACAGAGACAATTGTGTGTGTCTGAAACCAAAGACAGCTGTCTTACTGTCTCGCTCTGCAAAACGTTTTTCTATGAAAGTGACTTGTCTTGTACTGTCGTATAACATCACGTTTAATTAGGCGGAACCGGTTCAAAGGAGCTTTAGACATGGCAAAAGTAATAATATAATAACATAATAAAAAGTGTACATTAATGAACGTTTATGTGTTTTTAATCAACAGATCCACTCAGATTCAGATGAAGGTGATGGATCTATTAAATACACGATCTCTGGAGAGGGAGCGGGAACTATCTTCATCATCGATGAGGTCACTGGAGATATCCACGCCACGGAGAGATTGGACCGGGAGGAAAAAGCTTTCTACACTTTGCGAGCTCAAGCTCGAGACCGCCAGACGGACGCACCCCTCGAACCCGAATCAGAGTTTGTCATCAAAGTTCAAGACATCAATGACAGCGAACCCAAGTTTCTAGAAGGACCGTACATCGGAAGTGTGGCAGAACTCTCTCCTATTGGTAAGATTTTTAAACTCAATATGTTTGATCAAGTATGTGAGCATAAACGCTTGTAAATGGGTTTCTTTTGATCTGGTGTCTTGAGAAGTCTGAGCCGTGTTTGAGACATTGTTGAGATCATTGTGCTGCTTTAGTGCCGTTTAGGAAAGAGATGAGATGAGATGGGATCTCATTTGTAATTATTTCTTATCATATTTATATGTTAATATTTACATGATCTTTAAAGAATACGTAACAAAAATAAATAAAGTTTTTGCTCGGGTTTATTAACGCAGATGTACCGTGGTCATTTTGATCATTTTACTGTAGTTTTTGGATATGTACTATGGTAAAACCATGATATTTTTCAGGTTCCTTGGAGTGCTATGTAATAGCATGATACCGTGTTAAATCTGATACTGTACCACGGTATGTTTTTGTATTGATTGTATTTTGTGTTTAGGGTGAAATCTCTTCTGGCTGTAAGAGATGTTTAAGTGCAGGTTAGAATAATGTAATCACAGCAGGTCTGCACGCCTGTGAACTTCCTGATTGAAATTAATTCCTGCTTCCTCAGCACATCTGTGCCGGAGACTCGCTGTTTATTGACACGCCCAGAGAGGAATATGAACGAGAGCGAGAGACCTTTCCATCCCCTGTAGGTTTCTGTACCTTTCAGTCAAATTACACATTAAAGAAGTGTGCACTTCATGTTTTATACATCCAACAACAGCAGCTTTAATCAAATAACAGTCCTGCTTAGTCAAGCATTTCCTGCTTGTTTATGGGTGTATATATTAGATGGTCGGTACGGCACGGCTACTAATGGGCTTATTGTTAACACCTCTGCGATGTCATCGTGACTCGACCAAACTAATTCAGCAGCCTGTTTTTGGAGCGTGTAAATATTTATGAAATATTAGTAAAGATGAAAATGGTTAGTTTATGCAGTAAAGCGGTCAAATGACTTCAAGACCATCCAGTTTACCACACAAATTTTCTAGAAAGATGTATTGTTGTAGCCATTTAAGAAAGTGTATTTTTCTTTTATATTATTTATGTCTAAATATTATTTGGTTTGTGTTTTGTTTAGTTCAATTTGCTAATTAAGAAAATTATACACGTCATAAGGGCTGGTAAATCAAACGACAGGACGCCGGAAGAAGGGAAGTGGGTCAGACATCATTTTTTGACTTGTTTTGGCCGCGGAAGCATGGTAACGGGCCTTGTTCTGAACGCACTTCATATGTGTTTTTGTTTGTAGAATTCTTTTCTTTGGAACGAATTTCGTTTGGTATAATAATCTTAATTTTAATGGATTTTTTGTCGGCCATTTATTTGCCTAAATAAATGGGAAGAATAAGCAAACGTTTCATGAAATAAAGTGCGTTCAGAACAAGGCCCTGCTACCATGCTTCCGCGGCCAAAACATGTATATTCATTTTCAAATTGCAGAACATAAGAAATAACTTATAGTATAAAAACTATTTTGTAGCTTGTTAAGTCATCTTGAACCCCCTTATTCAGAAACACTGCTTTAATGTATTATTGTGTACTTTTCTGAATATCTGGCAACCCAACCTTAAAGGGAGGTCATTTTTTTCCATCAAAAAAATGAAAATTCTTTTATCGTTTTTTCACCCTCATATCATTTCAACCATTTCATGACTTTCTTCTGCAGAACCCAAAAGAAGAGATTTAAAAGAATGTTGATAATCAAACAACACTGATCCTCACTGACTTCCATTGTATGAACAAAGTCAAAATATCTTTTTAGTTTTGTGTTAAACTGAAGAAAGCGTCACATACAGGTTTATAAACCACATGAGGGTGAATAAATGAAGACAGAATGTTTATTTCTGAAATGATATTTATTGCAACATCAATGCATTTCTCTGATGGAGTGCATGACTAAACTAATATTTAAATTATTAGCTAAAATTATTATTTTAACCATGTTTTTTGAGTAATGTCTCAAAATTAATAATAATAATACAACGATCTCCATCATTCATCAAAAGGCATTTATCTCCAGGGTAAATAATGCAGCGCGCATTAAACGGCATGTGACATGCAGAAACTCGAGCCTGTGAATGAATGAACAGGTAATATGTGGAAATATGAAATTGAATAAGATCTGTGGTGCGATCCTGTCTCACCACTGTCACAGAGAAAATTCAGCAATAATAATAAAAGCAGTAATCACAGGCGAGCCGCCATCAATTCATTTTCACTTACCATCGTTGTCATTTTCTGTCTCTCTCCGGTGGATTCGCTGATGCTCGTGGCCTTCAGTGCAAAGGCACATTTGTTTGCGTATGAATCACTTGTTTTGTGTTGGTGAAATGAGTGAAGAACGTGTGGAGTAAAGCACAGCGCTGTCTCACGCTCCTAACCTGAAATTACTAGCCAAGAAGTCCATTTTCTGTTTGTTTAAATGACACAAAATCTACATGCGTTCATGCATTCAGTGTGGAGAAAGAATATTTGCTTGTGAGGTTTTATCTTTAGTGTACGTTCATTTGCTTTATTTGTATTATAATTATTATTATTTGCTAGTCCTGTTAAGGATACTCTTATTTAAAGATTTCTAACACCAGACATGTGTCGAGACTTCAGATGATGAAGATTATAAAATATATGATTATTATGATTATTGGATTTTCCAGTGTGATATATTTAGTTATTGTACCATCTTTACCAGATTGATATGGAGGAATGTGTGTTGTTTACTATGAGTACCATCAGTTTTTTGTTGTAAATATGTTTTAAAAGACAAACAGATGCCTGCAGACAGATGTGATGCCAAAATGATGCATGTAGAATTTGATGTAGAAATATAATGATAATACTAACCAAAAAAACACTAATCTTGGCTTGTCATGCAGAAATAATTTTGGCAACAAGAATATCAAACGATGCGTTTAATAGACATTGATGATATCATCAATGTTGTCACCTGCTCAGTTCAATAGGAATCTGAAGAATAGCATGAATTACCTCAATTTTTGGACTTTTGGAAGCATCTTATTATGCCATTTCTTTCAAAAAGGCAAACCATTGTTTGATTTGAGTAATAGCAAGTGAATAATTCAGTCAAGTGTATGTCTTTTCTTCCTGCAAAAGTAAAGGTTTAAATATTCAGACCCACAAACTCTTTCAAAACATGCAAAAATAATAACGTCCTTGTAAATGTTGTGCAGTAGATGTGTTAACACTCTCGTAGAGGAAATGTTCAGAAGCGCTTTAAATGATTCACCAGTGTCAGATAAGAGATTACACACACACAAAAAAGGCACTGTCTTATTTTAACTGGATTTGCATTACCTGAATGAAATATCAGCTCTTACATGGCAGTTAAAGTAAAGATGTTAAAGTTTTATGTGAGTTTATGTTTTAGTCTGTGGTTCTGTGTCAGATGAGCTGCTGCATCAGAGCTGGATGCTGTTGTCATGACAACCTGCAGGCGTCTTGTTTCCTCTCAACACTGTCTTTGCATTGTGAAGGTGACTGTATGGTTACATGTGTATATGCAGGAAAGACCAATCACAATTTAGCATGTAAATATTACAGTGATGTCATTCCTGTCTGTGAGATTATAAGCAGTATATAAATGTCAGTCAGTGAAAGATTTTTAAGTGCTTGTGTTGGAAACGTTTGATGGATCTGTTGGTTTGGAAAGGATGGAACAGGTATGTCAGCTCGAACCCCAACAGTCTGACTTCTAACCTGATGTTATCTGGACTGATTGACGCGGCACATCATCTCTAGAGAAGACGTGCTGTCTGGAGACAGAAAAATAAAACAGTCAAACGTTTTACAAAATAAAAAGATCTGGTGAATTCAGTCGTGCTGACATACCTGTTCATCAGCTGCTTGAGGCTTTAGATATGTATAAAAGTGAGTGTATTTACCTTTCAGAACAAACAATCGCAGAGAAATAGATTTTTAATAAACATATGACCTTTTAATACAGACCGACCATGAGCTCTAATGTTGTGATTGGATGATGGATTATATGAGGAATATCAGAAGATGATATTACAGACATTAGGTATTTTAAAGCTAAAAGCACTTTATTCATTTAAAGAAGGAAGCAGATGAGAAATGGGACGTTGTGATCTATTTTAAACAGACAGGCATTAATATTCAAAATGAAAATGATTCTGCTTTTACTCTGTGTTAAATTGAATAAAATGGGATTAATGTCTAATCCTCCTTTGCATGTATTTAGTGTATTTAGATTTTGAGATTTACCGCGGTAACTGACGGATGATTTCAGCTTTGCCTCCATCCATCTGCTGTTTTTTAGGCTTTTCGTGCCAGAAACTTCTACCTTTTGATGTCTGTTTAAAGAAACACTTTCAGTTATTTATTTGTTGACTCTTCCTGACGTCGTGTTATTATAATGGGGATCAGGATTCGGTTAAAAATGATGCTTTGGGTCTAACAAGAAGCACTCATATAATTCTTTAATACCAGATCTCGGCCACAGTGGATGAAAAATATCCCGGGTTAATCTTTATGGTATTTTTTATTCTCTTGTAAGCAGGCCGTTGAGTTTTATGATGTGATATTAGCCTCCTCTCCAGTGCTTATGCTTCCTTTCCTTTAATCTTTCCTCATATCTTTCCATCACTCTTTATTTTTAGGGACAGTGAAAAGCAAATTGATTGTTGATGTTGAGAAAATAACTTTTCATGTATAAACACTTTGGCTTTTATTGTGCCACTAAATGCTGTGTAATGTGGGTGATTTTGGGGACGTGGATGACTCGGGCAGGGCGTGTCGGGATGACTGCTTTAGACTCACAGCAGCAATGAAACACAAATCTGCTTTACGAGCAAAGCTCTTAAACGCCTGTCAGTCTCACGTCTGCGTCTTCAGTCTTCATACTGTTCATCATTCATAACCAGTGAACATCTGAGAAATAAACATGAGCTCGTGATGTCATTTAAAGTGATAGTTCACCCAAAATAAATATATTTTATCAATCAATCATTTATTCACCCTCATGTCATTCTGTCAAAACTGTATGTGACTCTTTCTTCAGTGTAACACAAAAGAAGATCATTTGAGAAATGTCTTAGTAGTTTTGTGTTTATTCAATGAAAGTCAATGAAGCTCAATGTTGTTTAATAAAATATCTTTTTTTGTGTGTTTTACACAAATTGGGCATTGAACATTAGTTAAAAAATGTTAGTTATTTATAAAAATACCTCAAATAAAAAAAGGTTTGAAAATGTTAACAAATACTCAATATCTAAAATGTAAAAGATTATAGTTCAGATTCAGTATGTGCAGTTACAATTATTAGGTTAAATATTTATTTATTTATTATTTATATATATTTTATTTATTTATTTTTTTTTATTAATTTTAGGTATTATAAAAAATAAGATTATTTGTTTGTTTATGTTTATTGTTATGAATCATTCATTCTTGAGTCCTAGACCTTTCCATCAATATATAGTTTGTCATGATTCTTTTAGAATCATTAATATGAAATATTAAAGTTAAATATAATATAATTTTTCATACTTTTATATTTAATATAAATATAATAAAGTATAAAAATAGTGAAATAACCTGTGGAACGGTGACATTAAGAGGTTAAATGAATTTTACATCTTTCATGCTTTTTTTATCTAGGCTATACATCAATTTTATACAAAACTGTAAACAAAAATCTCCTGTTTACAGTGCTCATGCTTTGATTCTGCTTTTCATCCAAACATCCTCATTCATCAATGTTTCTCTTGAAGAGATGGCATTGAATGAAAGATTGCCTCCTTGAGACTTTGAACAAACCGTGAGATAAATTGAAGTCTCAAACAAGGTTTCTCAGCTGGAGATGATGTGAAGTGTTTCTGCACAAACTTATTGTTTGATCTATATTTTATGTTTGCACCAATCACGGTCAGCGTGCGGAGAGTAAACTGCCCTACGCTCACCCGCATAATCCACTTCCACCCGCTCGTGTCGCTCGGCAAATATTAGCAGGAGGTGCCGGACGCTGAGGGTGAAGAGAGCGAGATCGCTGAACTCCAATGCTGTGTTCAATCTGAGATTGCTTTCTGAGACGGTCTGCTTTCATACTTACAAACTCTTTTCTGGTCAATGTACAGTATGCATACATAACTATTATAAGGATGGCCCGTGTTTCTCGCAGTTTATTACTGGGTTTATAGTGAAAGTTGTTTAAATTAAAGACATCTCTGCGGGTGAGAGCTGTAAATATTCATGACTGTCTAACAGTTTCAGTTTATGATACGGTGTAAAGATTTTATTTTGAACACATGCATATCACAAAGAATTATTTAATTCTCAATAAATCATTAAACACGAGCATACAGTATACTGTAGATGAGTATTATAAATAAGATTAGCAAAATCCCAACTGTTGATGCTTTGAGAACGTTTTGACTATGATCTTATCATGTGAAATTCATGTGTGTTTTCTGCAAGTGTTAGACATTAATGAGACTGAAAGATTTGATCAAATATAGCTTTTTCTCAGATGTTTCTTCTAATGTAAAGTCCTCAATAAGCTCATATGTTTTTCTTCATATGTCTCAAACATTCAAGGTCTTTAAAGGTTTTCATCATATCTCACTTTGTGAACATAAACATTTGTTGTTAAATGATCTGATCCATCTGATAATAACTCCATGTTTTATATATATATCTTTCATTTTACTAGAAAATGTAGGTGATGTCAAAGACTGAACGCTCCAGAGAGAATAACCTTAACATATATTTTTATATTTTTATAAGTAATGTAAAAGCAAACAAAAAATGTTTTTTTGACTGTCTGATATGGGTTATATCTGTGAGATGCTGAATCAAATTCTGAAAACATCTACTGCTGAAACAGTATTTGCACACTGCAGATGACTGTGGTTTACTTTGGTTTTCACCACATCCTTACAAAACTATAGTATCATACTGATTATTTACCATATTCGTGTACTGTGGTATTTACATGGTAGAGTAAAATTAAAAGTAATTAAAAAAAGAAAGACTACTTTGATGCATATTTATAAAAGCAGATGATACTGCAGTATGATTATGCTTTTGTTTTCATCATTTGATGTGTCCGCTGTCTATCTCTCCCATCTGAAGTGCGTTTCTTTTATTCATTCCCACGAGTCGCCGTGAGACCTAAAGCATTCAGGAGCTCTAATGACCTCTCAGTGAATGTGAGCCTGTGCATTAATAAGATGATAGTTTGAGTATAAACACAATAAAGAAACATTTGCATTTATATAGTTTTTCACTGGAGTCTGGAAGGCCGTCGGACGGCTTCGGGCTGATTATCACCTGTGAAAAATTAAGATAAGCAAGTAATCCCATGAAAGAAATGACTTTACCTCCCGGTCAGCTAGCGGTGCAAAAGAAAAACGCAATATTATATTATATATCTTGGTTTTAATGCAAGCCAGACAGTTTTTAAAGTTTTCCTCGAGCGAGCTAGACGTGCGTGATCTTTCGGAGATGTGTGTGAGAACATAAAAGAGGTTCATTTAGGAAAATGGTTTGCAGTTATTTTGTTTTACTGTTGAATAGACTGAGAAGTAAATCTCAACATCTCCATTAGACCAACTCCAAAAAAACGAAAATAGCTAAATGTAGAAGACTGTTTGCGGTGAAATCGTGGGTGAGAGAGAGAGAGAGCAAAATCTTTCAGACAGATTCGGATGTTTGGCTTTTGGCAAAAGCGATGAAGTTTAATGATAAAGCATTGTCCTTTTGTGTTATCTCCCGTGGGATGGGTCTTCTGTGACACAGCACAAACAAGATTCTGACACGTCCTGTTAATGAAGCTCATTATCATAGAGGCGTGATGTGAGCGAGCGGGACACTGACAGTCTCTGTGAGACACTCCTGTCGTGACCTTTAGCGGACACCAGCAGCTGTCACCAATTACCTGCAGACCAATGAACCCGGAGAAGAGGACTGAGGTGTACTCCTGTGACCACTAACGCTCTCCAGATCTTAAAGAGACAGCCCTTTATCAACATTTACCTTGAGTTTACTATAGTAAACATTATATTTGTAGTAAACTACAGTTATACACATGATAATCAGTCCACTGAAAAGCCATGGTTAATGTAATGATAACATGATTCCTCAGGGAGTTCTGCCATTATTAACTCCCGACATGCTGTAGTTCTATTCATTACAATGACTTTTGTGAGCACATCTGTCAATCTCCAGAAAGGTTAAAAGATTCCCCATTAAACTCTTGTGACGTACACTGTTAAACATAACGGTGCTTCAGAACCTTCAACATCCAAAGACCATTTCTGGGGAATCAAAACGGCTTCTTACAGTATATGGCATTGCTGTGAAAAACCTTTTCTTTATTTTTATATTAAGAGTAAATGTGCTACAAAAGGTTCTTCACAGTCAATGCCGTAGAAGAACCATTTCTGGTTCTGCAAAGAATCTTTTTGTCAAATGTTGTATTACTTTCTATAGTCTAAAGAACATTTTGTGCAAGACGGTTTCTGTGAATGGGTTCTTTATGGAATCACACAGCCAAAGTGTATCATGGATGTGATGAAGCACCTTCATTTGTTATATATTTCATCTCCTGAAGTCTTAAGACACCTCATCATATGACTTGTGTTGTTCTCTCAGTGTTATGTAAGCTCAATATTATTACAAAATCTTTTAAAAGATGAGAGACTTCTAAGGGTGAATAATTAATGGTGGTTTGTATTTTTGGGTGACGGCTCTGAAAATGAACCATGGTTTTATTATAATAATGAATCTAGAGTAATCTATATCTGCAGTTTTACTGTAAATATCATGGTTAAATTATGGTTAAGTTGTGGTTATCATCATTTAACTAGTTTTTTTCTTTTTTCTTAAGTAAAACAATGGTTCATTTTTGTAAGGGACTCTTTCTCTGTCCTTCTCGCTCCTGTGTCGTCCTCCATGATTTTCTTGATGTTACTTCCTCAGGAATAAAGTCCATTAAGCTTCACAGGCTGTGAGATTTGCTTTAGTTAAAACGTGTGACTAAATGTAAATATGTGCTTTGCATTGAGAGCCGGAGGGAGTCTTGAATAAATTTACTGAAAGAGCTAAATGCACTTTAAATGCTTTTATAACTAGACTGAATAAAACGTTGACATCATGAACGTCAGACTAACGTTAGTGATGTGTGTTTTCTCCACAGGTACTTCAGTGATGAAGGTTATGGCCTCAGATGCTGATGACCCGACGTACGGAAGCAGCGCTCGGATCGTTTACAGCGTTCTGGAAGGAGAACGATTCTTCACCGTTGACCGACAAACCGGTAACAACCTGCATCAGTTGTTGCATTATATTGCTGAAAAAGCTTTATGTGTTCACAATTTCAACAAACTGATAAATATAAATATTAGAGATGTGAATGATTCTCAAATTATACAGATTGTTGAGGAGAGAAGAGCAGAGGAACTCTACCATGTGCTGTTCATTATTGATATTAACTGTTAAATAATTGTCTGCAGGATTACACCAATACATTGATAATAATCTTAAAGTTGCAGTTTCTTTTCTCTTTCTGTCTTTTACTGTTTTCTCTTCTTCAGTGTGTAAGTAAACATGCGTTTCTCTCGCAGTGGAAGCTGGAGATCCTCAGGGATCATCTGAGCTCTGTTTACCCGCTGATATTCCTCAGGGACCAATCGCTAAACTTTAATGATTCTTTTTGTGGGCAGCGGGTGCTAGACCCACGACCGGTGGATGATAAATGACTCCTGGTCCGTGTGTTTACACACACTCACTCCTCACTGATCTGAGAACAGCCAGATGAACTGGAATTAGATGCGCTTGGTGTTGTTCTGGTGACCCCATTAATTTCTCTGAACTTCAAAATAAAAACAACATTAATCCCTGGTTGGGGTTGATATTAATGTTGGTTTATTAGAGTTTGTGTTAGTGTTGTTCTTCGACTCTTGCGGTCTACAAATGTTGAATCTTTTGAAATATTAAGAAAGTTTACTTTAAAAAAGTCTTGAGATCTCTGTCAGCGAGACAGATTTGAGGTTACTGGGTAAAATGTTTTGAGAAAAAAATATCTGCAAAGCCAGAAACTTTAGTAGGAGTCTCAATTTAAGAGATCTTCAATAGTTTCTTCTGGAAACAGTATGAAGTCTCTGGTTTCTCCCAAAAATATCCCAGTAATCTCACATGTGTGCTTAGATTTAATGTAAATAATGTCAACAAATAAATATAAAAAACTAACCTACTTCATATAAATGTTAATGTCTCGCTTTCAGTTATTGTTGAGATCTCATCTAGAACTCTCAGTGAGATCTCAAATGTGAGAAAACATCTGAGAAGCCAGAAGTCTTGAAGAAGAATTGAAATATTAAGAGAGATCTTATTCGTAATCTCTGTCGTCAGCCGCCCCAAGCCGAGTTCAGGCCGTTCAGTTTCCTGCCATACATCCACCGAGACACCCACAGTTCCTTTGAAGTTGAGCTTTAAATCGTCAAAACTTTAGATGGCACTTGTAATGGATCTGACCTGAGGTCAGGGGCTTTATGTGCTGGAAGAGCAGAAGTGAATTGTGACTTCTCCTGAGCTCTCGACGCTTGAAAGCACAAGCTCACCTCTTTAGCATCGCACAGATGCATCACGCCACACAAACATTGCCGCTGGCTATCAGCTCCTCGCTGGGAATCCGCTTCCCCGGCCGTATGACTACATAAGCAGAGAGCAAAAGAAAAGCAGATAGAAATACAGAACAAAGAGAGACAGACATAGACAGCCAGACAAACGTTTGTTTGTTGCACAGACCCAAGAGAGATCCCGTGTGTCTTTTTCCTCTTTATTTCCCCGAGTAGATGTTTGACTGCAGAGAGATCTTTGAAAAGTCATGTTTGAAACATGAATACATGTTTTACCCCACAAGTAAATACAATTGTTCATAGAACGACCAAAATGAAGTTATCATTTACTTCCAAACCTATAACATAATGAAGATCTGAGTTTTGGATGTACAGTAGTGTAAACCGAACACGTGTTCGTCATGGTGATGTTTTGTGTTCTGTGATATAATGTCTGGATGTGTTTGGTGTAGTTTATTCACTGCAGAGGTTTTACCGGTCCAGGAATGATGATTTTGGTGATGAAACAGCAGTGTGTTACCGTGACTGTCCGCAGTTATTCTGTGTTGCCATGGTGTTGGTTAGAGGCAGGAATGGAAATATTAAAAATGGTAAAAGACACATGGCGGTCTGATGCTTCAGATCAGAAGAGAATGTAAATCAGACTGATTCTTACAGAGACTGATCACAAACATCACCTCCTGTTGAATTTAATAACTCATTTTCAGTTCTGATCTCTCATCAGGTTTCTGTTCCTCATCTCATAACTACTGCAGTTTACAAGATGAATTAGTACAATGTGACTCATGATTGTATATTTATGATTGTGAATATTATAACAATATATATTATTGTCTGTCATTCCCCATGTTCCCCATTGTGATATGTATGTATATATTAATATAAACACAGTAAAACACATTTAACTTTATATAAAATAACACTCTTACAGTATATGCAACAGGTTATTTCACAAAATAAGACAATTGTGGATAAGAGACTCACAATAAGAGTTCTAATAAGAGTTATTATTGTGAAGTGTGTGTTTGTAAAGTGACTCTTGTGCGTTTGATGATGTTTGTCTGGATTGAAGAGAGTTTAAGTGCTGTTTTCCAGTCTGTGTCTGTAATTATTCTTCATGTTAGTAAGTGTCTGAACACACTTCCATGAAGTTATGTGATCATAAAAGGCTGTTGTGTTTTTACAGTATTACATTCTCCGTGTGATTCATAAACTCATGTTTTAAATCACTTTTATAGATTCAAGGCATCTCAACAAAGCATGTAATACAAGTGATAATCATGAGAGAAGAACATTATAAAAATGACTTTATATGAGTAGGTTGGTCTTAACTTAGCCGCACTTAAATTGCCTGATAGCTTCTGTAAATTGGAGCTCATTATGAAACACAAAAGAACTATTTGTGGCTTTACACATTTAATGTTGCTGATGTCTCTCTCTCTCTCTCTCTCTCTCTCTCTCTCTCTCTCTCTCTCTCTCTCTCTCTCTCTCTCTCTCTCTCTCTCTCTCTCTCTCTCTCTCTCTCTCTCTCTCTCTCTCTCTCTCTCTCTCTCTCTCTCTCTCTCTCTCTCTCTCTCTCTCTCTCTCTCTCTCTCTCTCTCTCTCTCTCTCTCTCTCTCTCTCTCTCTCTCTCTCTCTCTGTCTCTCAAGGAGTGATCCGGACAGCCGTGGCGGATCTCGATCGTGAGACTCAAGACCGTTATGAGCTGGTTGTCAAGGCAACAGATATGGCAGGCCAAATGGGTGGTCTTTCTGGCTCTACCACGGTGACCATAGTGATTACGGATGTTAATGACAACCCTCCACGCTTCCCTCAGAGTGAGTGTTCATTATGTCTCCCATCATGCCGTCACATGTGCCCTTTGGTGAGAACGTTTTGTTTTGAGCATCCTCACTGTACACCGGGTCCTGCGGTTTCAACTTCTACAGAAAATCCAGAAATATCAGGAAATTTCAATGTGAACTTGTTGTGGTGTCTGTGATGTTTAGTGTTGTACTGTACATGTGGTTGTCTCATTTCAGTCATCTATGGCTCTGATACCTTAATGAACAGACAACCTTGATGACATTTTTGTCATTGAATAGAGATTTTACATACTTTACCATCTGAAATTTACATTGACATTCTGTGAAACTGTTTATTTCGGCTCACAATAAAACAAATGTACAGCTCAAAGAATAAACGAATGAACTATTTTTCCACAATAGGTGGAGAAGAAACAATGTGTACAAGCTGAACGCTATTCAGAAATCTACAGATTAAGTTTTACATACATTATAAAAGAAAAGATGTTATTTCTCAGATGTTTCTCAGTTGTGTTTCAAAATTAAAATCAAAACAGAAAGAAATGAGTCAATTGTTAAACGCTGAGGTGTATTGAGGTGTAAAATGAATGTAAATTGTTGAGGTAAAATAATCTGGATTTGGGTAAATTTGATGAGAAACGTTGGAGTTTATATTGAAATCTTCAATATTTTTTTGACATCAGACTTGATAAATCTGAGTTAAGTTTGTGTGATTGTTGAGATTTCTTCTGAAACTCTAATGACAGAGACATTTGTGAGATTTCTGAGACTTAAACAAAAGTTTACATTTGATCTCCATTTAATCTCACTGATGTCTTTAGGAGAAATAATCGAGATGTTAAAGAGATGTCAGCTGTGATTTCTCTTTCTTGTTGATTTATTTTTGCAGTATTGTGGCAGTGGTGTATCCGAGGCCACTGTAATCTAGTTTCTGATTCAAGCGGTCAATACAATTCATACGTGACGGGTAAATAAAAAGCACTTTGGTCTCATTGGTCACACATCAGAATGGACCTGGAGAAATAAAGCATGTGTGATGTTTTTACTCTCTTCTGCTATTGTTTCCTTCTCTTTTCTTCTCCACACGAGGCGAGAGAGGCATTAGCTTTATTACAGCAAAGAGCCTCGCTGTGAATCACTTACAACCCTGATATCTTTCTCTTTATATCTCTCCCCCCGTTCTCTCGTGCTTTTTCTTCTTTCTCATTCTTTTCAAAAGCCTCATTTATGCCAGTTTTACTCCAGCATCTAATTCATTAAGCTCGGCTTTTTGTGTCGCCGGCCAAAATGAAATCCGTGTGGTCCTTTATGTCACACGCTGCACTCAAACATATTGCACATTACTATAGGTGCCTGTTATACAAGGCCTGAATGCTTATTAGAACAAGGACATTGTGTTGTAAAATAATGTGTAATGTGCTTTAAATCTGTGCAGTGTGCACTGTGTTTCTTTGCTTAATAGTACATTTTTACCCTCTTGATGACTGTGTGTTTTTAGATGAGCACATGCTGTGTTAAAATAAAATAAAATGTAGAAATTATCTTTTATATCATTTATATCATTGTTTGAAAAGATTATTGCTGATGGTGTTAAAATCATATTTTACCATCTAAAAAGCAGGAAACTACCCACTGTAGTCCACCATTCAGATGTGCTTACCAAAATTTAGATTATTTTAACTAACTTTGTTACTTTATTTTGTATTTTAACAATTTTAATTTGATAACTGTTACTGCACATATTGACAATACATTGAAGAAAATGCACAATTTGTATTTTAGATATTTTATTTTTTATTTTATGTACTTAAAAAATAACATTATTATTTTTATTAACTTATTAATTATTTTTATGATTTTTTTTATGTATGTTTATTGTTATAAAAATGTATTGAGTTTTATAAAACTTTTGTCAAATATTAATTTTTTGAGTCTAAGTGAATTGTGAAATAATAGTTATAAAAGTGTTCCTCTTGTGAAATGGTGACAGTCTAGTTTATTTTACTGTACATCAAGTATCAAGATATAACTCATTTTGTTTCCCCAATATTCAAACACTTGTTGTGATGGATCATGAAAGTGATTTTCTTGAACAGAGATGTACCAGTTTTCGGTGTCAGAAGGGGCGGCCGTCGGGACATCGGTGGGCCGGGTGATCGCCACAGATGCAGACATGGGCGAGAACACAGACATGAGTTACCTGATCAAAGATGAGGAGGGAGGAGAACTCTTCAAAGTCTCCACGGACGATGACACGCAAGAGGCCGTGATCTCTATCAAAAAGGTAAGATGGACGTCACGATCACATGATCTGCTGTTCACACATGTCTTGTGTGGTAGTTCAAAATCCTTCTGTTTCTCATGTCCAGCCTTTAGACTTCGAGAGCAAGCGGACACATAACGTGGTCGTCGAGGCTGTGAATAAACACGTGGATCCTCGTTTCGTGGACCTCGGGTCGTTCCGTGACCAGACTATAGTGAGAGTCAGTGTATCAGATGTGGACGAAGCCCCTATTTTCATCCCCTCCACCGGCACCATCATGGAAGTTCAGGAAGATGCTCGGTTAGGAGCTCTGGTTGGGATCGTAACCGCAAGAGATCCAGATATGGATAACGTCCCTGTCAGGTACGTCTCATCTGTAGAACATACATCATAACCTCATAAACACAAAATCACTGCTTTCTGTGCTTAGAGGATTGAAGTATTTGAATCCTCATTTTTGTGCATGATGCATTTCTAAAGAAATAAAAGCAAGCCTTGAAAAATGAAATGAAGTATTTTTACAAGTTTTTACTGTACAAGTAAAGACATAAGCAGACCTGTGCAATCTTTTCACCATCGTGATTGATAAAAACAAGTCCTGAGTTGTTTTCTTGGGGTTTTTTTTCACATAAATCACGTAATGGAAGTTCTGAATGCAGTTTGAAAGTGATGTAGTTTCAGAAAGCCGTCATACAAACAAAACACTGTGAAACCAAATCTTTCGTCTGAACGATTTAGCTGTAATTCGCTCAGACGTTTTTTGAGAAATGGCTGCCGCTCAGCACAAAACTGCAGCGGTGGATCCCGGCACAGTTTTGCATTTGAATACATTGTAAAGTTTGGCAGCGATGGAGCTTCATCAGCTTTTTCATCACAATACACAAGTTCCCTGACTGAAGGCCTCAATGAGATAAAGGCAAAACAATTTGTTTATGTGTGTGTGTGTCCAGATCCTGGCAACAATCCACATCCCCTTAGTTTAGACAAGAATCAATTTTCACTATTGAACAGGCCTATTATTGAAGATATACTGACTCATGCAAGCGTGACCAAACCAGCCCGAGGATTTTCCCATTATGCTATAGGCACTTATCAACCGCCATCCCTCTTAGAAACACAAACGCACACACGTACAGAGAAGCGTATTCACCTTGAGGCATTGGAAAGCACAGCAAACAAACACAAAAACTTTCCATCTGCTGTTGTGTAGAGTTGTGTAGCGCACCCTCGCTGCCCTGAAAGACGCCCATTGTGTTTGCCACCCCCCCAATTCAACATCCTGATAGAAGACTTTATTCTCCAGAGCCGTCCGAGCACAGAAATATGATTTAGTCATCGCTCAGAGGGACACACAGGGAAAGTAAAAGGCTTGGGCTGGCCGTATAGTCTCTCACACACACACACACACACACACGCCTTTGCAAATTACCTCCATTATAAATGCATGAGGCTGTGTTCAGAGCGCTCCAGGTGTTATAAAGCACAGTGCAGTGGCAGGAAACTTGGCCGCTCGGATGGCACACATCCGCTCGTGGCACAGAGCCCGTGCCCGTCGGTACCACTTTAATCATCTACATTGGACTACCATCAGGGCCCGTCATCTTTCCTGTGCTCATGCCACCCGGTAGCTGGCGGCATCAGGGGATCGGCCATCAGGGAGCAGCGGCTGGAAATATATACCGTCTTCTGTTTGGATAGGGCTTTTAGATGTGACTTACAATTTACATGCAGTAGGGCTGTGCTCATGCCTCTCTCTCTCTCTCTGTGTGTCTCTCTCTCTCTCTCATCAGGGATCCGGCCATCAGAAACAAGCAGCCTTGCTGGAAATATATACCGTCTTCTGTTTGGATAGAAAATGTTTGCTTTTAGATGTGACTTACAATGAGCTCAGAAAGAGAAATACATGCAGTAGAGCTGTTTTGTATTGTATGTTCTCTCTCTCTCTCTCTCTCTCTCTCTCTCTCTCTCTCTCTCTCTCTCTCTCTCTCTCTCTCTCTCTTTGTCTCTCTCTCTCTCTCTCTCTCTCTCTCTCTCTCTCTCTCTCTCTCTCTCTCTCTCTCTCTCTCTCTCTCTCTCTCTCTCTCTCTCTCTCTCTCTCTCTCTCTCTCTCTCTCTCTCTCTCTCTCTCTCTCTCTCAAAAGTTACTTGTGGTATTTTGTGACAATTAAAAGTCGAGAAGAATTATGCAGTTGAATAATCTTTTCTGTGACCTAAATTCAGAATCTTCTGGACTTTAATAGGTTCTTGTCCCTCTGGGCTGTTTCACTTTTCCAAAATGCAAACTTTAATAAGCAGAAAGTAAAATAAAAAGTGAATTAACCTGTATAATGTTAAACGCCCGAGGGTTTAAAGAGGAATTGAGAGGAGTGAAATTTGACAATTGTTGTCTGTCAGTGCAGTTTATATTCTGTGTGGGGTGAATTTTTCTTTAAGCCTTTTATGAAATCTGAATAATTTGTTTGAAGAAGGCGAATGGATGGAAGTGACTGTAATTATTTTAGCAGAATTCTTCGGTTTTTGCACTTTATGAACTCAGTATCAGTTTCTGAGCTCCATTACAGATACTGTGTCTAATAGCCTAAAACATTCACACGAGAGAGCTTTTCCAGATTCTGTTTTATTTTTAAGGCCTGTGTGTTTGACAATCTCCAAAAATGATTAACAGCAAAGCTCGACAGCCTCGGTTTTGTGCCGTGGTTTTGGTCGGTACCGTTTTGTCTTATGAAAAAGATTATAACTAAATAAAATAGAAGAAGAATAATGAGGTTTCATTTTATTCCTGTATGTTTCAGGTTCTCTATAGATCGAAACACAGATCAGGAGCAGATCTTTAACATCGACCCTGTAACAGGTGCCATTACTCTCGGGAAGATTCTGGACCGGGAGACGGCCGGCTGGCACAACATCACCGTCACAGTGATGGAAGCAGGTATGACCTTCTTTACCCGTGAACATCAGTCACAATCCACTGCAAACTCACATGTGCTGCAGATGCGTTTGATCTTAACTTTGTTTTTCACAGGAGACAATGCTAAGATAAAGAAGCTTAAAGTGGACCATTCAGTAAAGCTGAGCCATATTTTATTCATGTAACAGCATAAGATTTGCATAATTTTTGACAGATCATTTCAATTATTAAGATATAATTTTCTTTTCTTTTAAATATAACTTTCAGACAGTAGCGTGGACATTTGTGACGTGTCTGAATGTCACTGTATTGTCATTTATGTAAAAGAAAGACATATTAAATAAAAGCAAATAATAAAACAATAGGCATTGCATTAAATATTTTATTAGAAGCTGCAATCTGTCACGTTTGACATATTATAAATATATAAAATTGGAGGTTACATCACATCCTTTTCTTTCTGTTTGTTCAGATGATGTCATGTCTGATGATGATGTCATGTTTCCCACAAATCGATTACACCCGAACGTTCAAATTATAAATCATCACTTTAAGCTTACGGTTGTGAATCAGGGTAAGATCAGGAGAGCATGAAGCAGAAGTTCTGAATCGCAGCTTTGATGGCATTCAGACATTTGTTAAGAGTAACTTAAAGTATCCGAATGCTTTTTAATGCCGTCTAGTTTATGATTAAAATCTTTTTTTGTATTGATACATTACAGTTATCATGTGACCAGAGCGTTAGCTTCTTGCATTAACATCCACCGCCGACTTTTCTACTCCTTGGCCATTTATTTTTCTCAAGACAAATTGGTGCCGTCATGAGTTGCTCTTTCTAAGAGTTGCATCACATGTTGGGTTTGGTGTTAATTGGTCATTGTAAAGTTGAGGAAGAAGCTTTTGTTTTACTCTTTCTTTGCTGCTGGTCGTCAGCCTAATCAAAATTCCCAGCGAATATCAGTCTGCGCTCGTTCACGTCCAAATACACGAGATCATTGAGCAATGAGGCGTAGAAAGTTAGAGAGCCCAGTTTGGAAAGGTTTTTATAATTCCCTCATACGATCGTATCTTAAAATTTCACACTTCATTCAAGAACGTAATGAGTGTTCATCCAAGAGTTATGCTGACGGATCGATGTGTGCAGAAAGTTTCACGCGTCATCACCGCTGCTATTAGTAAATATAATATTTCAGCCAAACTGAAGAAGACCTTTCTACCGCACAGAGATGATGAAAATAAAACAGTTTTAGTCTTTGAGGTCATCGTTTCAGCCAACAGCGCATGAACGGTTAAAGATGACTTGAGGAAATGAAATTTTCTTTCCTGTCGTCCATAAGAAGTTATCAGGTCTTTTTCTTCTTGGCACGCCGTTTCCAGACAGCAGCCGGACTGGAGTTTTGCTGTCAGACGGATTCGGCTATCAGCTGAGAAAGAGTGACACGTAATTTCTGGGCGTTTGATAGGGTGCGTGATATCAAACCGCAGACAGGATTTCTCTCAGCTTCCATCTTTTTTCAGTGATAATAGAGAAGAAATCATCATGTCTTACCCTTAGGGTAAAGAGATACTACCAACAGTTGTGTCTTTATCGAGACAGAAAGGACATTTAATGTGCAGAATAAAAAATCTAAAGGCAACGACACTGAACGATTTCAACAACTTTATTTTGCCCTTTCAAAAATGTGGGCTTTATGTGTAACAAGAAATGACATTTCTGTAATTACCGCCGTCCCTTTTCCAAATCAAATAACAACTGCACACAACAACACAACATTGTTGTTTAAAATGAACCTTCTGTGTTGTTGTGTTTTCTTGTCTGTGGGGTTTCACAGCAGGAGGGTTTAGAGATGAAGACTTTGTCTTCTTAAGGAGACACGTGAAGTTCAACAGCATGATTCACCAGTTTCATCTCCAGCGGTGACCGAAGTCCCAAGACATTTATTGAGGCCGACATCAGGCCCTGAAAACACACACGAGGCTTTTACTGTCGATCGTTCACCATTTCAAATGACTCACATTTGGAAAAACAAAGCTTCTCACAATAAAATTCAATTCTTGTTTACGTGCCAAATGATCGCCGTTGGACGGGCCTGCGGTGTCGCCAGGCGTGGGCTGAAGACAGACGTATTGTTTTGTCAATTTGTACGGCGTTTGAAGCTCATTAGGCACGGCCGGCGCGAGCGAGGAAAGCTGATGAAACAAGACGAGTTTAATTTCATATTTAGGCCATAGGTCTGCTGTCTCTGTCAGACAGATTCATTTAGTGCCAGAACACATGGGGAAGGTTGAGAACGAATCTCCCGCTGGAGATCTTATGAGTCATTGAGATACACTGAAGGCTGTGTAAACTTTAATTCTCACAAATATTTAACTGGATGTGAATCATAAAACACATTATTTATCTTTAAACTTTTGCAGCCAGGATTCTGTTTTTGTGGCTTTAAAAGAAGCTGTTTATTGACCTGCATGAAGGATATTATTGAAATCTTTCAACGTTGTGAATTTAATATTGTTTAGAACATTTGATTGACACATCTGTTTCATATCACGACTGACTTTAATTTGAATTTAATTAAATTAGATTTTTTTATTACATTTTTATTTGAAAGTTTTTTATTTTAATTAATTTCAATTTTATTTAATTTTATCATTTTTTTATTTTATTTTATTTTATTTTTACATTTGATGGGCACAAATCTGTTTCATATTAGGACTAACCAGACATATAAAAACACTAACAACAATTAACAACATTAACACAATGAACAACAGTGAATTAATACTGAAACAACATCAAAAAACATAAAAACATCAGCTTATAAATGTTTAATATTTTAGGTTTTTCAACCAGCTTTACAAAAAACTAAATACTATTTTATTTTATTTTTTAACAAAATCTTTAATTTTAATTTTGTTATTTAATATAATTTCAATTTGTTTTAATTTTATTTTAACTTTTTATTTTATTTTTTTTATTTTACTTCATTTAATTTTTACATTTGATAGATGCAAATCTGATGTATATCAGCACTAACCTAAAGCAATGAAAAACATCAGCAATGTTTCATGTTTTAGGTTTTCCAACTAACAAAATACTAAAAAATGAGTCTATAAAAATTCTATTGAATTTTAGCATCCTGACAATCACTGTTTGATCATCTTTATATTTCTATTCATCCTGTGCGGTCCATACTGTAATACACTAGATAGGATTCTCTAAGATGATTGAAATTCCTCCTGTGATTTCAGAATCGTTTCTTCACATGTGTCTCTCACAGTGGACGCTCTTTCAAACCGGATTGAGTAACAGGTTTTCTAATATAGCGTCTGACTTGTAATATGTAGTGAAGATAGGTGGCCATCTAACATCTGCTGGGCGAGTAACAGATGCCCTGTATCTCTCTAATCTGCTCATATCTCTTCATATCTCAGACACCCATCGCTAGTTAAATTTAGCTCTGATCTTTGCTCTATAAACACAGAGAAACTATTGCTTTCAGGGTATAACACACTTCAAATTTGTTTCTTATGAATGTCGCACGTTATCATCGTGTTATTGGGTGAAGTATATCAGCAAAGTGTTTCACTTTCAAAATAATAGTTTTCATTTTTAACTTCTGCTAAGTATCATTTCTTGTTTCAGTCATTTTGTGGTGAAAAATAACCCACGTTTTCGGCATCTTTGATTTTTCAAGCGTTTTGTCTATTCGTTGCCTGCATAGATATGTGTTGAATATCTTTATTTATGTATTAAATGAAGTTGAAATCACCGGCTCGTGTCTTCTACAGAATCATACATCATCACTTAACAACCTGAGAGCTCACGCCGGCTCTGTCTTGAAAGGTTTATATGTTATCGTTAAAAATCAATTTCACTATGAAGAAAATGAATGGGATTTTACTTCCGGAAGTCTCTATTGAAGATCATCCTGTTATAAATTATTGTCGGCCTGCGGGGCTTTGTGTAATGATGAAGGTTATACTGGATTTCATCTACTGTACCCCATCACCTTATTAAATCTTATAAAAATGCATGTGATGCTTTATAGATGGGAAATGTTTGGTTTTATATTGCAGAGGAAAAGATAAGGTGATATGCATCTCAAATAATAATTGATGAACTTCATTGACATACATTGATTATAAATATAACATGTGTGAACTTCACATCCCCGTGAACTGTGTGTTAATAAGATGAAGGTAATTA
Source organism: Beaufortia kweichowensis (assembly GCA_019155185.1). NCBI lineage: Eukaryota > Metazoa > Chordata > Actinopteri > Cypriniformes > Gastromyzontidae > Beaufortia > Beaufortia kweichowensis. The sequence goes on along the minus strand of CM032798.1, from coordinate 897,984 downwards.
TGAGTCATTATGGTTCTAATGCTGGTCATTGTGCAGACTGCTGTAAAAAAATAATCATGATTAAATAATAAAAGCAAATAATTATGTAAGGATCAGTAGACTCCCAACAGAGTTTTAATTACTTAATGTTAGTTATATGAACTTAAATGAAAGTAATTATATATTTCTCAACCTAATTACAACACAAACATGATAATATTTACGTTTCATTTAGCTTAACAAGGTCATGATTAAAAAATAACTGAGTAATATAATATTGAATGCATTTATTTGTGTTTATAACTTTAAGACGACCTGTGCAGTTGTGTGGCATTCAAGTCTTCATTTACACTCATGACACGTGAATGTTTCCATGAAGAACCTTAAACATCTTTTACAGAAAGATTCTTTGTAGTGGAAAAAGGTTTTTATTTTATAAAAAAGTAAAAAAGAAAACATGCTTTTGAGAATCTTTCTGTCAAAGGTTTTTCTAAAGAATGACTGTAAAGAACTTTTTAAAGCAGCTTTATTTTCTGCCGTGTGGAGATTGACTCACTATTTTGATTATTTTATCTGGATGTTTTAAAAAAAGTTCAATAGATGTACATATTCAAACATGTTACATTTCTTCTCTTTTCCACAGATAATCAGTCTATGGCCTCTCAGACGGCCGTAAGTATCCGCATACTGGACGTCAACGACAACCCTCCCGAGCTGGCCACTCCGTACGAAGCGTCGATCTGTGAGGATGCCAAACCTGGCCAGGTGAGATAAAGTCTCTATAGTTTCATATCAGTCTAATCACAAATCCCAGACGTGTTTCACTATGATCCCGTCTGAGACGGAAATGAGATCAGTTGTTCTGCACAGAGAAATCATCAGCGGCGTTCACGACCGTTGTCAATTTCCCTGCCGTCTCTGGGATAATATCTGCGGTCAGTTGTTCCCAATTGCTTGCCGTGTTGATAAAGCTGTGAGCGATGGGAGAGATGCTTCCAGTGATTTTCACTGGAAGCATATGTAATGTGACAGCGGATGTGTCGAGCTCCTCTCGGACAGTTTTGGGAAGATGAGATATTTGTGATGATGAAGTTATGAGAATCTAATTGCATTGTGGGAATGTTGCACTCAGCGCAGCTTCTTTGATTTTGTTTGACGGCGGTTTACAACACTTTACAAGATTTGTTTTCATAAAGCTGAATGTTTGCTGTGATCCCGCTGAGCTGATGTGCTTTGGCTCAATCTCTCGATTCTCTGTCGTTCTGTCTGACCTCTCAGAACCTCCAAACCTGAACCCAAACATTAAAGTCCCCCAGGACCAATCAGTGTGTGTCAGATTTGGTACAGAGCCAATCGCTTTCCTCTTTTTTGTCATAATACTTTCATTATTTCCGTGATCCTAGTTTGGACCTTTTTTGATTGGAAACATCTTGTCCTGAAGGCAATTTATAAACTTACAAGTCAACAAAATGTTATGGGGCAAACTCACCTGCAACTCTTTGGAGAGACTCGTTTCACATCTTTCACACTTTTTCTACTTGTAAACAAACAATATTTCATACAGAAATAACTTTTTTCTGTATGGTGTGATATACTATCCAATATTTAATGAAAGGGAGTGAGGGCTAGACCTGAAAACAGCAAAAATAATATAAAAATATAATAAAAATGCTGCGTGCAGTGGTCATTATGTGAAAGACAAAGAGAGTTCAAACAATGAAAGAGAAAAACAATGATGTCGTGTGTTCTTTCATTCTTTCAGAATCACTTCACATGAGACCGCTGGATGAAGTGTTTGTATAAAAACTACAGCATCATCAGCAAACAACAGACAGATGTTATATAAAACACTAACAGATACTTCTGACCCCTAAATCAAATAAAACAACTCAATCTGACAATAGACTGAATCACATCAGGTTACAATGAGATGAGACCATTAACATGACACATGTTTAATAGCATTAATCACATCACAAGCCTCATACATGCTGAAACAAGATTGAGATAAAAATACATAAGAAAAGATGATCTTACAAGAGTTACAATAGTGATTCAGTAGTGATAAGAAAAACGTGGAAAATAATGATGTATAACCATGATGATCTTTATTTATTGTTAGAGTTAGTTCTTGTAAGAAAGAAAAGCAAATTACATTTAAATTTTTTTTTTTTCTACTTCTTAATACTAAGTAAAATACTTTTTAAGTCATTATTTATCCTCAAATCTGTGTTTATTTGTTGACCCGCTGCGATTGAATGTTTCTCTCCCATCAGTCCAGAAACATACTGAACAACCGATTAGTTTTTTTGTTGGAAATGTCATGAAAATTGTTTTCAGTCCACCTGACCGTGTTTCTTTAAATCTTATTAAACACACGCTGTTATTTTAGATTCATGGAGGGATTTCCTTTGTAAGGCATTTTTAGAAAAATCATTTCTATGTATTTGGGTGTCTTCCTTAGAAAACAATTTCTAAGAAGACTTCTTCTGTGTTTTCCTGTTTTTAAGTGTTTATCCATTACATGACAACATTTGCTTATTTACTCATTAAAATGATATTTTATTTTGTATATTGTATTATGTAGTATTTTATCATTTTCTCATAAAAATAAAGGTTCTTCACTGTCATGCCATAGAAGAACACTTTTCTGAACCATTACTTTTTAACTTATTTATAGTGTAAGGAATCGTTTTTTAATGCAAAGAGTGTTTTGTATGGAACTTTATTTGTGTTGTATTATGTCAATCTGAATGAAACAGAATTATTTCTTTACTATGATTATTTATGAATAATTTACTGTTATTATACACAGACAGCTCTATTGCATTAAAAATGAAAATATTGCATTAAATTTATGCATTAAAATTATTTAATTGTATTTAATTTTATTTAATTTTATTTCATTTTATTTCATTTTATTTCTTTACAGTATGTTCCTGTAGTGTAGTCACGTACAGAAAAACACATGAATGTCACATGTTTTTCACATGTAATTCATGCTTTCACATGGGAATTTACATGGAATTCAGACAAAAATGTTGCTAAACCAAATAGTTTAGTATGATTTTGTCTTTCTTTTCTGTAAAGGCTCAACACCAGGATCATCAGGTTTGATTCAGTGAAGACATGTTGTGATAAAAATGTATTGCTGAAATGCATTGTGGGTGTACATGTAAAACTAACCAGGTTTATGTGTAACATTGCTCCAAAAGAACATGTTAAAGCATGAATTTTATGTTTTTTTTAAGCAGTGGAGATGTTCAGATTAGCTAAAGATAGCCCAACACAAAACATTGTGGGTGGTGAAAGTCTAACACTTCCCACAACTCAACAATCACCATCCCGTGTGTAAAGAACAGTGTTGTTCGCTTCAAGCTGTGGATCTGCTTTTCATCTGAACATCTTGTTAAATGAAAGAAAGAATGGGATGTTCATGATACAGAGAGGAACGGACAGAGAAGCAGTTTGAGTCTGCTGAAAACATCTGTGTAACAAGTGTTTATCCTCCAGCAGGACAAATTCAAAGCGAAAGGGCCGAAAGACCTGCTGTTTCTGAAGTGCATTTAAGGTGAAGAATTATCTGTCCGCCTCCCGCAGATAACGTAATGTATTTCTCTCATTAGACACAACGCTCATCGTATGCCCCCCGCTGTTGACGTACAGCTCCAGCTTTTTGTAATAGCTTCACGATAACCCGTAACGTGTTTACGTGATTTGTGGCGCGTCACCCCGGGGTCTCCCATTGCTGTGTGTCTCGACTAAATTGGCTTAGTTGAGCGAGACGCGATCACGGAGGGCAAGACGACGGTGCTGTTTGTACGATAAAACAAGCACAAACACGGGTCCACGTGTTTGTGTGATTAATCACTGCGATGATCAGGTTAGAAAGCGGCAGCCCTGTGGAGGAACGTGCAATTACATTCATTCATCTCTCACCTGGGATTGAGGCGTCTGTGCTCTTACGGTTCCTTCAGTTACCATCGTTTTATTGTAGTAGAAGTACCATGTGGTTTTGTTGGTATAATAATAGTCATATACATGCACATAACAGTTTAAAACACTCACATCTCAAATAAATGAACACTATGTTTACAGTATTTGATCATTTGAACTCTTGACATTTAATCACTTCATTAGATTTTGTAACAGAACTGAAGGAATCTGGACTCATATTGACTAATTTTTATTCATTATTTGCTTAAAGTTTTAGTTTATTCATTTATTTAATTATATTTTCAAACATTGAAATATAATTTTTAAGACCATGAGAAACAATGTTGTCAGTCTTTGACTGGTACTTTATGTCATGGTTCAACTGTGGTTACTATAGTGAAACCTTGGTTATTTTTTGTAAGATGGAAATTAATTTCTGTTATATTATGTCAATCTGAATGAAACCGTTTACCTCGAGTTATTTCTTTACTGTGATTATTTATGAATAATTCACTATTATCATACACAGACAGCTGTGTCTCCCCTCTTCCAAATTGATATTTTTTAACATAAATCATGTTGCGTAACCAGAGCAAGAGCAGATTTTTCTCAAGATTATTAGTACTTTTATTATGTTAGCACTTGTTGTTTTGGAAAGACGAGCATTAATTAGATATTTTTTCCTCCTGAAAGTTCTTGTATAATTTGAGATCTGGCTTCAGCACAAACTCATTCCCTGTATGTGCGTCTCTTATGATTCACGATTCATTTGACATTATTTTTACGCTCTGTTGCGAGCCCGATTACCAGGCTTTGTTTATGTGCCACACCGGCTTCGGTTTTCTCCGCACCGGCGCTCGCGAGCATCACGGCTTGTGTTGATGATGGAAAAAGAGTGAAATCAGATTAGCCTAAGCTGCTAAATCATGGAGTTTGATCCCATTTGAAGGATGACAACACAGCGTATTTGTTTGTGTTTAAAAGGTGAATAAATCAGACAGAATGAGAGTGAACACAGGGCTCAGACGGGCGCTCGTAAGCAGATTTGAGGCCTTGAATCATCCTCCAGTTACGTGACACTGTTGTTCAGATGGATGAGGATTTACACAGATTTACAATAAGACATGCTGGACTAAAAGTTCTGTTGTAATAGTTCAAGCACTATATGCTTAATATATTTACAGTATACCACATATTTTAGTAAAGTGTAGTAATCATGCTTTTTACCAGATTGATTACCATTGTTTTAATACAAATACCATGGTTAAACTGGTTAATATAGTAAAACCACAGTAACTTTAAACATATTGTAAATGTAAGCAATCCATGCATTGGATTCTTTTATAAACAAATAAGATGCAAAAAGTGCTATTGATCAGTAATGCTTTTATTCTCAAATACTATAGTATTTATATGGTAAGTTAAAAGCATACCATGGTTTAACCATTGTATTTGAATGATTAAACTGATGTTAATGCAATTTTTGCGTACTATGAAATGTTTCTATATTTCATAACAAATAAGAAGCAGAAGGTGCCAATAATCAGTGATGATTTCTTACTGTACTCAAATACTATGATATTTACATGCTAACTTCATAAAATCATATCATGATTTTATAATATTGACATGTTCAAAAAATATATTATTCAGAAATATTTTACTTAATACAACAAAACATACTCCGGTATTTCCATGATTATGAAACATAATGTATATGATACATGAATGGCATTACTATAATATACTATATATAATATACATACATGCTTTTACCTCCAGATTTGACTTCTGTACAGATTTTACATTTCGAGGAAATCACAGATCATCAGATTCACCCTTACTTTCATTTATATGACATCATGTGGATTTCTAACCCTTCTTCCTATAGTCATGTGAAGCGTGTGACATTAGTTTCATAACCCCTGTGGTATTTGAATTGATCAGATATAAAGAGACAGATATCTTATAGTTTGGCGTGTGCCGGAAAGGCCGTGTGGAGAAGCAAATACTAAAAACGGCCCGAGGACGAGACGGCTGTCAGCTCTGCACCACACGTCAAATGACACGAGCAACTCTGCGTGACGGATCACACGGCTCTCGCCCTCCCGTGGGACGGTCCCGGCCAGACGACCAATGTTTGAGGTCACACACACACAGTGCTGGAGATTTACAATGTTGGTCTAAAGCCCTGATGGTCACGGGGTGAGAAACATCATTTTTTAGTATAGTGTAAATCTCAGTCTGTTAAATAATAAATTGATATTTGATTATTTTAGTTTTGGTGGCACTCATGACATCATCTAAAGTTGACCGCCAATACTGATGTTAGATAGAAAGAAATATGGCATTTATGTTGCCTAGTGTTCATTTGCCGTGACATTTTGTCTCTATGCAAAAAAAGTAGCTTGTTAATTCAAAACGAAAGTGTTAATAATACAGAATAAAATAAAAATAAGCAAAATAAAAAGCATAGATCACTTCATTTGGAGAAGTGAGTATCATTTGTGTTTTTAGTTTGTTACAATGGTGAAAATTCTCAGAAATGTATTCTGCACACTGAAATATAAAGTTATAAAATTAAAACAATTTTTCTCTAAACTTGATGTTTCCTTTTGGAGGTCAACATCCACCTCCAGTGTGTGATGAAATAAAGCTCTTGCAGAAGACCTCTGGTCCTGGAAAACATTTGGGAGACTCCTCACATCTCACTTTGCAAGAGTTAACGGGTCATGAGGGGGCTGTTGGGTGGAAATCTAATTAGATGATGTTGCTTGAGGGAGCTGTGTTTGCCACTCAATAACCTCCCACACTCTCTCTCTCTCTCTCTCTCTCTCTCTCTCTCTCTCTCTCTGTCTCTCTCTCTCTCTCTCTCTGTCTCTCTCTGTCTCTCTCTCTCTCTCTCTCTCTCTCTCTCTCTCTCTCTCTCTCTCTCTCTCTCTCTCTCTCTCTCTCTCTCTCTCTGTGTCTCTCTCTCTCTCTCTCTCTCTCTCTCTCTCTCAGAAGTCCCTTTTTATTCTCTGTTTAACCTTCTCACCTCCTCCGTTCCCCTCCAAACCCCCGCAGGCATTAGTTGTGCCCGAAATTGGAGAAATCATGTGACCTTTGTTGTGTTTGTTGCAGCAGTTTGTTAGAAAGATGCGTCTGTATGCATTTACTTTCTGTATAATATATGTCCTGTTTTTTGTCTTCGTTTACTCTTGTTTATACTGATAATCAAACAAAAGCTGAGAAAACAAATCTTCTGGTTTTGTATGTCCAGCAGCATTTATAACAACACAAGGAAGTAAATACCGACTTTTATTTCTGAATGAATTGTACGTTTCACCTCACGCAAATTCTGTCAAAGCATCTCTGTCCTTCAGGATTTAAAGACAATCCCGTCATCCTCATCATCATCTCTGTGAAACGGGATGTTTAATCATTGTGAGGAGGAGAAACATCAGTCTCCTCTGAGTATAGTAACGTGTTTGTCCTTGCTTTCACATTCACTCTTTGTGTTCACGTTTGTCTTTTTGTTTTCCAGTCCGTGTCTTACGAGCGTTCCTCTTTCTCTTTATTCAGACTTTGCTGGAGGAATTTTAATTGACTTTTCTTCTCTCGACTTTCATTTCAATTTAGGATTTTCTATCACCTCTTTAAAATCGTGCGTAAGCGCAGTGCCAATCTTCTGATGACCGTGTAATGAGAAAAGAGCAACGGGGGATCATGGGAATTTTAGCGGGTTTGTCTGAAGTGTCGCCCACTCGCTCTCCTGTTTCTCGATACCTCGCGTACTTCTGAACGCTTCCATCTGTTGTCTCACAAAACCCACTGCTGTTGTGACTGGGCCCAGTTTCAGAACGTGTCCGTCGCTAGCACACCCACTTCCACCTCACCACCACCACGTCACGTCCTCGCCGCACGATGATTTATGCCAGAAAGTGTATTTTATCAAACCGCTAAACCTGGTGTATAATGTGCAATACTGTAAATGACTGTAAAATTGTGAATGCAAAATTTGCCACCATGATGTTTGATTGCCAAGAGGTTTTCTGAATGTGTTGCTATTTACTGTTATGGTGGTTGTTAGTTGGTTACTCGCCAGATTAAGTCAAATATGATATTATGCTCTCTAGATTTGCTGTGGATTTCATTTGACATGTTTATTGTCAAAGTTTAATGTCTTTTCAAAGGAAAATGTTATTGTTCAGATGTTTTTCTTAGAGTATAGGAGATTTGATCAAGTTCTCAGTTGTGTTTTATTTAAGTATCAACTTAGTCTCAGATGTTTCTCCTAAAATTGCTTAGAGAAATGTATAGATTATATATTTTATAGTGAAATATAAACAGAAACAAATAAGACTGAATTGTTAAACTACATGAAAAGTATGGAGGTGTAAATGAATGTAGATTGTTGTAGATTTGGGCCAATTTGATGAGAAATGTTTGAGTTCATATTGAAATCTTCAATAATATTGACTTTTGATGTCAGACTTGATAAATCTGAGTTGAGTTTGTGAGATTTCTGACTCTTTTTCTCAGGAGAAATATCTCAACACACATGAAACAACAGTTTCTATTTGCTCTTCATTTGTTCTCATTTATAGCAGAAATAACTGTCTTATTGTTTGTTTTTCTACAGCTCATTCACACTATCAGTGTTGTGGACAGGGACGAGCCGCAGTCTGGACATCGGTTTTATTTCACACTGGCACCTGAAGCCTCCAACAACCGTCATTTCACCCTGTGGGACATCAAAGGTGAGACAGAAACTTCATTTAGTCTTATTCTACCATATCTGTGCTGTGTTCATCATTCTAGAGATCTCCTGTTTTATATTCAAATCATGGCTGTCCTGAAATCTCACTCAAAGAATATGTTGAATGTCATTTTTCTTTGGATTAAAACACTGTGAAAAGCAGAAGAAATAATAGTTTTCTTTGAAGAATTTAACAGGTGGAAGAAAATCTTTTTTTTTTAGTTTTGGCATTTGTAGTTATTCATAAATATTATTATTAAATGATGAAGAAATGTGAGTTTGGATTGTTCAGGGATGTGTTATAGTGACACTTTTGGATTCTGTCAGACATTTGACATTTGATTCACACGTGTTGTAATGACCACAGAGAAATCAATACGAGTAAAAGCGTCTTTCTCTTGATCTTCTCAGGTGAGATAGACATCAGGTCTGTTTGTTGTCAGAAAATCACACAAGCAACAAACTTCCCAGAGTAGACGTCTTGTCTGGTGTGATGAATAATGAGATTACAAAGCCTCCGGGTTGTTGTTGTGTACCGACGTTCCCTCGACGGAGATTTCCACCGACTCTGACCCACGTGAGGTGTCGGAAAGTTTATCTGCTCTTCTAAAAAGACCAATGCGAGCGGTGAAAAGCGTTTTAGCGTTGACAAACGGTGTCTTTCATAAGCGATCCCCAGAGGTAGAGAACGTTGACACGTTTATGACATCACCTTCTGTTGTAGCATCTGCTGTTTGTGTGAGGAATGAGAATACGGCCTTTTTTTATATTTCTGTCCAATTCATATTCAGGGATGTTTTTTCGTTTCGTTATGGGAATTTGTTTATGAAGTTTTTGTTGTGATTGTTTTGACTCTTGTAGACTGATCATTTAACTAAAGAGTCCATGAAAACAACAAAGACTTTGAATATTTATATCAATGACATCATCTTGTTCGTAGGGGTGTATGAAGATTTTGTTAAATAGAAAAATGCATCAAATTATAATGGAGTGCCTCCATACCACCAGCATTTTACATTTAGTAAAGTGTATTGGCTACTAAAAATAAGTCCTTTAATGAGAAATACATCAGCATAGAAAAGAAAACTGCATTCATGAGGTCCATAAAAGAAATGTTGAGATAGATTTAATACATATGATCAGATATATTTGCACAGATGAAATGATTTCTTTCTCATGGTGGTTTTCCCGTCAGACTGTGCCGGGTCTCTTTAGAGATGTGTGTGAGCTGATGTGATGCTTCAGTAAATGAAAACTGATGTGACAGGAAGAAAATGTCAGAGGACGGATGCAGGAAAATGTCAACTGAGCACGTCAAGGGCCACGAAAACACAAACACATACAGGCACGCTTGAGCAAAGAGCAACACAAACGCACACACACAGGAATTGTAGGTGGTTAAGACTTTCATCATCATTTTCAAGACATTGATGATGTCACAATGTAAAGAAAAACTTATTCTCATTATTGTAATACAAAACTGAAGAGCAAGAGGAGCACAATAAGTGATTTTATTTTTTAATGTCAGTAATGAGATGTGTGTTTCACTTACAGTTATTCAAAGTTACAGTCGATTACTGACAGCATGTGTGTGGGACAATTATCAAGAGAATCACAATTTCTAAATGTTTATTGATTGTTATTTTGAGTTGAATTATGACCCTGTCTGGTTCATGACAGGTTTGTGAGATTCACTCTCGGGTATCCCGTGCTATTCCCCACTCAAAAGAGCAGACTTTTAATCCTCCCACGTCCCGTATCGCTCCATACTTCTGTTTTCATGGACACATTCGTCAGCCTGTCAGACTGAATCTGTCACTTTTTTCCGTTCAGCTCTGCAGCTTTGCGTTTCCTCCTCCTGCTGTGATCCGACACATGAGGACAAACACATTTTTTAAGGATGGGAAACATTTTTATTCAAACGCAAGAATGATTTTGTGCCGTTGATTCGGCGACCTTTTCGATATCTCTTGGTTTATGCTATGAGTTGTGATGTTTGTCATTTGAGAGAGAGAGACAGAGAGACAGAGAGAGAGAGAGAGACACAGAGAGACATTGAGAGAGAGAGAGAGAGAGAGAGAGAGAGAGAGAGAGAGAGAGAGAGAGAGAGAGAGAGAGAGAGAGAGAGAGACAGAGAGAGAGAGAGAGAGAGAGAGAGAGACAGAGAGAGAGAGAGACTTACTCAGAGAGAGAGAGAGAGAGAGAGAGAGAGAGAGAGAGAGAGAGAGAGAGAGAGATGGGAATTGGATTGAAGACTTCACACTAAACATCTTTTGGCTTTGGATTGTGAACAGCTGGTCTGGAGTCAGTCAATAGCAGCAGCTTGTTTTCTTTCCCTCGTAGGTCTTGAATGGTTGTTGTGTGTATTTGTTCTGTTGTGTGTATTTGTTCTGTTGTGTGTTGGTGTGATTTTGATCAGAGTTGAACATATTGAACATAATGCACACACAGAGGTCATTGTAACAATGTTTTTGGCATTGATGATAAGCTTTGATTTATATTCTTTATTTGTATACTCCCCAGGTCAACGTCAACTCTGAATCTCAATCAGAGATTCTGTTCTTCATCCTCCTCGAATAATTTAATTTCTTTCTATTAAGATTCATATTGTAAAGTAAAGGTTTTATAGTCTTTATAGTCTAGATGTCTTTACTATACCTGATCTGCTGTTTCTGATGTTTTTCAAGCTGAGAGAGAGAGAGAGAGAGAGAGAGAGAGAGACACTGAGAGAGAGAGAGAGACACTGAGAGAGAGACAGTGAGAGAGAGAAATGGATTTGTTGATGTTGTGTGCCGTTGAGAGCTGATTTAAGGACTCAGTCGAGCTGTAGTCTCAGAGTGTTTGAACTCCTCACGTCTCTGGTATCTTCAGTTGTATTTTATCAGAATGTTGTTCTTGCAACAGAAATGACAGTGAAATATGTGCTGTGTGACGGATCACTCCAGCTGTTCATGTAGCTTTTCACACTGTTTCGCTGTTTGTCTTTTAGTCGTGTCATATATTTGCTATCTAAAAAAGATTTGGCTCGTTCTCTGTTACCTCAGAATGCTCTTATCAAAAAGCACCACACTGTTATGGTCAGGCATGCTATCTATTTCTAAAGTATACTGTGATACAACCATCATGTCTAAAATCTGTTCTCTTCTGTGTCTGTTGTGTTTTTATCTCTCTTGAAGATAACACAGCCGGCATTAGGACCCAGCGCTCTGGTTTTAACCGTCAGGAGCAGAACATTTACCTGCTACCCATCCTGGTGGTGGACAGCGGCCCTCCTGCCCTCAGCAGCACCGGTACGCTCACCATACACGTGTGCGGCTGTGACACGGACGGATCCATCCAATCCTGTAACGCCACGGCTTACGTCATGTCCGCCGCGCTGAGTCCCGGTGCGCTCATCGCCCTGCTGGTCTGCATCCTCATTCTCATCGGTAAAACTCTTGACTTTATATACCTTACAGTTAAACATGGGTTATATTTATTTCAGAGATCAAGTTTAAATGTGCCAGTCAAAGGTTTAGACACAATTAACAAAAATGTTTTTTAAGATCTTTTAATATGAATGTTTGAAATTACTATTGTAGACACAGATATAATTGTGCCAACATATCCATTTCTTTTATTGGAAAACAAAAATTTTATTTAAATATTTTTTTTAATGGATTATTGGAGTGAATAATGAATAAAAATCAGTCAATAAGAGTTCAGTATAGATGTTGTTTTAAAAGCTTCTCAAGTTGAGACCTCAAGAATCTGGATGATTTTACAAAGTGTGACTACTGTTAAAGATGATCAAATATAACATAGTGTTCATTTATTTGAGATGATTTTAGTCACAACATAATTCACACAGTTACACTTGTGTTATTTTATGGTTTTCATGAGTTTACTGTTATTCTAAACAACAGTGAGGAAGTGTTTCCAAACTTCTGACTGATACTTCAAACATTTGAATACATGTTTAGTTAAAAGTCTAAAAAGAAATTTTATTTTATCTGTATCATTTTACTTTTATCCAAACACAGATAAATTCCAGCCTGCACATTTATCATCAACATTTGTGTTAAACTTTTCATATAATATGAACACACACACACATCACGTTTACCTCTGTTCAGTGCTGCTGTAAGTTTTTTCCTGGTTCACCATCATCTTTTAAAACCTTCATGTGTTCAGGAGGCAAAAACGAAAGTAAAGTGACATAAAAGCTGATGAATATTTCATACTCCGTCCTCTGCACACTGATTTCAGTTTCGAGAGCTTTTGTTCACACACACAGACAGAATGTGGGCTGGTGAACGGGTGAATTCAGGGATGCTCAGAGCTGATGGAAAAGCGCAGCATCAGCACCGCTGTCCCTGTGGAACACCGCCATGAGCTTTAAATAGAACTTCAGCTACCGGCACTCAGATTCTCATTCTCTGGATTCTGCTGCCGGTGTCACGTCTAAAACTTTTATGACTCTCTTCTTCTTCTCTCAGTGTATCTGCTTTCTCTCTTCTCCATTTAATGTGTTTCTCTCTCTCTCGGTTGACTGAGTAATCTTGTCTTCTTCTGTACTGGTCTTGTGTGTGTGTTTCCAGCACTGAATGGTTTCTGGGTGTTGTGCAGATGAATCTCTCTTCTCTTTCATTAATGCTGTTTGTTGAAGAAAGCATCATTATTAGTGTTGTTTATTCTTTCAGTTAGTGATTTAGACAAACCCTGAAACTTTAATGTGTCATTAATTAAATCTAATGTGGCACATGCTTCAGTTGCTGGTTTTATTATGGGGTAGTTCGAACAATAAAAATCTCTATAGAAGTATAAATGTGGTTTTAGATGAGCACAAGAATTAACTTCACAGTCTGATGTCAGTAAGTCTATTTAAAGTGTTAAATAGTCATTGATCATTTATTTTTACAGACTATAAAATATTTTAGTGAGAACTCTAGGTAATATATTCTATTGTGTTCTGTTGCATTCTATGTTTTTGTGTTCTACTTTTGTCTGTTTTAATTTATGCTATAGTGTTGTTTTGTTTTCTATTCCGTTCTGTTATTTTGTGTTTCATTCTGTTACTGTACATTTTCTTCTGTTCTCTTATGTTATATTGTGTTTCGTTTGATTTTTTTCTATTCTATTCAGTTCAGTTCTATTCTACTGTACTTTGTTCTTTTATATTCCATTCTCTTGTATTCTATACTTTTTGTGTTCTGATCTATTCTATTATCTTCTATTTTGTTTGTGTTCTATTTTATTTATCTTCTATTTGTGTTCCATTCTATTCTATCCTATTCCTATCCTATTCTATCCTATCCTATCCTATCCTATCCTATCCTATCCTATCCTATCCTATCCTATCCTATCCTATCCTATCCTATCCTATCCTATTCTATATGTATTCTATTCTATTCTATTCTATATGTATTCTATTCTATTCTATATGTATCCTATCCTATCCTATTCTATTCGTTCTGTTTACTTGTGTTCTGTTGCATTCTGCTCTGTTGTGTTTCCTCTAGTGTTGTGATCTAATCTAATGTAATCTAGTCTTTATAGAATCAAATATTATATATGGAAGTGCAAATCATAGTAAGGTTTATGGTTTGATTATGTTCTGGTATGGTGTACTGTATGTTGAATAATGAGTTATGTGTTTATCTCAGAGGTTTAGTGCACAGATCCGATTCATGACATTGAGATGATGCGTCTGTTCCTTGTGATCCAAAGCTTCCTTGAACCTGCCACCATTCATAATAAATCAATTTGCGTGCCGATAAGGAATGAATAAAAACAAATTTCTGCCTAATTAGCTTCAGACAAACAGCCCTCCATCAGACCGCCCGCCGGTGACGTTACGAATGCATTCGGGCGCAGCTCGGCATCTGCACACATCCGTCCCAATTACGACCCATCTGTCGTGATGGGAGTCGTGGCCACTCGCCGCTCAAGGGTAAATTAGCCGTCTTGTCAGGTCCGCTTATCCCAACATCTGCACGGCGTAGAGACGCAACATGTTTCGCAGGGGCAGGTACATAACACGCTTCCTCTGCGCGTACTGTCAGCGTGAGGGTGGACGTGACATGATCATCAGGAAGAGTTCAAGAACATCAGGGAGGAAGTGTGTTAGTGTGTCCGTATTTCATTAAATCCTCATAAACTCTTTCTTTTGTAAGCAGAATCTTTTTTCAAACAACATTAAATCAAGGTTTTGTTTAGTACCGTCTTAGTTGTTAAACATGTTTTTGTTCACTAGACAGACTGTTTTCCTGGCGTCTTATTTAGTATTCAACATTCATCCGTGTAACAGGATTCACATCACCTGGCTGGCAGCCATTGAGAGTCCTTGATCATGCCAGAATCGAAGAATAACATGGAGGTACATGCAAAGACTTTATCTCCTGCAGGCGCTGGAAAATACTGAATCAAAGAGCCCGAGATGTGCACTTACGTAAAGTCTCTGTCCTCTGTCTCGCTTCTGGGGTTTTCTAAAGCCATTTGTTAGTGAGCAAACAATGGCAACTCATCCGTGGATAGATACTGCAGTCTTTTCTTTTCTCGAGATGTTTTAGTTCAGACAGATTCTGACAGGAGGTGCAGCACGCCATAAACAGCAGTAAGTAATATTAATACTTCTCACCGGTTTATGCTGCGAGACATTATGAAACTCCAGGTGCGAGCCGGAGACTCTGAATTGAAAATTGCCGTAGCAGATTTATTTGTCACGGGGTCGAGCGCGGCGCTCATTTGGGCCTTGTTTATTCACAGCTTTGAGTTTCATACGGGCGCTGCTGCCGTTAGATGGACGATCCGCACGAAAGAAAATGAGCTTCAACCTCACAGCCGGAGCCGTCGTAATGCAGTCGCTCTTAATGTACTGTTATGTGTTCACTTCTGCCAGAAAAACACATTCATAACACCTAGTGTTACCTAGTGTGCAGTCTCGCTATAAATGCAGATAGATTCCGGCTGGTTCTGTTTGTTTGTGTGTGTTTCACACTTTGTATATAGTGCACGTATCATATTGACCATTTCTACCATTTCAACATTCTTTGCTTTGTTTTAGGTTTGGATTGACATCAGAATTAGTAAATCATATCATTTTAAGAGCTTCTTACAAACTAACCGTTGTCTCTCGCTTTCATCCCTAAATCATTCTCTAACAGACAGATGAAAGAACCGCTCGCTGACCCCAGATGCTTCGCTCTTAAGATTAGAGCGCCAGGCGAGACAATGAGCCTCTTCTAACGGTTATAAGCGTGTAAATGGAAAGTCTTTGATCATGCGTGTGTCTCCGGAGGAAACGGATCTAATGAAATATTCACTTCATCACATACTCGATGTGAACTTTAGCACACTGAGCATTGAGTTCCTTACGTGTCGTGACAGCGTTAAACAGAAACACTAACCGCTGAGATCCTGAGACATGACGCTTACAAAAATTAGAAATTTATTTATTTTAGTTTTAGTTTTGCATTACCATTCACAACTTTTTGTGTTTAAATATGTTTTAATAAATGTAAAAATGACCATTTGAACTGTTAACAGTCATAGGTGGAACAATTCATTATTTACTTGAATATTTCATAAAAAATTAAGTTACAATTAAAAATTTTTTTAAAGTTTTAAATATCTTCAAGAAAATATCACTATTCACTTGAATATTTCATACTTAAATTCTAATCAAATCATGACAAACTATGACATACTTGAGAATAAATATTTGACACATTTTTATAACAATAAACATCATAAAAAAAATGGTTAATATTATAAAAAAAATTAAAAGTTACAATTAAAAATTTAATTGCAATTAAATATCTTACATTTAAAAATTGTTAGATATAAAAAAAGGATTGTGTTAACTTTTGTTAACAAATAGAAAGTGTTTTTGTTAAAACATGCCTGAAAACATACTTGATAGAAAGCCAAAGAAATGTGGCAGTATATCAGAGCGTGTGTTTATTTTAATGAGGGATGCGTCTCATTCATTTATTTAATGATCCATCTTAATTGTTTTCCTTTTCAGTTCATATTTAATTCCCGTGTTTCACATCAGGGGGGGTGTCTTCAGTCATGTATTGTTAGTTAAATAAATACATTGAGATGATATTTCAGTAGCATAATAATCAGCTGTGAATGTATAATCCACTTTAATAACTAATCTGGTTTTTATTTGTCTCTTTCTCATTCATTAGATATCAGGCGATTTTCACTAAATGCTAAAGTTGAAATGTTATATAAAGGACAAGATTTATTAAAATGAAGATGTGGTTTGGTAATGAGTCAGGACGGGTTTGTTAAAATCTTGTGATCTCCTCAGAGAGATGTCGAATTCATCGGTACACAAACGCTCTCGCTTGTTTACTAAAGAGTCAATTTGAGGTTAATAGATTTTCCTCTCCTGTTTGAGACTATTTTGTTTTCTAATAAGTCACTTTCCTGAAAACTGAGAGGAGTTTTTAAAGAGGCTTGACACCTGCGTTGGCTTTGAATATTTTATAGAAACTGGATGAACGTGCTGTGATTAAAAGTGATGTTGAGGGCTTGTGATAACTCGGCTAACCTTTAACATCATAACCTTTAACACAATATGTAAATATTGTCTTTCTACATTCACATCATTATACATTTAGTGATAGTGATATTTCTAAAGTACATATTTATTAAGTAAAATTCATCAATTTTGACCCAATTTTATCCATCAGTCTTTGATTGTAATTGGAGAAGGTGTTTATGGAGTATTTTGGACCGTGTGAATGTCAATGTACAAATAACTAAAGTGAAATGTTTGCTTGTGTGTTTTAACACTGAGAGAAGATGTGACTGTATTCATCTGAACGGAGCGCTTGAGTAAATATGAAGTGTTTAATTGAGGACATTGTGCTTTTATTACTGCTGAAACCGAAGGCCAAAATGATGTTTTATTTTTTATTAATTTCTCAGATCATCATTGAGTTTTTCCTTTCATTAAAATAGCATCAAATGAATAGTTTGTCCCATTTAAATCAGTGTTCTGTACAAGGACAATAATGATTAAATGGGTTGTTTTACCAATTTTTTCGTAAATTTCTATGCCATTATGTTTTCAAACAGGTCTCTTCATGTGCCATTGGTTGGACACACATCCCAGATAGCAAAGATAATTCATTTAATGTTGAATTAATGTTCAGAATAACCAATTAAACATTGATTCACTGTTCAATTACTTCTCTCTTCGACAGATAGCTCCGCCCCAAACTCACCTGATTGGTTAAGCCTGATGTGTCCAGGATTGATCGGCACCACACAGACACAATATTTATCTATTAGTCCCTAATAGATTAAGTCCCTAAAATTATGTTGGGATATAAGAGCACGTTTTATCTAAACAATGTAAAATAACGTTTTTTCTTTTTTGGATTTTTCTGTTCTTTTAACACAAGTGTTTGTTTAAAAATAAGCATGATTTTTAATATAATCACATGAATTAATATGATTAATATTAACGTCATGTTGATTTTTAACGAACAACGTTTTCATCTGTTTCTTCTCTGTTTTGTTTCTTGTTATTCTCTCAGTTCTGGTTCTGCTCATCTTGACTCTGAAGCGGCACAGAAAGGGTCAGCGGATGTCCGAGGACGAAGAGGACATGCGTGACAACGTCATCAAATACAACGACGAGGGCGGAGGCGAACAGGACACGCAGGCCTATGACATGAGCGCCCTGAGAAACCTGTACGACTTCCCCGAGGTTAAAAGCTCAGACTCCGGTCCGGACCTTCGCTCGGTCCCTCAGTGGATTCAGAACAGGGTGAGCGGAGACGGAGGACCCGCCGACTTCTCGCTCTTCAAAGTATACATACGTAAGAAGGTGGAGCAGGCGGACGCGGACCTGTCGGTGCCGCCGTACGATTCGTTCCAGACTTACGCTTTCGAGGGCACCAGCTCGCCGGCCCTGTCGCTCAGCTCCATCCGCACGCTCTCCACCACATCCGAACAGGACTTCTCTTACCTCAGTGACTGGGGACCGCGCTTCAGACAGCTGGCCGGTTACTACGCCCCCGCCCAGCCTGAGGAAGAGGGGTCCTAGCATCGTCCTCCTCCTCCATCCTGTCGCTTTCCTCTCGTTCTCACTGAACTCCCTCTCTCGGGGGCCGTTTCCTTCCTGCTGTTCTTGCCCAAAGCTGCGCTGTGACATTTGCGGAAGGCAGTGAATCCGGAGAGTTTTAATGTCACCCAAAACACTTTAAAAAGTGACTTTTCGTTATGTAGAAAAGTGCAGGAGAGCGAGCGGAGATGGGCCAAGGCGCTGGGCAAACCTCCAACATCATCTCACCTGTCAGCCAGCGTGAGAGAAACCGAGGCCGTGCCATATGCACCCCAGCAAATACTCACTGTTTCCTTATTCAGACTTTTCTGTACTTTTATTTCACCATCTGTGAAGACAAAAGACTTTGACCGGCTAAAGGACGAACACAACAAACGACAAACAAGTCTCTGAATAAATATGTATTTATTTAAAGAAACACCAACAAACAAACGAAGGAAAATGATATTTATGTATTTATTGCTTTCTATTTATTTATTTATTCATTCTGGCACTGAAATGACATCTAAACGGACATGACTTTGATGATGTTAAAGTGGTCATGGTGACAGATAAACATTATGGGATCTGTAGGTGAAAACGAAGGGTTGGGTGGACGTTTACAAACTAATGGTGACACGTTCAAGTAAACCAGTCTTGAAAATATTTGTATTTATTTTTTAGGAACTCTTTTGTAAAATACAAACTGATACTGGCTGAGAAAAGTGATGGCTGTAGGGTTGAATCTCACGAAAACATGTCCGGGTCACGTTCCACATGAAAGTCAAAAGAATAAAGTTTGTTTTGCAAAGAGAAAATGCATTCTGACATTTCATGACACTTAAGCACATTTACATCTCAAAAGGATAACGTGTTATTATAATCTCTCAAATGATTCTCAGGACTGTAAAAGTTATTTTCACTTTAATGGAGTAAAAAAATAACACAATAAATTACAGTCAGTACAACAAAGATTTATAAACATTTTTTATGTAACATAATTTTTTCACATTCTAGTAAAATATTTAGTTTTAAAATGCGTTTAATTGTCATGAAAAGGCAATGTGCAAAACATTATAATAGTTTTAAAAACAGAATGTAATTGACTTTATTCTTTAGATTTTGGAGTGAACTGTGACCGAGACGTGTTCTTGTCATGGTTTGTGAGATGTGATTTTGTCTTGTCATACATTTTGTGTGTTGTTTTTAAACTAATGATCAAGATCAATTATGATCACTTATGTATGTTGCTTTTGACATAGACTTTTTCTTTTAAGATGAATATTGAAAGACAGCGGTGCACGAGAAACAACAAACGTGCCTGTCTAAGGATTGTTTTTTTGTTTTAGATATCTCGAGCTCGACGTGTTTATCGTGTGCGTGCAGGACATCTCCAGCTTGCTTTCATTGGATGATTTGATGGTTCTGTTGAGTTTGTTCTGTGTTGGTTTGGGCTGATAAACTGCAGTGTTTGTTTTTAGACGGGTGTCGTGGTCGGTTTTTTCCTGAACCGAACCCTCAAATATCAACCCAAAAAATGCAGATGTATGGCTAAAAAACAACAATAAATATTTACGGTTTTTCTACATTCTTCTTGTGGCGACTTTTTGGATAGTTTCTTCTCTGCAGACAGATACAACATTAGATTGCATAAAGAAAATAAAGTCTAATTTTAGGGCCATTCATATTACATATTCATATTATTTTGTCCATAAAATATCTGTTTTAAAAAGTTTGGCCTTCCCTTACACTGATTCACAGAGTTAAGCTTATAAAAATGATTTGTCTGTATATAAAGATGATTTGTGAGTTTGACATCATTTGTCTTCAAGATGAAGAACATGAAGAAAAGTATGTAAATAACTTGGAATTTATGTTTCAAACAGAGATGGCAAAAGAATGGCCTGCTGCTTTAATAATAAATGTTTATTGTTCAGAGAAAGTTATGCAAAACATTTTAATTGTCCTTAAAAACAAGCATCATTTTATACAGGAAATCAATGTAAAGTTCAGTTTTGTGTATATAATTTCTGTTCATTATATAAAATATTTTATGCCTATAAACTCTTTGTATTTTCTTTTGATGGCGTGATGAAATACGAGCATCACAGCTGCTATAAACTGAACATGATGTCGAATGTGAGGATTTTGCATGAACACGCGATGAATGTAGCAGCAGATGTTCTCATTTTATTGCTGCTTGTTTTTACTTTCCTCTACGCCAGCGCCGCTTTTGATAGATGAGCTTTCATTGCGGTGTATAAAACATCACGGACCACCCGGAGCAAGACAGACGCTACGACACAGAGCCGATACCCTGAATCAAACAGATAAACATGACATCAAAACAACCAACAATTACGGCTAAAAGAACGGCTAAAAGAGGCCAAAGACGGACTCGTGATGCAGATGATTCATTTCTCTGCTTATGTTTTATTAAAAGCTAACAGAAATGACAGAATGGAATTACGTGTGCTTTGACCCTGATCATCATTGACAGACATCCATGCGGGATCATTACGGTATTACAGGAATGCTGAAGCCCCGGAGCCGTAATGAAATCCTCATCAAGCAAATGTCATGAGGGATGGCCGTCGCTGACTAATGCTGTGAGAAATGAGAAATCCAAAAAAATAGTGAGTATCGCTCACAGGCAATTTCATTTTTTACATGTAAAAATCATGCTTCATTCCCTTTAGTATCCAAATTTCCCCAAAGTAACATCACAATTACAATGTGTATTTATTGGACTCTCTTGTAACAACTACATGTGTGTTTTTCAGGGAAAGAACTCAATGTCTGGTGTCAGTACTCACAAATGAGATCTCTTTAATATCTCAATTTGTTTTCCCAGACAGCACAAAGATTAAAGGAAGGAAACAAATGAGGACTATTTCTCGTTTCTCAAGAATGTCTGAAGATGTGATCAGGTCTACCAGGTACCAAAACTGTTTCTTCTTGAAAGTGATAAAATTAAATTTACATTTATTTACATTTATTCATTTAGCGGATTATATATTATATTTATAAAATTAAATAGAGAACAAATGGAGAATTTGAAATGTTTCTTCTGATATGTTCATTACAGTAAAACGACATAATTTACACCTGTTTTTTTTTTACATGTGGACAACATATATTTTCAGTGTGCAAATACAGAAATTTTAGAGCGTGTTTGCGTGAATCCCATGGTGAAAAACATGTCATGTAATACTGTAATATTCTTACCGCACATTAACAGTTGACTAATTTGTGCTTAAGTTTATGTTTATGTATTTTATGAATAAGGAAACACATTTGTGTTGAAATTGACTGACCTCCTGACATGAGCAAAAAACAAAACTATCCTCTGAATATGTTGAGATAATTCACATCACACTTAAACTGGGTACCCGTCAGATTCAGACTGATTTCTATAATTGATCGATCGTTCATTCAGACCGAAATGGATTGTATGTGAATATATTGACGTTTACATGACACGGTGACAGAGAAAAACATCAGCGTCTCTGGACTGAGATGAAATTCTGAATGATTGTCTCAGAAACAAACACTGTTATCTTTGTTTAAGATGGGAAATGTCAATATGATATATAATCTGCAGTGGAAACAGTTCTGTGTTTGCGTTCGTTACGAGAAAAATACTCAAGTTTGTTTACTTGATCAGGATTTGTTTGCCAACAATTATCAGCTGAGATATCCACTCCTGCGCTTTCATAGAAGAATAAAATCCTTCATCGAGATACTCGATATGACCTGAATTAAAAATAGATGTTGGTTTTAAGTTTAAACACTTGAGTTTGTTATTATTATATAGCATTTAATAGCTTTAATGAGACGGATAGTTACCCCTCATTTAAAGTTCAGAGTTGTAATGTGTAATGTGATGATGACTAATGGACTTCTGTTGGTTAAAATCACCTTAAAGGAACTTTATAACCACTATTTAACTTTTTTATTTAATTTTGTTATGATATTAAACAGGTTTATACCAACATGAGGGCAAGTAAATGATGCTAGAATTATTGTTTTTGGCTGCACTGTTTGTCGCTGTCATAAACGGCTGACCCGTAGTAAAATGACAGTAAACGGTGACCTCGTCTGGTTTTAATATCTCTCTTTCAGTATGTATATAAGCTGACAGGTCAAAGGTGAATGAGTTCAGTCTCTGAAGGGTTTTTATGTTGCCGGCCGCACCGCCGTGATGTTTCTCTCAGTAATTAACTGATGCGACATCCACTTCACAGTTAGATGAGAGAATACAGCAGCCAATTTACACCTTCTACACTCACAGCACAGCGCTCAGGGTACGACATCATGCACACTAATAAGGGCACAGAGCTAGGGCTGGATTCTGCACTGTCAATAATAATAATAATAATAATAATACTGCTGCTGCTGCTGTTTTTACAACACTGTGGACATCTGGATCAGTCAGACAGTTCTGTTTTATTATTCTACAGATATTTGAACTCTTAAAACTCTTAAAAAGTGCTTCATGATGCCTTTAACATCCAGAGAACATTTACATTTAGCATTTAGCTTTTATCCAAAGCGACTTACAAATATTAGGAGACAAAGAGAAGCTCTATGTTTTACAAAAGGTTCTTTGTAGTAAAAAAGGCTCTTTAGACTATTAAAAGTTAGGAAAGTAATAGTCTTTTAAGAACCTTTGAGTGAAAAGTTCCTTGTTGAACCAAAAATGGTTCTTCTATGGCATTAGTGTGAAGAATCTTTATTTTTAAGAGAGAATCACGAAATACATTTGTGTATCTCATTCAATTACAGGAAAGCCAAAAAACATGTGATCACACGTGGACAACATGAATTTAACATGTACAAAAACACTATAAAACGTGTGATTTCTGTGAATTTTGACTACATTTTTCACGATTCCTGTGGGTTTTTGAGATAAGAATTTACATTCAGATGAAAGTTGTGTTTTTGCACATTAATGTTGTCCACATGTGGTCACGTGCAAAGCGTGAAACTCATGTTTTTTCTGAAAAGTTAGCAAATAATGTATTCTTGGTTTATTTATGATTAAAACTAAAAAGCATGGTTAATCCTTAAAACCAGTTGAATTATTTGGTTGTGTTTGAGTAAATGAATGGAAGGCATGTACTGTAGTGTACATCCCATAATAATTGCACAAATAGCCCATTATTAACATCCATTCAATGTAAAATGACACGAGTGTTCATTATATCCCGAGCTTCAAATGACATGAAACATGTTAAGTGGATGTTTACAGTTAATTTAAAGGGGAAAACAGCTTTTACCCAGAACCTTCAATTTACCCCAGAAATGATTGAACACATTAATCAGTAACTGATGGAGTTCCTTCTCTCCACAGGAAGAACATTCAGATCCTTCAGACGGTCATCACCTCATGCTGCAGGTAACAGATGGTTTAACATCCTTCCGTAAAACACTTCTAAGAGCGAATCGACAGATGATGATTTTTTTGTGCTGTGTGAGATTGAAGAGCACGATGAAGTGTGAAATAAGCCCAGCGTGACGTAAATAACACACTTTACGCACAAACAGCAGGACTCGAATATACACCAAATGTATTTTCATATCAGTTTGCCACTTACAGTACAGCGCTCTGGTGTTTTCACAATCACAAACATTATCCTATAAAGATCATTTTGACCATTCTGCAGAAATCTGTCTGTTTGCATTCAGAGACTGAAAAAATGAATAAGTTAATACAACGTTGTCATCGTGTTGAATCTTGAATCTAAACGTACAATTAAATTGATGTATTTTTTATGATCTTTAGCGTTCAGACTTCCAGTTAATGTGTGGAACAGAACAGAAGGCAGAAAGTGTCCAGGCAGCACTGTTAAACACAGCATCTCATCTACAGTAAACGCCTTCAAGATTTATGATCAGATTAATGGAATTCCCTTCACACTAACGTCTGGTGGGAGGAGGAACGTAAGCACATCTGTGGAAAGAAATGCAGACGCTGCAAAATCATAAAACTAAATGTTTCGGTGCCAACAGAGACTCTTGTACATTTGTTCATACAGGCCTCAGTCATCACAGGGACCCTCCGTCCTACACAGACTTAATCTTGATGAAGATGATATTGATGCATTAGATATGAGAGATTAATTTTTTTCTCTCTTTAGATATTGTCTATATTATCAAAACATTAAACAGTGGAAATTATAAGTATTAGTCATGATCTTCAGCAGAGGTGAATACAGTTTTATTGAAATATTAGTGCGTTCTTCACACAAAAGCTTTAGTTCAGATGAGCTGGAATAAATACACATGTTTATTTTTAATGCTATTTTGTCTTTTTAGAGTTTAAAGATGTGACTCACACATTCTGCTGAACATCTTTGTGCTCGTATGATTTTCATATGATACAGTGAGTATATGCTGATTTTTGAATGCATTTATGATTTAATACCAGCAATATGTTTCTCTTTTGTCAATAGTTTATTAAAGTTGTGTTTTTAGTCAGTTTTAGGCTTCAGAAAGTTTCTCTCAATCAGGTATTCCAGTCACTGACATATACAGCCCTTCATCTGAGCCAATGAGAGAGAAAATTCATGTGTTCTTAAATGAATGTGAATCCCTGTAATCCAGCTCATCTGCACTCGAGCGCTGACACATCATATCCACGTCTAATAACACAAGACTGAGCCACAGCAGACGCTGCTTTTAATTAAAATAAACACTATATAATAGCTTTTCCTGCTTTACCGGCAGTGATGGAGATATGCTGAAGTGTGCCGCTGTGAGGAGCAAACCAATGAGAGAGCTCTAGAGATGTGCTTTACAAGTGCCCTTAATAGTCTGCAGATAGTGAGGATGTTATATTTCATCTGGGGTGAAGAAACCTGGGAGGAGACTAGATCAAGGGATCAAGAACCGCTATAGCTTAATAAAATACTGAATTGACTTTTTGGTTGTGTTTCAAGTATCAACTTAGTTTTTCCTAAAATTGCTTCTAGGAGAAATGAAAAATGAAGCAAGTTGAGTGTTAAACTCCATGAAGAATATGGAGGTGTAAATGAATGTAGATTGTTGAGGTAAAATTTGGATTTGAGTTCATATTAAAGTCTTCAATAATATTGACTTTTGACGTCAGACTTGATAAATGTGAGTTGAGTTTGTGTCATTGTTGAGATCTCTTCTGAAACTCTCATGACAGAGAGTTTTCTCAAGAGAAATATCTGAGACACACACGAGACTTAAACAACAGTTTGATCTCCATTAAATCACATTGATTTCTAGGAGAAATATTAAAGAGATGTTTGTGTGTTGAATAGATGTGTGTAGCTGTATGTCAGTTTAGCTGCTGAAACATTGAATCGACAGTTCTGTTTCCTCAATATCATTTGGGTTGAAATTAAATATGTCGCCCGCTCTGACTAAAGGCTTTATATCCTCGTCTCTTCATTATTTACTCCTCATAGATGCACAGCATTAAGAATGTGCATATAAATGTGTGTGTGTGTAAAGAGAAGATGCCGTGTAGAGTCTGTACCTGTGACAGGGTGTTTTGTTCACACTTTCCTCTCCGTTCACCCCTGGCATTTGTCAAGTCGAGTGACAGCGGGGAAGACACGACCCTCATGCATTATTGAAGAGCAGGACCATCACTGTGTGTGTGTGTGTTGTTCATCTCTTTCATTATCTGAGAGGAGCTGTTAAAGGATGTTTCTCCTCAGAAGGGTGGACGGGGAGCTAAGGAGAATGAAGCTTTATTCTTCCGCCTCTTACTGAGATCTTGTGCTTTTCTCTTTTTTTATGTTACAATTCAAGATTTTTCTGTTTTCCTAGAAAAGCTCTTTAGATGGTTTTAGTGAGAAGAAATCAACCTCATACAAACACGCTGTTCCTAGAAAATCTCTTTAGACGGCTCTCTATCTCAAAACGCTGTACAGTATGTGAACTCACAGAATAATAAACACATCAAATTAAAAGTCACAATGTGAAGAACCACGTTTGGTATCCTAAAGAACCTTTCTGTCAAAAGTTTTTCAAATTCTTATCTTTAATGGTCTAAAGAACATTTTTTACATAGAAGCTTTTGTGTAAGAGAAACAGAAATGTTTATGGTTCTTTCGGCTCTGTTCATGTCTCAGTTAAATGTGGACTAAATCTTTTAGGTTTTTTTACGTGTCATACTGTAAATCACATGCAGAAGTAAATCTGATTCATATCTGAATTTCTGCAGTGTGAATCTAGTGTGAACTTGTTTTCTGTTGTGTTTTAATTTATCACAGTTGCACTTTTGATTTTCACATGAATCATAAAATATATAGTGCTGAATTGTACCATTCTTTATACATTTAATCATACCAAAATATTGTCTTATGTCTGGACATCCTCACAAACCTTCAGATTTGAGTTGAAATCGACTTGAATCGGGTATGAATACAGTATATTGATTGACTTCAAAGCTTAAAAATGTTCAGTCTTTACTGTGAGGATGAGACATCGAGTGTCCTGTCCTCTGGGACAAATCCTCTGACATAATATTCATCCTTTCAAAAGCAGCTTTTACCCAACAATACTCCAGCGGTACAGTAATATTTCTATCCGCTCTTGTCTGATGAAAGTCATTTCCATCTCAATGAAACGCTTCTTATGCCCACTTTAACATTCCTCTAATGGAGATATAACAAATAACAGAATAATTAGACACGATTCAACGCTGAGAACCTTGAATTAACATGATAATGAGAATGTAATTGGTGATACCTCCAAGATGGCGTGGAAAGGGTACGAGAGGCTTAGTAAAGTCGGCTATAGCGTGATATCGGCCTTTCGGTCCTTCTGATTGAAGAGAATTGTCATGTTGTAAAACTCATCAGCACCTCGCTGGAGCCTTTGTGGCCTCCGTAAATGAAATAATGTCGGGCCGCCGGCTGCGCGTTTAGGCGAGTAGGAATTACAGGCGAGGGGAGTAATTACATTACATTGTTTCCAGCGTTCACCTCTGTTCTCTTCACACCCCGCCATCAACCTCCCTCTGTGAACATCCGTTATTATGACACTTTTCTCCCGCCATACAGTAAATTTCATCCCCTTTCATTATGCAAATCAATTTCATTTTGGGCAAAAGCAGCGAGTTTGAGCTTGAAGACAGATGAAAGATGCAGAGAGGGTGAAAACTGAAAGCAGAAACAGGGTTCTTTATGAAGTTTCTGTCTGTAAATCAAATCCACGGTTACTTGTCTTCTCAATGTTATGTCACTTTTATATTCCCTTTACATTTTTCACACGTTCTGATGGACGTTTTTCCCTTGAAAGTGTATGGAAATCATCAAACGTGTTGTTGAAGTGAAAAATCTTCCACTGTCAGGATACACGAGGATTCAGAATTAAAATCGCAACAGATACTGAAAAGCAAGTGAATGGCATTGATTTTAAACCCGTGCTTGGGTCAAGAAGGGACAAACCCAGCGGTTGGGTTTAATTAACCTAGAAAATGTCAACATTTGACCCAATCAAACCAGTATAGGTTAATAAATTCTTATTGAATGGTTGGATTCCTTTTTTTTTGACCCGACCATGTGTTGAAAATAGTATTTTGTAATGTCTTCATCTTGTGTTTCTATTTTCAGGCTTCATTCA
This sequence comes from Beaufortia kweichowensis, assembly GCA_019155185.1. Taxonomy (NCBI): domain Eukaryota; kingdom Metazoa; phylum Chordata; class Actinopteri; order Cypriniformes; family Gastromyzontidae; genus Beaufortia; species Beaufortia kweichowensis. Next base: position 869,671 of record CM032798.1, on the reverse strand, counting down.
CACAACCTGTATGTTACAGTATAATCAAGTACAGCCACACCGGTTGTCATGGTAACGTCCAAACTTAAGAATCATTTGTAATCTTTAATTGAAATTGATACATTTGTAACATTTGAAATTGATGTTTTGTTGTTGATGTTTTTTTTTTAAGAATACAGAATCCAAACTCATCACATGAAAACAGCGCAACCAGAAGAAACAGCTGAAATAAAACTGCTGGTGCACGTTTATACATCAGATCGCATTGTTCAGACTGAGACACGTGAACAGAAATCTACCCGACATCATCACGTTACCCTTGATCGGATCACTTTACCCTCCAGCTGCTGGGACGAGATCGGATGCAAAATGTAAGTCACTGTATATAAAACTGTCCAGTAAATGTCACATTATCACGGTGTCACAATGAATTCAGTCTTGATGTGCAATTATAACAGATGTCCACATCTGCACAGCTGCTTTATGCCTTTCATTTACAGAACCATTTATTTCCAAAACATTAAGTTTGGTGCGATTCCCTATCAAGATTGAATTGCTGGTGGGCCAAAATGATGCTGCAACTTACAGACTGATCAAAGCCGGTCTTCCTCCGAGCGGGGTCATGACCTTTCTCCACACGCTTCAGTGACTGACGCTGAGCTGTCTCAGCACGCACAAACACAGACGTGCCATTGGCAAGGTTAGCATTTCTCTTTAATATGTTCTGTATCTTTGATTGAAAATAATGAGGATGTCACTGTGACTCCACAGAGACTTCTGTCATTCACACACATACATTTTAATATATATATATATATATACGTGTGTGAAACAAATTAAATTTGCTAAGACTTATGGACTGTTGGATTTTGATTTAGTTTTCAGCTCCATTTATTAAAATGCATACAGTACATGCATGCATGACTGCAGAATTGCATCTCAGCATTCTGTCTTATATTTTTATATCGTCACGACCACTGTGACCTGACTTTCTCTTAAGCCTCTTGTATTTTTATAAACAAGGCTGTGAGGACGTCAGGCCAGAAAATGCGACAGCATCATTTATCTTTCTGTTGTGAATTTAGAAGTTTCACCAGGGACATCTGAAACTGTGTACAGTTATAGAGAATAGTCCAACATCCCATCCACTGACTTAAAATAATCACACATGACCTTGTTTTCATCCTTTACAAACTGGCAGCGCTGTAAGATTGTTGAGGTCAGACAGGAACAAAATGTAAAAGGGCAATTCTAGTGATTTGGTCGAGACATTTTGAGTCAAAACTTGAAACATAAATTCTTACAGAATGTAATTAATTATTGCCAATATATTGAACCATCTGTTTATATTTTAGTGTCCAGACATCAGAAAAAGTCTATACACGAGTTATCTATTTCTATAAAATGTAAATATTCAGTGGTATAAATGTGACAAAAAAACATGTTTTTGAGAGGAAACATACTTTGTAGGATTTCTGTGAATTAAAATACACAAAACAGAAGCAATAATACTCAATAAATGAAGAAGAGATGACTCTTCAAAGAACATCAAATATATTTATTTTATTATAATTTTCATGTGTTCATTATGAATGTGACAATTCTAAAGAAAGCACTTTAGTCCCTTTTATGTTGTTTTATGATGTTTGCTCTGATGAAGGAAATATGAAATGTATTTGTACCTGAGCTCTGATGTCACTGTTTTATATCCTCAGCTTGTGCAATGACATTCTCAAAAACATTTTTTTCATTACATCCATTAAACGTGTGTATTTCTATTTTTAAAATAGATCATTTGTGTATAGACTGATATTTTCTGTATATCCCCTTATTTTTCCAGATATATATATAGAATAATTTTTATGTGTTTGTGTACGTCATTAGCTTTTATTAATATGGTGAGAAATAAGAAATGGTTTGGCTGTGTGTGTTAAGAGATTATTACTCTTATGGGCTTTAAAAGAAAAAGGATAAAGGACAGGAAGTATCAGCAGGTCTCGTGTTCAGATGTGAGACTGTAGATTAGGAATCATTTGAATCTAAGCGGTATAGTTGATATGTGACCACAACAGAGAAGATTTACTGTGTGAGATCAATAAACAACCGCTAAGAGAGAGAAGAAGATCGTTATAAACACCAGGGATTCAGTCTGGGACTCATTAGTCAACAGATATTGAAACATCATTTACACAACATACAGTTAGCTGAAAATATATACAGTACCAGTCAAAGGTTTGGAAACACTCACTGTTGTTTAGATGTTTTGTTCACAGTTTTAGACAGAATTATGAATTATAATTCACAGAATTATGGGAATTATGAGTAAAATCATCTCAAAATAAATAAACACTATGTTATATTTGATCATCTTCAAAAGTAGTCACACTTTGTGTTGAATTATATTTTTGTCTACAAACATAATTTAAAACATTAAAACACCTTCAAATTAAAAGATTTTTAAGATCATAAGAAACATTTTTGTCAGTTGTGTCTAAACTTTTGACTGGTGTTATATACATATATTTCCTTATCTCAGAAGCAAAGTTTTAAACAGGCATATCACTACATTTATAAAAAAGATAAAAGGAAAAGATAATTTCTCAAGTCTTATACCGTAACTTGTGCAGTTTTACAGTATAGTACAGTACAGTATAAAGTGTCTTTTGCTTTAATAATGGTTTATGTTGATGTTTACTTAAAGTATTCTGAAATATTCCCAACATCATTATCTATTTGCTTATAGCATCTATATGTATCCAACATATCACATCTGGTCAAACATTTCATTACAGTCTTTAAGATGATAACACAAAGACGTCCACACAACTGCTTGGCTTTGTGTTAACCAGACCTTTAAATAACACCGTCTTTGTCCTCAGCATTCAAGCACATTATTAATCGCCATTATATTCACAATTAACAAGACATAGTAATTACCACCTCTCTCTTTTCTAATGGATGAGCGTAAGATTAGTATCTGAGAAGAAGACCGTTGAAATAAATAATGGTCATTAGAGGATCTTCATCTGTGTGTCTCGACAGGCAACTTTCTTGTTTTCTGTCTGTTAGTGCCGCCTGGACGGACTGGAGCTTCTCAGAAAAACATCACAATAAAAATAACTTTAATGATCGTTTCATCTATAGAAACAAAGTTTTTACTCAGGCTCTGGGAGAACTTTATCACAAGTTTTCATGCTTCAGACAGAGCAGATGTTTCTCTTAATATGAGAAATAAAATGGGTCGATAAATAACTCAGATCTTTGGTTCTGCCAGTTTGTTTTTACATTTGATGAGAAACGTTTGAGTTCATACTAAGATTTTTTCATTGCAAAGTTTGGCACATTACCCAACCTGAGACTAGCTTGAGATTTTGAGATCTAGTTTGAACTGACACAGATGAGAATGAAAGAAAGGGCTGTAAACTGTATGTAAGACACGTGTTTACAGTTGTCATAGCTGAATACATCAGAGACTCTGAATCTCTCTCGCTCTCTTTAGTTTAGGACATGTTCTGTGTTAGAAACACAATATTGATCTGTGTTGATGGCGGAGGGCAGTTCGTTTATCTGGACGTGATCACATGACACGCAGAATATTAATATTGACCAGATGAACTCATCCTGTGTGCATCAGAGATAATGATAAATGCTGCTAGTGTTGCTTATTTTTCTCACTGGGTGATAATTTTACATTTTTATGACTTTTCATCTATACATGGTCAATATTAATATTATGCAAACGTAATACCTGTTTGAAGTATCTGTGCATCTTTACAATAGTGCACATTGGAAAAAACATTTACACTAATCTATTTTTCATGCTTTTATCCATATTGGCTTTAATCTATATATTATTTCAATGTTTTTGTTTCCCTACTAATTGATCTACAAGAACACAAGAGCTTTTCTCCAAACCAAAGCTCAATCCACCACGCGGCCAGTGGCATATTCATAAAGCGATCCATCTGTGGAAAAACAAAGATTTTAGAAATTGAATTAAAGGGCGGATAGATTTCTGAGCCATGCTGGTAACAAATGGGTGATGACTCGTCCAAGTCGTCACTTTTACCCTTTCCAGATGCATCACTTGATGAATGTGCCATCGGCTGCTTGGTAAAAACATCCTTCCATCTGAACCCTGCTTGCTTTCTTGCATTTGGAGAGAATCTTCTGGTGCCGGAGGGGCTTTGTCTTAGATTTGCATGTGTCACAGTGTTTGGCGGTTTGGCACAGGTCCAGTTGCAGTAGTGACGGCGTGTCCTCTTGATTCCACAGCGACTGGCGGCGGGCCATCATGAGGACCTCTTTATTTCTACTCATCAGGGTAAAGTGCCAGATTAAGAGTGTCTCACGTGCCCTTAAGTCTTGCTAAAGTGGGGCATTCTGGTCCATCCGGTCTGTTCAACACGGGGCCGACGTGTGGGTCACAAATGACACAAATATCCAGCTGTAGGTTCATCTCACATCACGGGAAGCACTGGGATTTTCTGTCTGATAAATTTGCCATACATATTGAATAAAGACCAAGTAGATTCAAGACTCCAAAAATATCTAAACATCCTTCAGGCAAGATGCATTTACTACCATGGAAAATGACATTAAGATATTAAGTCTTGTTTTCAAAGACATCTGACTAAAAGTATATGATATATATGCTTGAGAAAAATTATTCCAATTAAATTAAGTCTATTATTTTTCCTCCATTGGTATTTTTCTTGTTTAAAGCATCCCTTACCTAAAAGCCACATGTGATAAGATGTTTGATCTCAGAGAGTTCAGTTACTGAAAAAACACATGAATTTAACATTTTTCACATGTGGCCAACATGAATTTCACATGCAAAACACATGAAAAAACGTGAAATGTAGTAATCTGTTATACACAGTTGATGATGTTTTTTTACCTCTGAACAACACGTCACCACAGGATGTTTTTTACATGTGATCCCATGAGTTTCTAATGTGTCACATTGTGTCAGTGAAACTAAATGTGTACTGTATTACTGTACATTGACATTGATCATCATTAACATTGTGAGACCCTGAGTATTTAACATCTCTGTTCTCTATTCATCGATTATTTCAGCTTGTGTTACAGGCATGAAGGACGAACTGCGACACAGAAACATCAAAAACTCTTCTGAAAGACAGCTGGACCGATAGCGACGTGACCCGTGAGAGAGACCTTGAAATAAATCGCTTTTACAGCATCAGCACACAGGAGACAGGTCCTTCAGAGACAGTATTAAAACCCTGAGATGAACAAAAATCAAGTCAATTAATTGAAAATGAAAACAAAAGAAGAATATGTGGATCCTATGAGACGCTTTGGAAAGGATCATGGAGAATTTCCCTTAATAATCCAACAATAGTCTCATTGGCTTCATGAAACTTATTTTGGACGAGATGAGCGTGAAAGACTTCAATGTCAACGTTTTCAATGGACCCGAGATTAAAATATAAAAGTTATTACTAAGTGAAATCTGTTATAGGACAGATTTTTAGAGAGTAAAGTCACACATAGAAATATCTGAATGTCATTGAAACATCAAAGAAAGTTTCATCTGCAAACAAACGACGCTTTTCATACGACTAACTTCACATTTCTGAGCCATTTTCAAGGTGATTTTAGTGATTATATGAAGTTCATTCAGTGGCAGATATAGTTCAACACATGATGCATCTGTTTTAATTATTATTTAATATTTTTTTAATGTGTTAATTGTGTTCTCTTAACACTTGGTTTGATATTTTGTCACGTTTTTTTCTAGATATTCATTCATTTTTATGAGTAATGTAACTACTTTGAGATATGTGTAACACATAAATAAAATTGACAAGCACACTGTAAACTTCATGGAACCACTTAACCAGAAACAGTTCTTCAATGGCATCATGAAGCACCTTTATTTTTAAGAGCGTGTGTTTCCTCTGATGATTTTGGCCGGACACTAAACCTCTTCCTGGTTTGTTATTTTCTTGTTTGCTGACGGACAGCACGTACACATCTCTCTCTTCTCTTATCTTTCATTTTACACTTGACCAGGCATCTGAAATGAATCGTGAGGAAGCAAACGCCGGCCGTTGGCGATTATAATTTTTCAATCATTTGGAGAGGGGGTGTATTAGCCGAACAGGTATCTCTGTGACTTGTTGTCGTCGTGATAAGAGTCTCGCATGACTCTCATTAGCTTCACACAGGATTAAGGGACCAGGAGAGGTTATTTTGACCGGCGACTGAATGCATTGTAATGAAACTCCAGCGCAGGAAAATAAACACGCTCGGACGGGCGGAGGAGTCGATTCTCGCTTTGGGTGGATGGAGGGATTTGTGAGTTTTGAATGTGTTGATGACATTTAATCTGTGTGGAGGATGAACTCTCATATTTCAAGTTGTGACTGACGTGTCTCTTTGCATGAGAGGAATAAAGAATGAAATCATGAGGGAGAATACAAATCTCACTCTTTCAAAAACAATTTCAATAGAAAGTAATGCATTCTGGTATGAAGTTAAACAGAAGGAAGTAAAAAGGAAAATGCATTAGTTGTGTGAATGTTACAGGAACGTTACACAATTAAAACATCTTTACAAATGTTTTTACATATTTAACAATATTCATTGTTGTCACAAACTGTAAACTTTTCTAATAGGCCTCTAAAAGAATGATGATTTTATGTTGTTTGAAAGGCAAACATTGTTTAGTTATTTAAACGCTGTAAATTTCTGTCAACATGAATATAAATCTGACAGGGTTTAATTTGATTCAAAGGTTCAGAAGTGCTCTGGACACAGAGGTGAAGGTTTCTGAAGACCTGTGACGAGTCTCTATTGTGATTGAAGATCTGCTGCAGGCCAGAAATATCTGCTGACTGATGGCCGAATATAAAACGTTTCTCTCCTCCACCTCTCAAGTCCCTCCATCTTCTCTCTCGTGGAGACGGATAGTTCATCCACATCCGGACGGACCTTCGAGCAGTATTTCACAGGCCAGATCCATCTTTAGTGATGTACCCATAACTTCAGACTCACTGAAGTAACGTTTGCTGGCATAATTCAGCGCTCTATAAATACAAGAGCTTGATGGAAATACAGCGCTTTTATTAAAACTGTAAATCCAGCTAAACAGAGAAACACAGATATGTGAGCTTTCTCCTGCTTATGAGCATTATATTTCTCATGCGTTTGATAAGAGAGAAAATATATGAAAAATTAAAAAATATATGATCTGTCTTTTAAATGAAGAACAAAGATAGATTATAGATAGTTTTATTCATTTTTAATACATTTTCATATTTTAATATAATAATATAAAACCAACATTTTTAGATTACATTTCAATCATGGTTTAAAAATGCAAAGATTTTTTTTACTGTTGTTTAGAATGTGTCTTACATTTACGAATATAAGTAAATACATATAACATATAATGAAATAAAACTACTTCTGCTTCTTTTATGCTATTGTAGGTCTGAATTTGTGTTTTTTAAATAAATTGATTATCAATTTTTTGTATGAAACAAAATTTGCTGGATGAGCACAAGGATGAGAATAGCAAATAATAATGCAATACTACAGTCCACATTTTAGTTGTTTAGTTTAATGAACGAAAAAATAATAATGAAGAATTATCACTATTTATTCACAGATTTTATGGTAAACGTAAACAATCAATGATAGTGTCACATGACCTATCTGTGCTGAATTGTTGTTTGATTCTGTTTAAACTATATATATAATCCATTTTTATTTATATTCTACTTGTTATTATTAGTCGATAATTTTTTTATATATATTTAAAGACCATTTTCAACAGTTTATACTAGCACCTAGATTTTCCATCAGATGTCGAGTCACGGGCTTGGCTAGAAACCAACTCTTATTTTGATTTATGGGGTCTTTTAATTTGAAATCCATCTGTGAGCGATTTAGATGATTGACAGTTAACAAAAACAACCTGTTTATCGTGCACACACGATTTGATTTGTGGCTTTACTAATGACTTTTTAATTATTAACTTAATGCTTGGTGTCTGTGCAGGATCACGTCACATCCCAGAACTAAAATAATCAAGTCAAGAAGTTGAGAAATGCTGTAAGTAATTAAAATCTGTTCATTATTCACAGACACAGTTTATATCAACGTGTCAAGCTTTACTTTGTCATTAGCTGAAAGATGATGAACTCATTTAGGCTGCAAACATTTGATTTATATTATATTTCTCGTATGTCATGTGTCATCTTCAAAACAAATATTTAAGTGCACAAAGGCTTTTCCAACTCTTTACATAATGCACATCCTTTTGCATCAGTAAGTCGATTCCTTCCAGCATTTTTCTTTTGCATTTCGCCAATTTCTACAATATACACCCCACATCTATACAGCATCATACAGTGTGTGGAGCAGAAGAATGTCATGAAGCATTAGATGATCCAGACAAACACACACTAATTAGAGAAAAGCTTGAAGTTGTCATTCTCTGGATTATTCTGGATCAGACTGCAGTGCTTTCAGCTGTGCCCTTAGCTCTCTCTCTCTCTCTCTCTCTCTCTCTCTCTCTCTCTCTCTCTCTCTCTCTCTCTCTCTCTCTCTCTCTCTCTCTCTCTCTCTCTCTCTCTCTCTGTCTCTCTCTCTCTCTCTCTCTCTGTCATGCTCTCTCTCTCTCTCTCTCTCTCTCTCTCTCTCTCTCTCTCTCTCTCTCCTCTCTCTGTGTGTCTCTCTCTCTCTCTCTCTCTCTCTCTCTCTCTCTCTCTCTGTCTCTCTCTCTCTGTCTCTCTCTCTCTCTCTCTCTCTCTCTCTCTCTCTCTCTCTGTCTCTCTCTGTCTCTCTCTCTCTCTCTCTCTCTCTCTCTCTCTCTCATTAACCCAATGAATGTAACCGTATGTTTCATGTCCTGCAGATCTCTTATTTAAAGCATTAGTGTCTATGGCACTTTTATAAAAATTTCACTTAATGAAAATTTACTGTGGTTTTATTATAGTAAAAGTATAGTAACCATGTTTTTTGATGGATTTGTCATGATTTAAAGAACATCCTCAGTAATATCATTGTGCACAAAACCTTCATTATACAGTGAGTATATTTCATTCAAGGAATAAAAATGAGATGAAATATATTATTTCGTTTTATTCTTTGAATGGAATGGAATTAAGTGTGGATGTTTTCTGTCTGTGATCAGGTTTTTCTTTGAAACTGGCGACTCTTGGATCAGATGATGATCCGTGTTGGAGATGAAAACAGTCTGAATCTGTCCATGTCATGTTTTGAGATCTCAACAACACTGATGAAGATTGGTGGTTTCATGCTGATGTGTTCAGGTGGGTTGTGTGTGTTACTACACCTCAGTGTATTTATTGTTTTTGTGTTTAATCATGACATTACAGATGCATTCAGGGTTTCAGAGGAACTGTTTTTCACAGCGTGAAGTTTACTAGAAACTATTAAATGTACAAGTTAACACATTTTGAGATATTTCTGGGTCACTAATGTCTTCTGCGTGACGCTCCAATTGTTGCTGATGATATCGTTTAATGGGGAAAATTGTATTACATGTGTTCCATCAAATGCGAGAAATATATTTCTGTGTATTTAATACCTTAAAAGAATAATAATCCTTCACCCTTTCCCTGTTCAACTCACAACAGCGGTTCCATATAAGTGCTCAGTAAAAGTTTGGGCTTTAAAGTTAATAAGCTGAACAGATTTCTCATTTAGCCGCGTCCAGCAGTCAAGCAATCCTGCAGGGACAAGCGTCTCTCCCGTGTGCAATAAGGGAAGCAGTTAAATTCAGCAATTATCCGTCTCTGGTTGAATTGCACTGGAGAACATGAGGGTCTTTTGTAGGCTGAATCACCCGCCCTCCTGTCTTTGCCCTCCACGTTCACCCTTCCTCTGGGACACTGTTGTCACTTTAGTTTAGCTGTAACTCTCAGTACGGCTTGGCAGTCCTAATGGTTTGTGATCCAGACAAACTGGTGGCCAGATGAGGTCAGAAGAACGGCCTCCTTCCCCGGCTGAATGCCGGACGTCTCTGACTTAAAGGACAAACTGTTTATTTCGGTAACTTCTGTTGCTAAAAGATTTAGAAAATTGTATTAATGCTTTCTTGTTCAAAATTAGTTGCTAAAGTGTTGCTAGGGTGTTGCTATGCAGGGCCTAGGTGGTTTCTAGGATGTTTTAGGTACTTGTTAGATCCCTCAAATCTCTATAGTCCGTAGATATGGCTCGGGTTCTTCTGTTAATGCATGTGATTTATATTTATTCATTTATCTAGAGTGACTTTCAGATGACAGACCCTTTAACGTTTTATCTAAAGAGCCAAAAATAATCTCAGTCTACAAAGTAGGAATAGATTTAACTAAGGAAGGTAAAAAGCTGGACCAGTACCCTTTTAAAAAATACACTTTTGCACCTAAAGAGTGCATATAGAGGTATTTATCAAAGGTATTTCACCAAATGGTTCATATTAGGACTGTTTTAAAGAGACTCTGACAGTAAAGAGAAAGATGAAAAACATAACAGATGAGATTATGTTTGAAAAGAATAATGTTTGAAAAGTTAAATCTTGTAGAAGAGTCTGAATGATTAACAAGCAGTGAATACTTATTTTTAAGTATTTTAAGTATTTTTAAGTATTTTCAGTGAATTTTTTTAATTGACACTTTAATTTTTTCTATTGGAAACATGACTTTTAAAATCCCTTGTCATCCATTGAGAAAAGGGAAGTTAGTGGATTACACCCATGGTTTTACTATAGTAAAAGTGCATGTTTTTTGGAGTAATTATTTGAATGTGTTTCTTTTTTCTACAAACGAAACATAAAAACTATAGTTACTACAGTTAAACCATGGTTAATTCTTACAAGTTGACAGTCATGAACATTTGTGTTTGTTTGTACACGACAGAATCCTACAGTAAATGAATCCCTAGTTCATCTGTATGAGGAGTTGTTTTCTTCAAGATCTACAGTAGAAAGGAAATGGCTCGAGTCATTTATCTTGTATAGATGTTGAAGGCTGTTGACCTGCTGGTTATTTTAGACGTGTGTGTTGATTGAGAAACTTTTCTGAGTGTCTGAACACTAATGATGCGACTCCATCTCCGGTCGCTATTCATTTGTGTTGAAGGGTAGAATTGGAGCAATCTAAACGGCAAGTGGCTGTACACTATTAATTTCCCCTTAAGTGTTCAAGGACACTTGAAGTAGTGTACTTTGACCTGTAGACTTATCAGTGTTCTCTCTCTAAAGAGTGTTTCATTAAACACAATGTTTGAGGTCAGTGTTGGTCATCAATTAGTTCGGTGTGCGTTCCTCCAGAGAGACCGTAAATCATTTTGTCAACACTTAGGAGTTCACAAGCATACAGATGACCTCTAAGCTAACTGACATGGACTAAAATCCACACAAAACAGAGATGTTTCTCTTTTATGATTTGATTCTCAGTTGTCACATTAGTCTCAGATGTTTCTGATAAAATTGGTCAGAGAAATAAAAACAAAACCAATGTGTTAATTGTTAAACTGCGTGAAGAGGTGTAAAATGAATGTAGATTGTTGAGGAAAAATTATCTGGATTTGGGTAAATTTGATGAGAAATGTTCGTATTACAATCTTTAATAATATTGAGTTCAGTTTGTGTCATCGTTGAGATCTCTTCTTCTTCTCTGGAGAAATATCTGAGACACAGAATCGCCTTTTAATCTCTTTGAGGAAAAAATTGAGATCTCATCCGTGATTCTTTTTTCTTATGAAAGAAGAATCGTCTGTGTTTTAGTTAAAGACCACCAAGCATCAAGCATGCCATCGTCTGCTGCTTCAGACCTCGCTATCATCTATTTCAATTAATTTTCTTTTTTTAGCTTGTGTGTCATTAAAGCGTCTCAGGTCCCTGAAAACAGCGTCTCGTCTTTTGCTCTTAATTGCGTCGTTCAACAAAGTGGCCATCGATCATATTTCTGCGTCAGTATCTGTCACACCAGCCAGCCATGAAATGGGTAAGAAGGACACTGTGTAGTTTGCTCTCCATAAACATTTTCTTCTGTCATTTGGACTGTCAGTGAAGATTGAGAGCAGTTTAGCTGGAGAGTCCAGCAATTCATTACATGTCCATCTTCATTTCAATACGTCCACATCCAGCCATTTGGTTGTTAATATCCCGTCTCAGACATGCTGTAAAATGAAATAAAACAATGAATGAAGAACACGTTCACGTGTTGATATTGAGAATTGTGATGAAAATGCTGTAAGGGACATTTACAATGGCACATTATTTAAAAAGCAAATTATTTTGCTGAATAAAATCCTATTTTAGTTAGTATTACTAATAATCTTATGAAACGTTTGCAATAATACTTATGTAAAAGTAAACAATCTATACATGTACAAAAAGTAAAAGTCAGCCATTAGAAATGATTAATAATTATATTCATCTGAAAGCTGTAGGACAAATATCAAAAGTGATTCAGTTGATAATTACGACGTTTCCCAATTCTAAAGCTACAATATTGCTTTTCTCATTAGCATTTCAATTTTCGGAGAAATGTTTCAGACGGTCCGACATTCTCATCTCAGGAGGTCTTACGACAATGATTAGATATTTGCAATGAGACTCGTCTTCATCATTAGATTAAGGAGGCAGTGATTTGTCTGGCTTATAAAATGAGATGCCTGTCCCACACCGATGGGTTGATCATTTCAACAGGAGGAACTTCCTGATCTGATTCACATCTATCTGTCATTATGACACCGGCTGTCATATCCGATCTCACTCGTTTAGAGGAGTCAAGCAGAACAATTACGCTCGCTTTCTCACCTCTGTCTCATCCAGCGGCTTCACATTTACATATTTTTCATCTTGACTATTTCTCTCATTTCATATTTGAACTTTAAAAGAGAGAGAGAAGGGGGAGATGATATATCTATATATATTTGAGAAAAGGCTTTTAGAATTATCATCACGTTTTTAAAGATGATAAAACCAATGATTTTCAGTACTTGTTGAATAAGTTGAAGCATCATATTAAGGGTAAACATCAAGTATCTGTTTCCCTGTTTACTGTACCGTCTCTCCTTGTGTTCTTTTCTTCTTGTATTTTAGCAGAAATAAGATATTTTCTCAGAATCTCTCCGGGGTGCACAGTAAAGTCAATGCAGCTTGTTCGACTAATTGAATATTCGATAAGCGTTTAGACACTCGGCGAGGTGCACATTGATTACAATCATCCAATAACCGTCACTCCTGAACCAATGAGACTACTTTACTCTCTCACCATTGTGTCTCTGACTCTGTGTTTGCTTGTGAAGTCTGGCCTTAAATTACAGTTAGATAGAAAGATAAAGATTCATCTCGTGTACAGATTTGGATGAGATTTCTTTAGTACACGGCATGAACATGAGCTTTTCAGAAACTATTCAGAAAGAGACAGTTCTGATTAAATCATACTTTTAAAAAGATAAGTCATTAAAGTGTTAAATGCTCTTTATTTGTAAGCCACTTTGCATTAAACTACCTGCTAAATGAAACACAAATAACTCTTTAGATATATGTCTTTCTGTTCGATCATTTTCTTGATTTAGACCGTGATGATATGTTTGATAATGACATTAATGAAGAAATGAAGTTGTGTGGACAGGCAGATATTGTGTTCAAATTCTATTTTATTTAGGTCTATTTAATAAACATGTTAGATGATTTAAGAAAGATCTCATTGTGGCTTTATGTCAATGTCATTTCAGTATCGTCTTGTCAGAACGCCCTGCACTTTTTCTGCATTATCTGTATTACTTTGGTTCAGTAATGTTTAACAGCAATGACATCAAAATCCTTTTGAATCTGAAGATTGTGAATGATTTTGTAAATTCAGTTCATTCTGTGAATGATGATGATGATGATGATGATGATGATGATGATATTATTTGATAGATTCTTGTGCATCTCCGTGTGTTTTCTGTGAACACATTATAGCAGCGCTGAGCAGGATTTCCAAAAGCTCTCATCTTCCTTATTGACTTCCATCTTTCCTTGAGCAAAAACAATATTCCCCAATGTCTGCACCATCTTTTGTCAAAGGAAAGTAATACTTCATCATCGTCCCAAAGGGGACTTTTATAATGCAGATAGAACAAACAGAGTATTTTTGGTTGAGAAGTGCTAACAGAGGACAGTGTTTATTAAAAATTCCTGCATTTTCATCTGGAAAGAAAAAAAAGCTATTTTTACTGTGTTTTTATTACCAGCAGTGACCTGGTCTTTTAATAATGTCACATTCAGAAAAACCTTTTGATGTTTTGTGCCATTTAACGTCAGATTCTGTTCATTAGCATTTTAGAGGAAATTATACTGATGGAAACGTGGCAAAGATGGCATTTCCAAAAATTGGAAAGAGATTGCTTCGGCACGACTCCGAATGAGAGAATTATGAAGTAATAAAGTTATTCGACTTCAGCAACCTTGTCTGTCTGCTGGCCGTTTATCTTCAGGCTTTATTGTCGAATGGTCATTAGTCTTGATTTAATTTTCATATCCGGTGTCCACACGCAAAGTCAAATTAATAGTGGAGCTGTCTCTTTTGCTTTCTCTGGAGATGCTAAAACGTCCAATTAGGAGTCTTGAAGGACTTGTGTGACTTACTTTAAGCATGCTTATGGAAATTTACCATGGTAAAAGTGTAGTAAACATGGTTTTTTGGAGCATTGATTACCAGTTTCCTGCACAGCTGCTTTATATCAAAAAAGTCCAGTCAACTTTTCTTCACAACACATTTCAAAGTGTTTTACATTATTTTAACATCGTAAAATTACATTGCAATTGTTTAACTTCATTTGAAATGACTTGAAATAATGTAAGCCAAGTTGACTGGACTTAAACATGTAAGACAGGAAAGATTTTTTACAGTACATGGTTAAACTATGGTAACTATAGCAAGATAATGGTTAAAGTGTGGTAGCAATGGTTTTTGGTTTTATTTGTAGTAAACCTGTGGTTTATTTTGCCAGTACACAACCAAATATCAGTTTTTGCAGTTGTGTTTGGTGGTATGGAAACAATTTTGCTTGCAAGTCTTTATCCCACTGTTTGGTCTTGTCAAGTTTGGTGGGTTTTAAGAGTTGCAGATGGACAAGAGTCTTGTGACGCAAGATTGCTCTTATATTGTGTAAATGGTCACGTAAGAGTCAACGGCATCTTTGACTGTGTATTTTTAACCCTCTTCCAGCCGTTTACCTCTGAAACTTTGACAAATGAAAGGGTAAAAGCGGAAACACGGTAAAACAAAAGAACATTTCAGACTGTCTGAAGGTCACGGCAGTGATCTGTACCATTAATCACTGTGGGATTCTTCACATCCTACTATCTCCACGCGCTGTGATCGCATTCACTACCATTTGGCTTTTTTTACGCAGCTCGTGGTGTTGTTGAGGTTATCTGCTACAAGGTTATTTTGCATGTGAATGCTTTATTCTGGGCGGTCTGAGCGTGTGTTTTTATAACGTGCTGACAGATACACTGCGGGCTGTTGGTGCTTTCTCATGACATGAGGTGTCAGGTCACCTTGAATATTGTTTAGTATAATGCAAGTGTATTTTAACACGGCCGTATCTGACAACACAGACGACAATGTCAGCTTTGAATATTTGTGTCCCTGAATGGAAAATGAGCAGAATTATGTCAATAGTTGTCTGATTTATTCAGCCACCAAAAAGCAGATCGGTTTGAGGAGTGACTAGCCCTGTGAAAACATTTAATCTCTCTCTCTCTCTCTCTCTCTCTCTCTCTCTCTCTCTCTCTCTCTCTCTCTCTCTCTCTCTCTCTCTCTCTCCCTCTCTCTCTCTCTCTCTCTCTCCTCTCTCTCTCTCCTCTCTCCCTCTCTCTCTCTCTCTCCTCTCTCTCTCCTCTCTCCTCTCTCTCTCTCTCTCTCTCCTCTCTCTCTCTCTCTCTCTCCGTCTCTCTCTCTCTCTCTCTCTCTCCGCTCTCTCTCTCTCTCTCTCTCTCTCTCTCTCTCTCTCTCTCTCTCTCTCTCAGTCTCTCTCTCTCTCTCTCTCCTCTCTCTCTCTCTCTCTCTCTCTCTCTCTCTCTCTCTCTCTCTCTCTCTCTCTCTCTCCTCTCTCTCTCTCCTCTCTCTCTCTCTCTCTCTCTCTCTCTCTCTCTCTCTCTCTCTCTCTCTCTCTCTCTCTCTCTCTCTCTCTCTCTCTCTCTCTCTCTAATATCTCAATTATTTATCCTAGACATCATGTGTGTCTGAGATATTTCTCCTGAGAAAAGAGTCAGAAATCTCACAAATGTCTCTGTCATTAGAGTTTCAGAAGAGATCTGAACAATGACACAAACTCAAGTCAGATTTATCAAGTCTGACATCAAAGTCAATATTTCAATATGAACTCAAACATTTCTCATCAAATTTACCCAAATCCAGATTATTTTTACATTCATTTACACCTTCAATGTAGAGATATACATTAATATTTTCAGCGTACAGTATTTGGAGTTGACAAGCAAATACTCTTATGTAATGTGTATCAGTCTCGCTTCAGACGGTGCAGGGCCGGCCCATGTTTCATCAGTCTGAGCTGAATGAAAATGAGTCTCATCATTCTTTAAGACACTGATCATCTATTATAAACTCATATATGATAAAAAATGCCTTTCCTTAGCGAATGTGCTTCAATTGTGATTCTCATGGATCTCTCTCCCCTTTAACCTTGACTGCTGACAGATATTAACTTTACCATTCAAAGACTACCTTTCCCTGCACATAAAGGACGGTTAAAAGAGATATATGACTCTTCTTGCGCTGATGAAGTTTCTGTACTTCAGGATTATATCTATATTCATTCTCATTATTTTGCTTTAGACCTCATTTAAATGACTTTGCTCAGTAATTACAGGCAAGGTTATCAGTGTTGAGAAACTTCACCGTCCTCTTCATTAGCTCAGGCCGTATCACAGATGTTCCTGCTGGGTTTTTGCTGGTTTTTCAGGGTATATTTGAACTTGGTTGAAGGATACAGGGGGAAGGAAACCCAAAGTGTTATTGGGAGCGACAGAAAAAGAAATGGTAAACTAAGTTTTGTACAAAACTTTTTGTTTTGTACTAAAATGCTTTGAAAACACAATGCACAATGAAAAAGCCAGGTGTGACATAATAAACTTATTTTTGATTGATAGACAGATTTTTTAAATCATATTTTCTTCTTATATT
>CM032798.1:837500-850000 GCA_019155185.1 Beaufortia kweichowensis | reverse complement strand
ATGTGTACAATTCATTATTGCTGTTGGATGGAAACACCACTACTTTTCAAGAAATTGAAGAAATATGTTTTCAATAATTAAACAATGTTGATATCGTAGTATAAATTTATTTAACATTTATGACCCTGTCTGTAAAATTCAGGCCACAGATGATGAGATTAGGAGAATCAGTATCGCCATATAATACTGACATTAGACATTTGTATTGATTTTAATCTTTGACATGGCCTTACTCAGACAGTATTAAAGATATCAAGGTTGTATTTTATGGCTGGGTTTTTACATTTGAACAAAATCAAGCTCAAATGGAGATTTTGACCAGCGAAAGTGTTCGATCAGCTGCATCTTTATTCACTATATAGACGGGAGGTTTTACTGACAGTTTGAGGATTAGTCACAACATCTTTTTTAATACTTTTTATTGGTAAAGTGTTTTCAAATATGTGAAGGTAGTCAAAATGTGGAGACACAAGATTTCCACGTGACCACAACAATATACATTTGTCAATCTTCCCTATAACGTTTTTTGATCTTGTCTCTCCTCCCCAGTATCCTGTATTCAGATCAGAAGACACATTCTCATTTAATTTCAGATATAATTCAATCATAATGAAATCATTTTTATATTTAATCATTATATTACTGTGATCGGGTCTCCACACATCAGTTAAAAACTGCTGTTTTACATGCAAATCTCTCATTTTTTCATCATTCAGTATAGGTTTACGTCCCTGCAGATGTGAAGCGTTCAAGCCGTCATGAGTGTTTTCTAACAGGAAGGTTAAAGGTCGCGTCCTCCAGCGTCACTCACTAGACTGGTTTTTGAGATAGGTGGAGTGAGATTCACACGCCGCATGGCTTTTTACATCCTAGCTGGCTTCCGTCACACCGGCCTACGCAGATTTCACGCCGTCGGCCAGGCTTATGTGACTTACACAGGGAAGACCCGCGGCTGCGATCTCTGCGAGTAACGTCAGCTCGGTTCAGCTCGTCCTTCTCTCAAACTCTAGACCATCTCTGACTCACGTTCGCCTCTTTGTCGTCACCGTCCTACAGCTAATTTCTGTCCCTTTTGCTGGCTGACCGTACGAGATAAAAGTCAGGACCCATCAGAGCCACTGAAGCGGGCGGGCTGGGAAAGTGCCTGACCTAAATGCTTGAGTACACTTCAACTGCTGACCACATGCAGTGGACTGAAGATCTTATACCTCTGGTGGGGGTGAAGAAATTGCCTGTTCGCAAAGGCCGCTTTAATCCACTCGCTTCTGACAGACAGCAAAAGCAAAAACTCTACTGATCACTGTATGTACACTTTCATTTCTATGAAAATGTCACATAATAATATTATATACTGTGTGTGTATATATATATATATATATATATATATATATATATATATTAATTTATATTATATATAAGTATCCATTTGAGATTTGTCATGAAATTTTATTGTACTATTTTTTATTATATATTTTTAAAGTGTACATGCACAGTCTGTAGAATTTACCAGATTTCCATTTAACATTTGTTAGTTGTATATTTTTATGTGTGACAAATGGATGCTTATCTCATGACATGATCTCCAAAAGTCTGGCTTGAAAGGTTTATTATCATTAAAAATTAAATAAATTCTTGGAGAAACGAAATGTAATTTTTATTTCCCGATCTGATGTGTTCTATAAACTTAAGAGTGAGTTATAATTCAGGCATTTCTGGAAAACAACCCGAGGTGATGATGAGAAAACAACAGCAGGTGAGATGATTTGCTGTTGATGGACATGGATTAATTACTCGGTGGTCCTTGTTATCATGTTTTAATGAGGCGGTTTGCAGTTATGGCTGCGGGTCTGATGCTCATTAGACGAGGAGAGCCGTCAGTCATACGGCCTGTAAACATCACGCCACGTGATGAAGATTTCATGTGCTATGATTGACCTGTGTGTCAAGCCAAAGCTTTTGATTAAAGGACAATTTCAGTCATTGGCTAGTAATGAATTCTCAGGCCGATGATTAATTATTGCTTTAATTGAGGTAATTAAATGATGGACGCAGAGGAGAGTCGAGACGGCAAAGAGAGAAAGTCTAGAAAGGGTCGGTCTTGCCTGAGGTTTCACACCGGCAGATTGCCGTAATTGCCGCTGTGAAATTAGGGTCACTGTCAACGGCTGACCGAGCTACATTTATAAAAATTTAATTATGGATAAATGATACCGGAGTCGGTACATTTGATGAGAGTTCCAATTCTGCAATGAGCTTCACCATTAGTGCATCCTTGTGCTTTTATAGTGTTGTGTTGGGTTGTGTTGTGTTGGATTGTGTTGGTTGGGTTGGGTTGGGTTGTGTTGGGTTGTGTTGTGTTGGATTGTGTTGGGTTGGGTTGGGTTGTTGGGTTGTGTTGGGTTGTGTTGTGTTGTGTTGTGTTGTGTTGGGTTGTGTTGTGTATACTGTATATTGTATTGTACAACAGCATTGCCTTTACTGTATAAAACTGAAATATATTATTATATCCTGTTTGTTGTATTCGGAACATAGAGTTTAGCAGACATGAAGTAATTAAACTGCATTGAGAGTTTGATCTGTGGTTTATTAAACTGTCTGTTGTGTGGGCAGAATGTTATCAGTTCGATGTTTTGTCTGGATTCAGGGTTGCATGGCTGGAGTTCAGTTAGTTTGGATGGTCCAAATGAATTAAAGTACTAAAATGTACTGAATTACTAAACTAGTCTTACATCTAGTCAAGAGTAGTCAAGATGATCACATTCATTTATTAGGAGTGCATGTAAGGGATGCAGGAGTCATGGATGTGACGGGATTCACTCTTTTTTCTCTCCACCATCAACGATCCTCAATGTGGGTCACGGCTCTGTGTTTTTCCCCGTCCGCCTGTCAAGTTGAATATGTAGAGACGGGTCGTGCCCGAGGGCCACGCTTACAGATATCAGTCCTTCAGAATGAACATTCTCTCTGGGGTTTAGATCCCATAGGCTGCGCTCATTGACTCATCTGAACGTTTCTGGATGAACTTGGCTTTGACTTACACGTGACGACTATCTGACACGAGTCCTTTATAACCCTCCACACGTCTGCTGTAGAGATGGTACATAAAGGATGATGAAAACTATTTTCTTTGGTGTTTTCTCCAGTATGTCTTTATTTGGAAAACTTCTGGACATATAATCTTTCCTTGACTGAGATTTGTATTAAATTTTATTTACAGTGTGTCTTTGCAGTTTATTAAACACTTTAGCAACTTTTTACAATTTAGCAAAATACAAACAGCAGACATTAAATTGAAGTCCTGTTGATCAGATGCAGTTTTTTATGACATCATGAATCGAACATCACTTGAATCTTTTCCCATGTTTTTCCTCATGCAGGTTTGGAGCAAATAATCTGTATTTCATTTACATTTTAACTGCTTAATTTTCTTTGCACTGCTTGTTGTATTACATTTAGACATTTTTAGGCACTGTACATTCAGTTATTCCTTTAATTATGTTCATGATGGTAAAATGATGTATTTAATCATATGAAGAAATCTTTTTTCAGTTGATTTCATGGTGCTCAACCCCACATTAAAAATAACCGCAGAGATTTGAGTCACATCTGAATCCAGCACACGTTCTGTGTTTAAAATAACTCAAACGCAGTTTATTCACTCAAGAAATATTGCTTTAGTTTGTGATAGAAAACCTCAAACGTTATTCAGGCATGGATACAGATACGGTCAGGCTGTAATTGAACATCTTCATGGCTGTTGAATGTCGTCCTCTTTAGCTCTTCATCCAGGCAGAAAGGAAACACAACTAACCACAGGGCTCATCAATCAACGTATGGCATCCGCTGCTAAAATCCCTCCTTCATGCATCTGTACACTGCACAACTACTCAAACATATTACAACTTTCCACAAGATCGACTGACAAAATAAACAACTTGCAACGGTTGCAAATAAAAGCATTGAGATTAACCGCATGCAAGGGTCAAATATTGATGCGCTTGCGTTTTTTTTAGGTTGCTTCCCCTCATAGATTGATAGTGGATGCCAGATCCCACGTCTACTTAATTTGATTAAATTACCTGTGAAACAAACCGACTCGCACTAAAGAACCTTCCGTCGTAGCCAAACAGACTCTCAGCAGACCGGCAACCGAGCCAAAACCCTGACAGTTGGTAACATGTCACGCCGGGAGACACGAGCTTGAACCGTTGGCCTCGGAAACACTGTTCTTTTTTCCTGCCAAGCTGTTCGTGTCCTTTAATTAGTGCTGCCATTCGTGACGAAACCCTTGACAGAATCCCGCTGGAAATGCTCGATTTGTCACTTGTGTTTCAGAAGGTGTGAATACTGAAATAGCGACGGTGTCTGTCTGTTGTGACGAGCGGCAGGCGTTACAGTCCGCATGACTGATCGTCCTCACGGATCTGCACCGCACGTTCACACATCCACACCTCTCTGCTGTTGTGTGTTTACTCACGAGACCATGCTTTCATCTTTCGGGCACTGAAAGGTTAGCAGAATGATTTTCCATCTAGATTTTATCTGACCTCAGGATAACCGGACGTATGGGGCAAGTTGTCACACTGTACTGTAGCTCAGTAACTTTACAGCCTTGTGTAAATGGTTTGTTGTTGTTTTTAAACATCTAGTCTCATACTGTCTTTATTTTTTTAAAGAATTTAATGTAATATTTGTGCAATATTTATTCATATATCCAAAGTGTGAAACAACTGTATTTTTCCAATGCTTTGTTGCTCTATGGAATGAGTCTTTAATATTTTTAGATGTTCAAAAATAGACATGTCATGTCAAATCCAGTGTGACGACTTGCCCCTATAGGACAGTCAATGTCGCTCACTCAACATCCTGATACAGATACAGTTGACATCATGTCTGACACCATGGCAACATCACAAACCACACAAGAATGAACATGTCCACACACGGGCGACAGCAGCCCACGCTGGATCAATATGATCTAGATCTATATTTTGATGAAATTGTTTATGTCATGCAGCGAGATAAAACAGTGTCCGTGTTCAGCTTCACATCTCATGTTGGAGTTTCTGTTGTATAGTCAAATTCTCTTGAAATACCTCAGATTGTCATTACCTTCAGTGAGAAAATACAAAGATCCAATCTAGTGGAGCGAGTCAGAATAATGTTTAAATAACCTTGTGACTGACTCAGTGAGGGCACGGTGACACTTAACACAGTCTGTCTGTTTGTATAGCGTGTTCTGTGTGTTTGTGTAAGTTAATTAAAACCTTGATAATATTGTGTACAGACAAAACACTGAAGTGAAGAATATTCCTTCTGGTTTAATTGGAAGTTTAGTTGAAGACTGCAATTCTTTTGCATAAATTGCTTGTCTCATGTAAAGGAGGTTGTAGTGAATTGATAGAATGAATAAACCACTGTGTGCTTCATATCAAACATACTTTACCACATTCTACATAGCATTCACACTTCTAGTTTCATAGCATACATACCTCACTGTGTGCCTTATAGAATACTGTGCTTTACTGTGTCCCTTATAGAAAGCATACTGTATAGCATACATACCTCACTGTGTGCTTTATAGAATACTGTGCTTTACTGTGTCCCTTATAGAAAGAATACTGTATAGCATACATACCTCACTGTGTGCCTTATAGAAAGAATACTGTAAAGCATACATACCTCACTGTGTGCTTTATAAAATACTGAGCTTTACTGTGTCCCTTATAGAAAGAATACTGTATAGCATACATACCTCACTGTGTGCTTTATAGAAAGCATACTGTACTGGATTTTTTATAGCGTAGATGCATCACCCCGTGTCTTATATAATGCATATTTTACTCCATGCTGTATAGAATGCATACCC
This sequence comes from Beaufortia kweichowensis, assembly GCA_019155185.1. Classification (NCBI taxonomy): domain Eukaryota; kingdom Metazoa; phylum Chordata; class Actinopteri; order Cypriniformes; family Gastromyzontidae; genus Beaufortia; species Beaufortia kweichowensis. The sequence continues at coordinate 844,131 of CM032798.1, read as the reverse complement.
TGCTGTGTACTTTATAGCATACATACCTCACTGCATGCCTTATACAGTGTATACGTTTCTTAAATATTTTTGCTGAGCGATTTCTGTTTAATAGCTCAGGAATTCTGCTTCATTTAAGCACTTGGTGGACCCAAGCGAAGGTCTACATTTAATCTCATTGCTGCCCAAGAGAAGCACGTGAGATCTCAATTGTGATTTTGCTTTTCTGCAGGCTTTTGCAATATTTATGATTTATTTTTTCCAGTGTTGTCAGTTGTTTGTACACAAATATGAGACTTAAAATAGATCATGATGCGTTTAAGATTCTTTTGCAGATGTCTTGGCAGCGTGTGTTCACTGGGCATAAACTCAAGAGTATTTGTCATTGGGCTGTAAAGCCTGAGTCATCAGGAAAATAACATTCCTTCATGAATTAGAAAATATGCTGGGGACAAACCAAAGCCAAAGGATTTAAAGTTCTGCTCATGGCCAAGCGTGGATTATCAAAGAGCAAATTATGTGCACGTCTCCAGATGATCATTAAGACTGAAAACCTTTATGCCGCAGTTCATTTAACATTCAACACGTTTCTAAAAATATAAATACTACCTCGAATGTGTCAAGATTTTATAGTAACAACAGAAGAGTTTATATTTCTGTTTTCCATTAAATGTTGACATCTCACAGAATGCAATTTTACAGTTTGGTGGATTTTACTACAGTATATGACTTAATGATCATGATCGTGTGCTAAAGGGGCTCTGCGGGAAATACATAGATAATCAGATTGGTATCGGTTGAGCGCTCTTTAAACTTTAAATGTAACTGTGCACTACTAATAGAGAAGCATGAGATGTTTACTGAAACCGACGCGGTACAAATAATGTCCTTAAAATATGCAGAAAATAAACATTTCAGCCCACTCGGATAACTTCATTGATATGCTGTATATACCCCCCCGATGACCTTTAGCTTTAAGTGTGACCTTTGAGAATACACATGTAGGTTGCCATGTGGCCGGGATACACACTTCCCTGGACACATCTCTGGGTACAATACATCTTTAGAGCTGAATAGAGAGAATAGAATATCTTCATAGATAACCTCTCTCTTTCTCCCGCACCCGGAATCTAAATCAATCCTCAATTGGCTTCACTCCGGGCCGCCTGCCAAAACCATCTTTACTCGGCCATGAAACCGTTGGACCAGTGTGAAAAATTGGCAGTGAAGTGAGGGGATGCGAGGGAAGTGGCGCTTTACGGCTGCAAACTCTTCTGAGAGCGGCAATCAAGGTTAACTCTTTGTTTTCGACTGGAACGCCCGCTCCAGAGTGAGAGAGAGAGAGAGAGAGAGAGAACAAATAGATGGATTACCGGCCCATTATATCAAGGACTTCTCGCTCTTGATGAGAGTCAGACGTAAGAGAATTTAGGGTTTTGGTAGAAAAGCAGCTGTGGTACTAATGTTCAATCAATGAACAGCCTCTCGAGATTATCCTAATGTGAACGAACACAAACCGGCTGTTAGAAATCAAAATAGATCTTCATATGTAATTTACTAAACCAATAATTTAAAAAAGAAGGGGTTTATTTAAGTGTGTGATGAGTATACTTGTTTTAAACCAAAAATACAACTTTTGGGTCATTTCAGCGTTATGGATGTGACAATTCTAAAAACAGCACTTTATCTGAAAAATCATGATTTAAATATTAACAAAGACCTCACGTGAGGATATAAACCAGCAAATATTGACATCTGAACTATCAGTATGATAAAAACCTCATTATCAGGAAACAAAAAAGTTAAAGATTTTAAAGTTAAAGATGACGTACTTTTGTGAAAAGTGGCCCAATTATTGTCCCAAAATAGTGTTGAAATGATACCCTTACAAATATACTAGTACTGGTAAAACTATACTTTAATTTACTTTAAGTATACTTAAAAGTGAACTAGAAGTACATTACACATGAAACGTGTCATGTGCATCACAGATAAGATCCTGTGTTTTCCTAAAAGTTCTACTTTAAATGACAAATAACTCTGGGTTTGGTCCGCGCGCTCTTCAAAATGGACTTTGAAGTTTAGATTTTGAGTGTTTTTGAAGAAAGTCAGAGAGATGGAGAGAAAACACAGGAGAGAGTATCTGTCAATGTCTGTCCTTATATCCGTGTGTCACAAACACTGAAGCCTTCAGGGATTTGAGTGGATTTGATTTGCACTGTAGAGAATACTTTCAAGACATTGTCAACATGCCCTCGAGCTCCAGAGACGACCAGATTCACTTCTACAGCCCCAAATGAAAAATGATGGAGAACTCTATAAAAGCCCGTGTGCTCTGTCCCCGAAATCCATCTGTCAACAACATCTTTAGAAATCCCTCTCAACTTTCTGCTTTTTATTTTGCGAGGAGACAAAAGCGCTCGGCGTTTGTCACTCGCCTCTTATCGTCTCATAACAGAAAGTAGCCGTAATCGTTTCCGGTTCGGAGATTTTGATGGTTTCTGGTGGAGTTAGAGGCAGAAATGGAGTGGAACAATTAGACATGCTCTTTCATTTCATTTAATGAGGTGAACGGGTCTTTAGCTGAAGTCTTTACTTCACTATGTCACGCGTTCGGTTCACGATCACAGTGGATGGACTGAAACGCGAGTTTCATCTACTATAGAAAATGTAAAACCTTTAACTGTGACTTTTTTATCACCTTTATTTTTAAGAGTCTAAGAAGCAAAACCAAGTGTGCCAGTATTTTCAATGGCCTTAATGGTTTCTAGGGTGTTGCTAGGGTGGTTTGTGTTGTAGCTAGGGGTTTTCCTGCTGGCTAGAGTTCACTTTAAAGTATTCTATATATTCTTCTCTCTAGATATGCTCCTAAAATTGAATTTTCAGGTTTTTTTTCACCTGTTTTCTTATCCAGCAGGTGGCGCTTGTCAGACACACTTTCTATGGTCTTGTCATTTGCTCTCAGAGAATCTTTCAGTCAAAGGTTCTTAAAAGAACCATTTCTTTATCCACTGCAACAAACTTTTTGTGAAACAAAAACTTTCTTTGGATGTAAAAGTTTCCTTATAGAACCATTCAATCAAAACTGGTTCTTCTATCATGACGTCATGAAGCACCTTTATTTTTGACAGTGTAGTTTAACCTTATCAAATATTCAAGTACATTCATAATGTTTTTGTTTTACGTACATAGAGGCATTTGTATATGTACATGAATAATTCATATTTGTGACCCTGTGACTACATATCCAAACTAACCATTTATAAATACATGAGTATTTTGACATTTAAAAATATTCTTATAGGTAATGATAATCCATTACAGCTGAAACAGTAAAAGCTTCATGTCGTGTCTGAATATTTCTTAACATTATTGTCAAATGTTTCTAAACTTTATTAAGTGTAAATGATATCATTATATGATGTTTCATCTATAATGTTTGCATTTGCTCTTAACTCGGGTCACGGTTCACAAAGGTCTTGTGTGACAGGTGTGTATTGTTGTGTGTACTGTTTTGTGTAATGACAAAAAAAATCTCTCTGCAATCAATCAAGCTTTGTGTCGCCACACAAAAGCCGAGCTGTCGCTTTATGGAAATGTCACGATAACATCGGCCCACCCGATAAATAAACACAAGACGTACCAGTCACGTCTCCGGTGTGAGTTTGTCCGTAATGCTGTTGTTTTGTTGATTTATATCGATTGGTTTCATCTTCTGTGAGTTCTTATTATCGCTGTATCTTTATGCACAACAACAACAAACTTCTTTATAGATTCACCGGCTGCTTTTATTTGTAATCTCAAAACTTCTTCATACTCTAATAGACGGACTTATTCCACCTAACTTCATCTAGCTGAGATTTAGTGTTATTCACTTCTGTTTTTCATCACCATCTCAGATATATTTGCTGTTAGTGGACACAGTTTAATACAAAGCTGGAAATCTATTCCTTTATTTTGATTGGTCAGGCATTGTGCTAGCAACACAAAGGTCATGAGGTCGTTTCCAAGTAACACACAAACTGATGAGGAACATGTGTACATTAAATGCATTGACGTCATTTTGGATAAATGCATAAAACATATAAATGTAATCTCTGTACCAACCATCGTACAGGTTTTTCTCTGTGTCTGTCTTAGCGACAGGAATCACAATGATCTGATTCATTGTGCATTTCGATAAGGTCGTTCAAAGATGTTGTATACTAATAACATTGAGGAACAAAGAATATATGAAATGTGACTAAATCTGCCAACTTATCATGATGTTTTGATAAATGCAAACAGCACTGAAGGGATTTCTGTCTATGCTGGACTCTTATTGGCTGCTTTTTATCACATTTCAATTTTCTTTTTAATTTGAGTTTTCTAATGAAAGAAACTAATATGTTGGAACAATTATATTTTTGTCTACAAAAGTCATTTCAAACATTGAAATATACACAAGATTTTCAAGATCATGAGAAACATTTTTGTTACAGATTTGCACAGACCAGTCAGCTTCCAAGACCTTGATTTTATCACATGTACACTTACTGTATAAAAATGTTTTTCAGCTACAGTAACAAAGTAAAATCATCTCAATATGACGGAAAAGATTTAGTTTGAGTAAAAACAGATATGAGACTGTGAAGAGCAGATGTGATTTGTGATATTGTGATAGTCTGAAATCTCATCATGACGCGATCGATGTCATTCAAATACAGGTGAAGAAGAGATGTGTTCATGTTTTCTTTGGTGAAATCAAGGTGGCTGTTTTTAAATTGCGAATCATTGGCGCTTCATATAAACATCAGCGCTCGGCTCTTATTGCTTTAAAGGTGACGCGCTTTAAACTTGCAGGACCAAAAAGCAATTTTACTGCAATGACAAAAATGAAACAATAAACGCTATTATAAGTCACAGCTTCACTTTATATTTATTCTCCATGTGTTGTTTTCAATAGGAAGAGGATCTTAAGAACTGACACACAGATGCTCGACCGATAATATTCAACTTTAAAAATGTCTTTGGTGGTGTTTTAGACACCTCAGTGCTCAGTAATGCCATTAAATATATTGTTGATGGATGTACAGTCTTTTCATTTATCAAGCCGGTACAGATGGTCGATCCGTATGGGTACGGTATGAGAGCTATGCTTGGTGAATTTCAATTTCTCTCTCAGTTGGAGATTACAATGTGCCTTTTGAAATGTACTGTATAAGACTTAAATGTATGGCATTTGTGAAAATTAAAAGATCATTTCAATTATGTAAATATAATGCAACATGTAAAGGCAGTAGTTCCTTTTCTGTGTAAAGATTGTATTAAGTTTCATCCAGTAACTAATTGTTGTTTATATATTACAGTCGATTAGTCCAAACGTCCAGGTTAAATGCAGAACCTGTGACACATAGAGACAAAGATCAGTCCTCACAGCACTAAAGTTTGATTAAAGGTCGAGTCATTAACATAAAGACAGACGGATTATCGATCGTGTTCATTAGAGACAATCTGAATTAATTACACTTTCAATGTGAGTTGTTAAGCGCAGCACATCTAATGTAAGTCCTTCATCTGTTTCTCTTCAGTGCTGTTAAGCTTCATCATCACCGTTCCTCGTGTGAAATTTACCATCAATTTATTATAGTAAAAGTGGAGCAATTATGTTTCTGGCAGATTGATTTTCATAAATTAATGAAAATGAATGAATTTCATAAGATTGTGTTGGATGTTTTTTGTTTTGTAGTAAAATGATGATTTGATTTTGGGAAACAGGAGTTAGTGGTCTGTTAACATTTGTTTCACATCGTTTCAGAAAGTAAAGCGGTTGTAAATCTGTATCTGAGATCATATATGAGTATCTTTAATAGTTCCAGTTTCTTTTCTTTGCACTTTATTAAATCATGTTCATTTGATTGTTATGTGCTTGAAAATGGAAACTTATATTGACCTTTTCTAAGGTCTCACGCCAGCTTTTATTGGCTTTATTAGTGATTAATTATGGGATGTATTTGAACATCATTAGCATAATTGTGAGGTCACGGGAGTATATCACACATCAGACTGTCTATGTGCTGAGTCGACAGTAATGAAAGGTCAAATGAGTTGTCTTGAGTTTCCTTTAAGAAGAAATTTGCACACGGTCATTGTTTCGATTGGGATCCGGGTGAAAAGAAGAGAACTCGAGAACCAATTAAGCGAATCTTATCGAGTCATTTAGATGCTTGTGATAGTCAACGGAGAATAAAGCTCTGAGCAGATCACTTTAAACACAAATGAGATTCATTTTCAGTTTTCCTCTCGATTAGTTAATATATTATATATGAAATCATTATATAAATCTAGTTCCTTCTTCTGTTATTTCATAAAACTGTAACGGTAAACGTCAGCAAACGTCGCCTGCGTGACCTTTCTGAACTTGAAAACATGGACAGATGAAAAGAGGACCTTCAGCGGGTTGACTTTAATACTGCCTGATTTTATAAATGTTTCATGCAAATCACAGCTGTTAAACGCTATAAAAGAAGGATATTTACCTCTTCTGTCAGAAATTCATAGTTTGTCTTTATGAGGTATTGAATAATAATACCATATTCTTTGGAAGTAAATGATTATAAATACATTTCTATAAATAAGTAAAATAGAGATACTAATATAATAAACATAATAA
>CM032798.1:800000-832500 GCA_019155185.1 Beaufortia kweichowensis | reverse complement strand
AAAGATGGACCGGTTTTAGACGTGTTTAGCTGCGTGTGCGAGTGTTAGGAGGTTATTTATGTGAAAATAAATAAATAATCTCACAGTCGCTTTTAAATCAGTCCTCACAAGCGGCATGTGGAGCAGCTGGTGAGCGAATGGAATTACATTTATCAAACTGGGAGCGAGTTGTGTGGAAACAGCTCGCTGTTAGCGTCGATCATTGCGATTATAAGGTTCATCCGTACACAAATACACACATGAATACACAGACATAGACATAGACATGTCTGGTTAACGTGTTGCGAGTGATATGTATTCCATTACTTTAATAAACCAGTTCAAAATACTGAAATGAGAAAGAAAATAATAATGCTAAAAATAATTTCAAATGCATTTACATTGAGTCATTTAGCTGATGCTTTTATCCAAAGTGACTTACAAATATTAGGAGACAATGAAGCGACACATCAAAAGCGGCAACAATAGTACGAAGAAGTGCTTTAGTAAGTTTACAATGTTTTACAGTGATAGATAAATACCTGTAGAGGAAAGAAGAGAGTGTTTTTTATGATGTCAGGTGTTGGTGGAAGAGGTGTGTTTTTAGTTGTTTCTTGAAGGAGGTGAGGGATGTGACAGAACAGATTGCGTTATGCAAATGAGGCCATGTTTCTGTACGCTGATGTTAATATTAATAATAGTTACCAAATATAGTGGAATTAAATTAGAGATGTGCAGATCAACATCACCAGAATCCACTGTTGAAAATAAATCATCCATCCACCTGCGCAGTGTTTGGTGTGGCTGTGATACATACAGCGCTTACTGTCATCACATGCCCAGCGCTTAAAGGGTTAAACATAATGAAGTTATTTACATCATTAATGATTTCTCTTATTCACCTGCAATCAATCAGAATGTTATTCATTATTATTTGGCATGATGACATCATCTGCGGATATAAATGTGATCTGAGCATCACAAGTCCAAATGAAAATTGTAGTTTAAAGTCAGTTTATAGATGGCTTTTACATTTATATAATGTTTTAAATATAAATATTTCAACATTACAGTAACGTTTGACTTTATACTCCTGATTCAGTGTTTTATTTTACAAACAATTTTAATGAAGTTTTTTGAAGAAAATTAATGTAAATACATTTTCTATCATGTTGTTCTTGTATGACTTATTATGAATAAAAAAAAAAATAAAGTTTGGTGGAATTTTTCAATTGAGTAAACAAAGCGAGTTTCACTTGACCTTCATGTCACTCTGACCCAAATGTGCTCTGGTTTAGATTAGAAATAATATGATTTAATACTATAAAACTCATGTTGATGTCTTTCTGTCCAACATTCATACTTTTCTTTGTTGTTTTTTCAGATGTCGGAGGTTTTCCATCTCACCGTAATGGATCTCATGTCCATAAACCCCCATTGACTTAAGTTCATTCCTCAGAAAACTTCTGAATCCAGCAGTTGATGTTGAATTCATGTCCAGAGCAGTTTCACATGCTTCTCAGTTCAATGACATTGTGCGGTTTGAACTTTTCTCTCCAGCTGAGAGTGTTTCCCCAGGCACGACCGTACCATTGTGCTTCTGCTGAAATAAAGAGGAAAAAATTCAATTCATCCATCCGAGTCCACCAGGGGAATTACTGAACGCCTGCGTGAAAATGAACATTTAAAGAGGAAGACGGTGTGAGTATTAAGCTGACTTCATTTTTACTTTAATTGACGTTAAAATGGATGGGAGATGGAGATGTAAAACTGTACATGTGTTAGATTTAAGACTTAACAAAATCTTTACCTGCATATAATTGCATATATGGTAATATGGAGAATATTAGCTGTTCAGAGATGAAAAATAATTGATTATTTCATGAAATGATTAACAGATAAAATATTCAGGTTGAACCGTAACTGGAGAGTACTTCAGACCAAAATGTACAAATTACATCATAGATGAATCCTCATAATTGTAAATGCCCATGAGTTTTTAGAAGACCTCCTACTAAAAACATCTCAAAACCAGTCTACTGTAGCTGGTTAGTCTGGTGTGATTTGATGGTTTTAGCCTTCATGTTGGACACACACACACACATGAGCAGCACAATACTGGAGGTTTATGGAACAGAATGTCCCTGTGGATTATAATGTCTTTATCTGTAATGAAACTCTATCTGTAGGTGTCAGTCTCTCTCTCTCTCTCTCTCTCTCTCTCTCTCTCTCTCTCTCTCTCTCTCTCTCTCTCTCTGTCTCTCTCTCTCTCTCTCTCTCTCTCTCTCTCTCTCTCTCTCTCTCTCTCTCTCTCTCTCTCTCTCTCTCTCTCTCTCTCTCTCTCTCTCTCTCTCTCTCTCTCTCTCTCTCTCCACACATCTGCTGTAATCTCGACCTCTGACCCCTCAGATTTCTCCAGAGTTCATCCAGACTACAACCTAACTCACAGCAAACAAGATGTTACGACAATATGATGCGTCCCCACAGACACAAAGTGTGAAATGTGTCCTGCAACAGTGTCAACACTGACAAACAAAGCAAATAAACAGTTATATGTCTCTCTCTTATAGCAGAAAATCAGCATTAAATCATGAACGATTCACAGGAATAACTGTACCATTAATGGTATTAACACAAACAGAAAATCACTATTATCATCATCATCATCATAAAAACATATACATCACATTTACTTCTGTGTCTAATCTCTATTTTGCAGAATTACTATCATTACGAGAGCTTTTCACATCTTTGGACTCAAAATCGTTTCCATGGCGACGAGCATCACGCCAAAGACGAGTCGTGTTGAGCTTCTTGTACATCTGCAGCACAAGTAACACAGTAAGTGAGAGTTTGTGTCAATAAAAGCTCCATATGTCAGTTCACAACACTCACGCTAACACGAGACGCGCGCAGAACGTCTGACGCAAATATTTGTTGATGTGATTTTCTTGTGTTTGGAGGTGACGGAGCGCTAACGCTGACATTTGTTCGACTCTGAGCGCATGTCAACGCTGTTTCAACAACATTATTATTACTCGTCTGTGCTGGAGTCTAATCTTTATGTTTTTAGCAAATCAATACGCTGAAATATCTTTACCGGCTGACACATTTTTATTGTCAGCATTTGACTACCAAACTCCATAATCAGACTCATGATCAAACACATGACATATTTATTCACTTTGTCACGGAATGGTCATGGTGATCATAAAACTACATAAACAACATACAGATAACTGTATATCACACCTTATAATTGAATCGCAGACACGGACGATCTAATGCACGACTGAAAAAAGCAATAAATCTCTTTTCCCATCGTGTTGATATATGAAAAGCGGCGTGGTTTCTTTGGAGAAGCCACTTGTATTAGCATAATTCAATTATCATGATAATACGTCGCTGACAGCGCTAGCATTAAATAATGACATTTACAATTACATATACTCTCAATAATGCATTTCATTTACAAAGATAATCACATTAGAATAACACACATTCATTAAAATGACTAACAAGCAGAAAGCTTCAAACTGGATGTAATCTAAAGCCAGAGACGCTTCTGAAGATAATTGTCTTCTTTATGTGATATCACTCGGCTCTGAAACACAGTAATATAGTTCTTGTCAAACTGAGAAGGAGTGAAAATGTGAAAGTGAAGTATTGTAACTAATGAGGTCTGTTAATGAAGATTGAATCTCTCTTTTATTGAGTCTCATTGAGGTTTCTCCGGGCGATCTCATCCGCCGTCATTACACGCTCCGTGGCGCGTGTTCATTTGAAATGCGCTCTGATCAATGCACTGATGTAATGGCCTGTAGGTCAGAGACCCTAGTTTTGCTCTCAGGACTGTGAAGGATCTTAATGCAGATCTTTACCATTAAATGTGATCAAAAACTGTGACATAAAGATGTCTTGTGTGGGTTTAGAAACACAACAACAGTACAGTATCAGTCAGAAGTTTGGAAACACTTCCTCACTGTTATTTAGATGGTTTTTCTACATTTTTGAATAGCAATAAACTCCTGAAAACCATGAAATAACACAATTGTAAAATAATCTTTAATAAATGAACACTATGATAAATTTAGTCACACTTTGACTTTATAAAATCATCCAGATTCTTGAGTTCTTAACCTGAGATGCTTTTTAAACAACACTGAAGACATTTCTATCTGTACTGGATTATCATTTTTTAAATTGTGTCTAAACTTTTGACTGGTACTGTATGTGAGGAAATGACGACAGAACTTTAAGTTTTGGGTGCACTAACCCTTTAACAAAAGTACAGAGCGTTATCTTATTATTGTAAATTGCTCACTAAACTTTATTAACATTTAATCTAGAAAGGTTTAAATTCTGGTTCTTCAAGCTGTAAAATCCAAAAATGGTTCTCCGAGTTCTCCGACGTGAATTTATAGTTCAGACTGATATGGGATTCAATCTTCTGTGAGATCCAATCGCTTCATCTGATTAAACTTTTAATCGTTGAGGAAAGAAAGGTCAAAGATTGACAACAATTTCTTATCCAGTTATTAACAAATAAGCAGAGATTTCACCGCAAATATTTCCACAAACAAAATAATTGTGTGCTTTCATTGTTTATTTTTATTCTTAAATAACAAATACAACTGACAACTATAATGTATAATAATTACATCAATTTATTTCCTTTAAAATAGCTAGTAAAACATCAGACTCAATTTATGTTGCATAAATGAGAAACTACTGCAGAAGAAAGCTTATTTATGTTCATTTTTTAATGATCAATATTTAAGTTATGAAATGATCTAAATGTATGAAGATAAATAGCTGTATGAGTGAAATGAGACGTGATAACTCTGTAATGAGTCTGTGATGTAATTAATGATCCTAATAATAAAGCAACAGATACTGTATATAATCATTCATTAACAGCTGAAAGACCATCAAAGGTTATGAATTAAGAGAATCAATTAACAGCTTAAATGATCATGTCTAAGGTAAATAAATAAAGGCTTTTGTCAAAATGGATCATGTCTTGCTGTGCACACAATCAAGTTATTTATTTCATGTTCATTTATGAGGAATATGAACTGTTATAAATGTGACAATTCTGAAAACGGCACTTTATCTGACTATGAAAAATCATGATTCAAACATAAACAAATGCTTCACATGAGTATTTAAACCAGTAAATATTCACATCTGAACGATCAGTATGATAAGAAACATTATATATATTTGCATGAAATTGCCAAAATACAAAACTTCAGAAACCTAAAGAAAAATCCACATGGCATTAGATGTGATATATTGATGTGATGTATTAGTGGTACAGCAGCTGCAGCTGGTTTGGGGATGAATTGAAATCTCGTGTCCCGCGGGCCGTCGTCAGTAACTCAAATAAACATCGCTGCCCTCCAAACTTACTTACATTTTACACATCAGCGCTTCTATTAAATCACTTTCATCATAGCGAACTGTTATGGGATTTTATAGTTCAACCTTTTACTGATTAAAACGTTTCCTTATGCTATTTTAGGTGACCAGCAAGATGGAGGAACCGCTGTGTGAACGGCTTGAAATGTCATGTAAGTCTACTTGATTTGTATTTCTACTATTCCTGTTGAGCATTGAATATTCTTTCATAAGAATCAAATTTACTCAAATTTATCTGTTCGGTGACAAATGACGAGGTTGTCTGCAGTGAATTATAATGAAACATGGACTGATTTCTGGCCTCGTAGGGAAGCGGATGATGTGACCTGCGGGACTGGCTCTTGTTTCTTTAAAGCAGCAGAATGGATAAAATTTCTTTGTGAAACTTTAAAAGGTTTCTTTCTATGCAATCAGGCTGGGAAACCTTTTCTTCGTTAAATGCACATTTTATTTTTAAGAGCTTCTTAATCAAAGACTCTCTTGACTGTGAGAAGAATAAAAGTCCTGTGTGTTTATTATCTAGCGCTGTATTTAACATGTATAAATAGGATAACGTTACACGCTGTACATTTAAGACACGTAATAAGAGACACATCAACCACATTTAACATCCACCATGAAAGCCTTTAATTTCATCTTCCCGTTTTCTTTCCTCTATAAATAATTGATAATGCTTGTTTTTAATGCATAATTTAACCTGATGCTGCGCTCAACACTAAATCACTTCTTTTAATAAATGCAGGACATAAACATGATAAAACATGTATTTTAGAAGCATGCTGGCAAAAGGATGGGTATGCATGTGTTTATGTTTTTCATTTAATGATTCAAAATAAATCTCAATAACAAAAGATAATTAACATCATTGATTTTAGGATGAACACTTCACATGGTTTTAAAAAGTGTAGTCATTTAAAGGGATAGTTTAAAGGAGAAATATAAATTTAGACATTCTCTCATGTGGTTTATAAACATGTATGTGACTTTTTTTCTCACTGTAACACAAACAAAATGTGAGAAATGTCTCAGTGGTTTTGTGTTTAATGGAAGTCAATGAGGGTCGATGTTGTTTGATTATCAACTTTCTTCACAATAATTTATTTTGTGTTCTGAAGCAGAAAAAAAGTCATACAGTTTAGAAATGAGATGAAGGTGAATAAATGATAAATTAATCTCTCTGTGATTTAATGAAAAGACAAACTTACACTTACAGTTTAGCTGGTTAACCAGTAAACCACATACAACCTAATAACACACCAAAAAACATTTATACTTCTGAAACCGTATCAAAAGTCTGCTAGTGAATAGTCTTCTCTTTTGCCTTTTTTCTCATTTCATACAATTTTTGTAGTGAACTGAAGTGAAACACTGAATTAAGTCAAATATTTCAGACGTTGCCCTTTTCTCTGCTGGCACGAGTTCACAGATTTGTGTAAAACCTGATGATTCATGCCAGTGTGATTTAAAATCTCTCCAAACTGCTTCATCAGCATCAGCATATAAATGATGAAAACATGGAACACACAATCACTGTTTTGTGAAACTGTGTGTAACAAACACACGTACAACACAGAAAATCGCTGCATTTATTTTAAGCTCGCATCTCAGAGGTCCCCATCACTTAAAGAAAGACGTGTTCACTTCCCGATCAGATGTACGACCCATTTACACCTCGACAAACCTTTGAGAGATCTAAACTTAGAAACTATACTTTTCCCAAACAAACCTCCGCACGGCTCATACGTTTAAACACACAAACGTGGTGTTACAAATAATCCATCAGGGAGCGTAAAGAATCCCGACGGCCCCACGCGTGTCCTTAGATAGAAGGAGAAGGAGTGGAAGCCGGTCCCATAGAGACCACTTATCCAGCAGGTCTGTGTTGAGCCGGACACATGCAGGTAAGCTTGCGTCCGCAACAAAAACACTCCAGTCACCACAGATAGAAAATAGAAACTGGTGTGCACTTTAAAGTGAGCTATTTTTGGGAGGTTGTGGTGTCACTGAACAAAAATATTTTTGTATAAATTCTGCATTATAATACTTACAGGGCTGTAGTCCTATGACATGTGTGACCGTGCTGTCGAATTTAGTAACAAAACTACTAAAAGTGCTTATTGTACGGTGTCAAATTGAAAAGTAAGCAGATTTTTGACAAGCAGAATAAAGAACCACACAAATCAAGACAAAGACCAGACCGTCTGAAAGACCCACATAAGCCCTAAAACCCTTCAAAAATCATTTCTGTGATTCATTGAGCTGAATTTCTGTATAGGAATTTTCTTTTGGTTTATGATTCAACAAATACAAACAAATGAACTGAAATGAACACTTATTTTCCATGTTTTATCATCCACATAACAATAATTGTGCTCATAATGATGAAATCTGTGTTCTTGCTCTTGTGATACTGCTTCATTATATTGCATGTAAAACGTGATTTTATACAAAAACTATTTTACAAAAATATCATTTGTGGTTATTTTGTTGACATTTTTGACACAATCCCCCATTGAAACAGTCACAAAAGAAATCAAATGAGATCTTACTGATTGCATTTAAGAAACAAATTTTCCCATTACATTAATAACGTCAATTAGAAAATGCACCGGCATATTAGTAGTGATGTCACTACAGTTGTGAAAGAAAATCTAGAGTACTCTACAGTACGTCTAAGACCAAGACGAGACTGGATTTGCATCTTAACCTTGCCAAGAACAGCTGGGCTAAAATGTATTTTGACATTGAAAATGTCGCACCCTCAGTTTTTATTTTTATTGCAGCAGTTTAATGCTAAAAGAAGATCACAGACATCTCCAAAAAGCACTGAAAATATAGTTTTGTCTCACACTGCGTATGTGATCGCTGAACTGTATCGACCCAAAGGAGCATTTCAATTATCTTTCAAAGTGATTTCTCCATCATTTGCATATCAGCAGAGCCATCGATAGAGTCGCTGGTAGGCTTTCATTGCTTTCAGACTTTAAAAGTTCACCTAGTTTTATAAACACCGCAGCAGGCGGTAGGTCCGATGTATCATAATTCTCTCGTAAAGTTTTATTTCATTATTCAACGGCGAGCTGAATTATTAATCTGAAGCCATCTTTGTTTTGCATCTTATGTACACAGCCGTGGCAGCGCTGCTTATTTATCTTCAAGGTGAACGCATTAAGTTTTTCTATTGAGAAATTAAATGGATTGGAGGCGAGCGGGGAATTCCAGTTGGTCTTACGTTGTCGTGACAGATAAACACGTTTGCCGCTTCAGATTAGATAAATGAATTCATGTAAATTTAGCTGATTTATAGTCGTCTGTGCTTTCGTCTAACCTTGTGATTTCCTCTCAAACTGTTTGCGTGTGGAATAAGATGGTGAGATGTTTTGGGCTGGTCGATTTTTATTAAAAACTAACAGATATTAAACTTTTTATTTATGTTATCTGAAGGTCGTTTTAAAAGTTTCATAAAATATTTGGCTAAATAGCCTGAACAAGACCAAGGACATCTGACATTTTGTTTCTTTGAAGATTATTAGCGATGGTGGGAATTACATTTGATAAAGAATAACACAAAAATGAATTCTCCTGCAATACATTCACATTCACCAAACACATTAAATAAACCAGTTAAAGTGTGAAAATGGAGTTTAATTTGAAAAGTCCACAGGGCCGTAATTGAAGAAACACCATTTATGATGTATCTGCTGTGTATAATATCCATTCATAAATAATACATGCCCTTAATTATTTCATCTAATTCAGATGTAATTATATAAGTTTTGCCCTTTTCTCCTCGCCAAACCTCGATCTACAAGATCACTTTCATCTCAGTAACGTTCCTCTCCTTGGGGAGTCCATTCATTTTAATTATCATTTCATTTCATAGTCATTTAAGGGCAAGGTCTCCTCCTAAACGATCTTCATAAAGAGCTATAGAGGCCCGTGTAATCATGCAGAACACATGAGATCAGGGCTGGTCATTCATCTCATAACACATGACCCGACAGACACATCTCAATCACATCAACAGAATATAGAGGATATACAGTACCTGCAGATTTACAGTATTCTCACCAGATTTAAATCATTTCTAGTCAACCATTTGATCATAAAGTTTCATTCTGTCTGATCAAGTCACATTCAATCATCACTTTCTGACACTCAAAAATATATCTTTTACATAAGAGAATGTTGGATAGATTCTTTTGTAAGTCGTGGGAAGTGTTTTGCTTTGCTTTGCTTTGCTTTGCTTTACCCGCTTCCACCCCTAAACTGTAGTATACGTTGGTGTTTACTATAGTGAACTGTAGTATACGTTGGTGTTTACTATAGTAAACTGTAGTATACGTTGGTGTTTACCATAGTGAACTGTAGTATACGTTGGGGTTTTACTATAGTAAACTGTTGTATACGTTGGTGTTTACTATAGTAAACTGTTGTATACGTTGGTGTTTACTATAGTGAACTGTAGTATACGTTGGTGTTTACTATAGTGAACTGTAGTATACGTTGGTGTTTACTATAGTGAACTGTAGTATACGTTGGTGTTTACTATAGTGAACTGTAGTATACGTTGGTGTTTACTATAGTGAACTGTAGTATACTGTTGTATACGTGAACTGTAGTGTTTACTATAGTGAACTGTAGTATACGTTAGGTGTTTACTATAGTGAACTGTAGTATACGTTGGTGTTTACTATAGTGAACTGTAGTATACGCATTGTAGTATACTTTGGTGTTTACTATAGTGAACTGTAGTATACGCTAGTGTTTACTATAGTGAACTGTAGTATACGCTACGTTTACTATAGTAAACTGTAGTATCGTTAGCTACGCTTACTATAGTGAACTGTAGTATACGTTGGCGTTTACTATAGTGAACTGTAGTATACGTTGGTGTTTACTATAGTGAACTGTAGTATACTTTGGTGTTTACTATAGTAAACTGTAGTATACTTTGGTGTTTACTATAGTGAACTGTAGTATACGTTGGTGTTTACTATAGTGAACTGTAGTATACTTTGGTGTTTACTATAGTGAACTGTAGTATACTTTGGTGTTTACGCTTTGGATAAAAGCGTCAGCTAAATGCCTAAATGTAAATAATTTGCCATGGTAAAGTGTACCGCAGTATTTCTTCATTGTAGTAACAGACAGAATATAGAGAATACAGGATGTGGATTTACATCAGCACATATCATTCATGTGGGTGAGATTACAGTAATAATATGACTTTAATTATTAATTTTGTGAAATGTACATTTACATGTGTGCATTTAGCTGATGCTTTTGTCCAAAGTGAATTAGAATTTTGTACAAAGTTAAATGTGTTTGCATGGTTTGATATTGATAATACTATACAGTATATATTATAATGATACGGTGTATTAGGTGTGATGTGTGAGATAGAGACATACGCCATTGTGAAAAGTTATATAAACAATCATATTATCAATCCTAACTAATCTTCATTATCACAAAAACATGACATGATACCATTAGACAGTTTTATATACAAGCAGCTTTAATTTTTTAATGGTTCACTCGAACAAACAGTGTAAAAATCCCATTCTATCACGAAGGCTTGAGATTAAAGGATCCCTCTGGTCCATTTAACTGTGATTTGATGTAACAATTCCCATCTGGATATAAAAATGTCCGTTAAGTCCATTCACAAAGTAACATGGTGGAGAACAAAGCGCTTTCTAAGCAGTCCGAGTGTCACGGGAGACGGTTTAAAGGAATCTGAAGGTAAATCTTTCACTTCTAAGTGGTTCAATAATGTGATCTCTCCCTCATTCAATAATGTATTCTCAGGAGACGTCCGCAGACACGCTAAAGCATTCAGATAGCGTAATGTCTTCTTTACTGTATTCAATAATGTAAAGTTTCTAAATGGCCTCTGCAGAACGCTGTAAATGAAATCATAACCGGCCTCCTCTGGTCTGCTTCTATGTATAGCGTCGTCATGAATTTTGCATTATGTTGAATGACTTTCAAGGATATTGACTGAGTGCAAGTGTAATTTGTCAGTACGGTGGATGTGAGCATACATCAGTCCGGCTGGACCGGTGATCCGTCTTAACTCTGAGCTTCTGATGGAGCGACGCAGGTGTCAGATTGACCAGACGACAGATTCCGTTAAGATGGAATTAATGGGCTGGCGAGGAGACGGAAGCTTTCCGACCAATGCCAAAGTTGAAACGAAGGGCGCGTTGAATAAACCATATATACTTACCTTTGACCTTTGATAGAGCGCTGGAATTTCTTTAAATCTCAATACACTTTTGTTTTGATACTTTGTATTGTTTCCAAACATTAAGAAAAAATTTGTTACATATATACTGTACCAGTAACCAAACACCAACCCCGACAGAGCCATAAGAAACCCCCCAAATAAAATAAAGAAAGAAATAAAAATTATTGAAAAAAAACACAAGGAGGGCAATTTTGTCAAATACATTAAGAAAATGACAGTTCAACACAAATAAATTCCAATGAAAGTGAAAAATATATTAAAATAAGTCATAACAGATAATTCATGTATTAACACAGTCAGCTGTCATGATCACATTATTAAGTGTTACTCAAGAGTCCATTCTGATCTAAAAACTGAAGGAAAGAGTCCCAAATCTTGTAAAATATGTGCATTTTTTGTTTGATTGAGTAAGTTGGTCTTTCCATTGCTATACAAGAAGCCAATTCTTTGAGACAGATGGACCATGAATACTTTTCCATCTCAATACACTTTTAATTTAAAGTACATGTCGTGTAACAGGAATCTGCTTTCGTCACTTTGTTCCTCGCGTGCGTGTTGAAGTGAGCGAACTACTAGATTATATAGAAATATAGACTAGCAAATTCATTGCAAATACATGAAAAGTAACAACAATTTATTTAATCACCCGTATTATTTTTCCTGCTCATGTTTCAGACAGATGCTGAGACGTTCTGCCGGGGACAGCCCACCTGTCTGGCCGTCTGAGCGGATACAGAGCTCTGAGACGAGGTCTTGCTCTGACAGTATGAAAGCGATGAGAACACAGAGACCTATAGAGCTGGAATCAGTCAAACCGCAGACATCCACGCCAACCTATCTGGCACAGATCAGGATTCTTCTTCTGAACGCCTCAAAGCAATAACAGCAGAGCAGAACGCTTGTGAAGCTCCCGGTGGGCTGTATTTCATATTCAGCTGCATGAAAGCGTTCGCTATCAGAGTAATGTTTGGATACACGGCGCTAGACTTCACCACCACAGGGGTAAAGTGAGTATTATGCCTGAATGCTACACAAATGTTGCCAAGTTTTATAAAAAAAAGGCATATTTGTGAACAAACCTGATGCTTTATGCAGCGTTTGACACTTTACAAAACAAAAACTGCTCGTGGTAAAAGTTTTGCAAAGCTTTTTCCCTAACACGGACCTTTATGGGCTGAGTCCTTGGTGGTTTCAAAGTATTTTAATAGAAATATTTCTTTAATATCGCACTTGTTTCTCAGAAATGTCGAGAAAGACGTCTTTAGGTTTTTCTTCAGTTTTTATTTCCAAACTCAATCTCTCTCTAAAACAGACCTGAACAGCTCTCTGGGTAATTATTCGGGTAACTTTTCCATTCTCCATTTCTCTGTTCAGATTGTAGAAAAACAAGAACACATGTTTCTGTGAACACCGAGTGCATTTCTGCCTTTTAAAGCAATTACAGATTTCTAACCTTCATTACTGAAGTCTGATTACAGCAACAGTCCATTCTGATCTAAAGAACAACAGACTGAAAATACACATGCAGGAGGTGTGCATGTCCAAACGAAAGAAAAATCACCCATTTTTCCCGTTTATAGGAATGGAAAGTCAGATCTGCTTCTCACATGTTTCTCCTGAGAAAACAAATCTTCATTAGCATCAGAATCTCATGGAAGTCTAAATATATTTCACATCAGATCTGAGTTATGACATCTGTACTCATTTCACAGCCACATACTGTTACTGTATGTTAACAATTGTCTTACATGAGAGAGAAATATAAACACTCAAATGTTGTCTTGATCATGTAATCATAGGGTGAAGAAGGTGAACAGATTCAACATGCTTTGAAGATGATGGAGGATGGATGAAAGTCACAGGAGAGAGGTAAAACTGATGCTTAAATACTCTTCAAATGTGATTTACAGGTCAACCCCTGAACGTATGTGAATTTTAGGGAATCTTAGTGCTCTATCAAGTCTCTTGAGCAATACAATTTCAATATCTGGAAGTAATCTGGACCAAGTTTTGCAACAGTTTTACTATCGTAACAATAACTGTAAAGTGTTCTGGATGAAACTATGGTTACTGCATTTGACAACACACACATTTATTTACCGTCTTTGGATTGATTTGAGATTTTTACAGTTTTAATATGCAAAACTATCTAATTGATTTGAGGCCAGACACAACAAATCTAAAGATTTGACACGTCTGCAGTCGGGCACGTGTGCTAATGTCTGATATTAATCATGGTGAATGCATTTGAGCTTTTGTGAAAGAGGAAGGTGCACGTTCCAGTATGATAGAAGAGGTTTTGATGTTATTTATTTGTTTGTTTGTTCTGGAAATCCTGATGCCTTGCACTCCAGAGAGCATTTTGTCTTGAAGAAATGCATACAGCCTTTTGTGTGTGTGCGTGTGCGTGTGCGTGTGCGTGTGCGTGTGTGTGTGTGTGTGCGTGTGCGTGTGCGTGCGCGTGCGGTCATGTGAGTAAATCACAGCAGGTATATTTCTTATAAACACAAGGCTGTTGTTCTGTTAATCATCCTCCACATGGCATTCTTCCACATTGCATGACTTTGGCTCCACCAAGTGACCACAATAGTACAAAGACGCTTAAAATTGGTTGGTTTTGTAACCATAGAGAGTATGTTGTCATGGTGTATCACCCTTACAAAAAAATCACTAGATACTTCCAAGAATGCACAACTAGATGGCTAAAAAATCATGGTAATATTATGGTAGATGTCTAACATTTTTGTAAAACAAATTTGTCATGCAAAAACTCTAATGTGCAAAAATACCACAGTACAATCATTTTATTACTGTTGTGCCGTGTATAAAAAATAAACACAATGGTTAGAATAGTTTTCAACATTTATACTGTGATAGAGCAGACCGGGGCTAGTTGTCACATGGGAAGGCTGTTGCTAATATATCACAGTTTGAGTCATGATAGTACAAATTTTCTGGTATCTTTGACGTGTGTTTTGTTTGTTTTTACTTTTTAGAGTTTAGCATCTCTAGACTTCTGTTCAGGGTGTCATTTACTTATTTTTAACAACAACAAATGTGAAAAAACACATTTGTGACCACTAGATGGAGCCACAAACAAACATTAGACATCAGAAGTCCACAGTCAAGAGTCTCAGATCACATAATAACTTTAATCCATCATGGAACATTCTCATATGAGAAGATTGTTTCATATCCATTCATACGTTCATATTTATGATAATTAAATAATGACTTTAGTTGTCAATCTGATATTTGCGTGTTGTATCAGATGTCGTGTCTGTTCTAACGTGTGAATTTAGGAAGCTATTAGTGAATAATCATTATTGTGAAGATTTAATTTCTCTTTTAATGGGTTAATAGATGACTGTGTTTTTCCTTCTGTAATGTTGCAGGTCTTAACATGGAAGACTTTAAATGTTCTTAAGACATTAAATGCTTGTGAATTTTCACACAGAAGCAATAAGCTTTCTCTTATTTAGTTTATATTATTTAGTTATTATAGTGGTGTAATTATTATTTATTTAGTTTATATAGTGGTGTAAGTTATTAAAGAATAAGGAATATATATTGAGTGTACAACTTTTTAACTGAGAATCAACATTATTTCTGTTTTTCTGCTGTGTAGACATTTTAACATCTTAAGTTATAAAAGTGAAGTTTGTTCTTAAGGACAATCTGAACAGTTGCGGTCATTCGGATGTATAATTGAACTTTAGTTACTGAGAAACATTAGAGTTTGAAAGGATAATATATTTCATTGCAATAGGTAACAAAACATGATGGCACTTGTTTTAATCAGCGAGCACAAACACATAATATGATAAATGATATCTAGAAAACTATAGATTCTGTATTTAAAATTAAGACACAGTATTTGACACTCGTTCATAGTTAATGTGATAAACTTGCACTTGTTTATTAAAAGTCTTAGAAAAGTGAGTTTAGTTTTGTGAAAAGCGTTTGAGCTCAGATGACACTTTTATTATTTAATGCACTGAAATTCAACTTTTTTATTTGCATATTTATACTTTATTTTTTTGTACTTCTGTTGAACTTTGTTCTGCAGTATTTTTGGTTTGACACAAATATTTCTCGGGGTCACTGTGTGATCTATAGCCGAGCTCTCGAGTCCAGTTTGTTCACTAGAATTCCACAGAAACCTGTCCTGACAAGATGCACACAATCAACCACATAAATCAGTCAGGCATGACGATCCCCTAACTTATTCAGCGCGAGGAAATCGAAAAGAAATCATATTAGCTGATTTCCTGCTGGGATTCTTGAAGTCCGTCTTGAAATCCGTGAAGGATGTGACTCGAAAATGATGGACGGATATAATCAAACACAGACATTTAGCAAAGCAAAAAATCTGTCTTTCAGTTTTTTAACAAACAAATTTGCAGGATGATTTGGGTATCAATGTGTTGTTGTATAAAACATCATCTTCATAGAGAGGATTAATGAGAAATCCTCCTGTAGGTTAGCGTGGTCTCGGCCCGGGGCACGAGAAACTGTGGATCTTTTTTCTCTTCTCCATTTCTGCCCTTTCGAGAAGATCTGCAAGGGATTGTGTACATTCTGCACGCTTTTGGACATGAGATTGAAAACACATTGAGTGTGTGTTTGTGTTTGTGTGTGAGCGTTGCATCATGGAAAACTAGATTTAGAAATTCATGAGAATGTTGGTATACAGAGTCGATCTGATGTAGACACACCCATACTGAACACTAAAAGCTATTGCATGAGATAAAAACATCATAAAACATCTTGATTATTATAGGTCAGATCATGTCAAGAATATGATTAACGTCTTTATTGTTTGGAGAATTTGGCAGATCTGAGCAAAGAAGATTGAGATGTCTGAGACTTTATAGACACGTGAGAATGTTGGAAATGATTTGGAGAAGCATCAGACTTTGCATGGATTGTGTTTTATGTTTAATCTAATTGCTGTCTGCGAGAAACGATTAAAACATTTTCTTTGTGATTCAGTGTTCTTGGTTTCTACTCAAAGAAAGTTGATCATCCGAGTTAAAATCCACTTGCAGTAAACTCAGTTTTTTGTTTAGGCTTTTGTTTTATTCTTCCATGGAAAACGTTGTGTAAAGTTTTGCAGATGTGCAAATATTCCTTCACAGTCCTGTTCTCATATCAATGCATGTGTTTTGATTATAGACTTTTATTACTTTAAAAAAGGAAAAAAAGATCATAATTATTTTCTGTAGTAATTGAAAACATTGTCACAGATTCTGTTGTTGAACCTGAAATATTTCTTAAAAACATGCCCTAAGATACAGGTCACACACTTTACAAATTAACCAAACAAAATGCATAATTATGGCTGTAAATGTTCATTGGAAAGTTCCTGCTTTTAGTCTTTCACCACTCGACTCAATATAAACTGACCCTCGCAGACTATTTCTGTTCATAGAAACGGAGCGGTTGTGTTTTGGGTAGCGAATAAGGTCAGATCGGTGAGATTGTGCGTACCGCAGAACAATGACTTCTGCCTTTGATAGCAGGCTTTCAGGAACGAGATCCCCCATCTCCATCCAGAATGACCCCTGGGCTCTGATCCCGACACACACTTAACGTTCGGATGACCGCAGACGCCAGTCTTGACCTGTGACTGAATACCGGTTTGCTTGTCTGTAGGTGGGATCTCACATTGCATGTGTTTGTGTTTAAGAATAAGCCGTTCTCAGAATAACATTCACAGCCTGTGGCTCTTCTTAATGTACCTATTTTACATAAAACTACAGATTTGCATTATCCACGCTGGTCCGTGAAAAACACCAAGTACCGTGATGCTGGACTCTGATGTGTGGTTGCCAGGGCGTTGCTATGCAGTTGTTCTAAGCGTTGCTAGGGTGTTCTGGATGGTTGCCAGGATGTTGTTTGGCGAATCTGACTATAACCTGCATCATCACATACATTCAGTTGAACTCTTTTGCTCCGGCGGGGACGAGAATAAAACTCAGAAACACTGTGTTCAGATGCTAGTTATGAAACATAACTCATAACAGTCTGAATGGCAAGCATTAAAAAAGCTTCAATAAAAACAATGTTGTCTTTCATATGTTTGTCACTGGACCGTTTTGTGCTGCTTTTGCAGACCGCAAAGAGAAAAAGGTTTTTCATGTGAAGGCCACAGAAAAATGTGTTGTAATGTGTGTGAATCGGGGTCGCTTTAGGATGTGGAAAACATTTATAACTTTGATGTTGTGTCTTGTGTTGTAACTATATGGTCAGTCTCTTTCTCTCTATGGTTTAAAACTCTAAAGTAATCATTCGTTTTCTTATTTTGTATTACTAAAAACCCAAATGCTCGTACTGATTATGCCATAGGCAACTGTTTATTCTCTAAACTTTTAGCATGAAATATTGGTAAATAAACAAACACTATTTTTTCTCAGGATAAGCAGAGCATGAAAGTCCAACAGATGCATTTGACGTTCCAGCGATCACCAGCAGCAATCGTCTCTTTTAACTCCACCGCAGTGTAATTTAATTTTCTATTCATTATGAGCTTATCGAGCGCATTATTCTGCTACTTTACACTTAAAAGCCGAGCCCTCACACCATGACTGTAACATGTGAAATTCATTGTAAAAGAGAAGAGGACGGAAAAACCCTCCCAGTATTCGCCATCCAGCCCGGACCGCAAATCTCTGTGAATAAAACATCCATAATGACATTAAAATGACATATTGTTGTCTGGGACATTTACCCTCAGCGTCATATGACTAAATTAGACAGCTGTGAGTCTTTTGAAGAGCGGACCGCCCTGTGTCTCTCCCACCCAGCAGTCATGGTGGTATGGACATTCGGCTTCTCTCCTCGCCTTCTCCGATTATGATACGAACCATGAGTCCTATCCGTTTGCGCCGCCGGCCGCCCGGGGATGACTGCGTCCTGTTATTTGTCAGCTTTTTTCTGTGGGAAAAGGGACCGCAGAAAGCCCAAGAGGCCCGGCTGGGTTCTGCCCGTTGTATTCGGCTCAGCAAAGAACGTCCGTTTAGTGAAAACATGTTTTCTGTATACAACACTGACATCTTTCAGAGCCGACGGTAATTGGAAAAACGTGAGATGGAAATGGTAGATTTAACAATGAGGCCGTTTCTTTTACAGTACGGCACAGAAAATCCATTATTTCCCCTGAGCGGCGCTTTTTGTTTTACATTTAGAGCGCTAAACAAATTTCAAAGCCATCGGCGCAAATTGCTTAAGATCCCACATGCAAAGATAAGAAACCAAATCACTTTTCTTTCTCTTGAATGTAGAGCATGATGATGAGTGAAATCGGTCAAGCTTAAGAAAGAAAAATCACAGATGAGGTCTCTTTAATATCGCAATTATTTTTCCAAAGAAATCAATGAGATTAAATAGAGAGCAAAACAAAACGATCTAGAGGAGACGCATGTTCTTTCTCTCAATTTGTTCTCTATTTAATCTCATTGGTGTGTAGAAGATACAATCATGATACGAGACGTCTCATTTGTGGTTCTTCTTTCTTACGGTTTGGCCGCGCTGGATTACAGTACTCGAGAAATAGTCTCGTTGGCTGACGACGTGCCCGCAAGTGCTTTTATTTAACCAAACCTAAGTTAAAGTTGATTTATACACCCAGCTATAATTGAAAACTTTAGTCAGCAGGGTCTTATGAGGTTATAAAGCCGCTCCGTCGTCAGCGTTTGCCCACTAATGGCTTTCGAATGTCCCGGCTGACCCGACGCTAATTTATTGCATGTAAACAAGCTGACAAAGCAACGAACCGTGAAACACTACCGTAAAGACGACGCTTGACATCAGAGCGGGTGGAAATAGAAAGCGGGTCGTGTAAATGGAGAGGTTCGGGTTCGGGTTAGCCGACTACATGATCAGTTTCTTCACACGCACATGTGTTGCTGTGACTGCGGGATGAAGCGCCAACAAGTTAATTTCTATGTGTCTTAGTGTTTGGTAAAGATATAACCCATGTGTTTACCACATCTGAACGCTTTTACCACATTTAAATGATGTGTCATTTCACACAATAAAATTCCCACTGTGTGTGAAGATGTTGAAATGGCTTTTCTAAAATCTAAGTAAGTCAAATGCCATTTTGTTCAAATGATCATTCAGATTATCTTGACATTAACATACATTTTAACTAGAAGAATATTGTTAGTAGAAATGGTTTAATGAATCAATGGCTACAACTAACTTTACCTCTTTTGATAAATATGTTTATCTGTTTGCTAAACATTAATGATTAAGTTGATAAGACGGACGAAGATTATCATATAAATAATAGATTTAAGTTTACTATGTTTTGGATTTAAATGAGCTTTATTAAAGTGGAGTAATGTTGTATTTTGCATGGAAATACAGTAGAAATACATGGAAATACAGTAGTATACTATAGTAAACTGTAAGATTCCTAGATGTTTTAATGTTTTTGAACCTTACCATAGTAAAAAGATTAAAGTATACTACAGTTTATTCATTTATTTAGACTATAAAATACTGCAGTATACATTCAATAAGTGTAGTCTTTACTATAATGTACACTACAATTTACTGTAGTTCACTATGGTCAATTTGAAAGTTGTCTCCTAATATTTGTAAGTGGCTTTGGATAAAAGCGTCAGCAATGTAAATGTAAATGAAAGTATACTACGAATTTACTACAGCTTATCAACTCAAATACTATAGTGTACTATGATTTTCTTCAGTTTACTATAGTAAATATTATAGTATACTACAGTATTTTCCGTGTCACTTACTAATAGATATTTTGATACTCTTTTTAATCTCATTGCTAATCAGAGGAAAAAGTTCTCTTTGTGTTTTTCATGTATATGTTTGGCATTTTCTTTACAGTTTAATCAAACTTGATTTTCATAACTATACACTCAAGTTGTGTAAATGCACATACTTTGTTGTGTTTACCTGTACGTGAAGTTGTATCTTGCTCATTGTTTCACTTAGTAGGGTGGTCATGAGGAGGTAGATTTACACAACAAAGCGTCTGTGAATGAAGGCAGATAACCGTACATACCTTACACATCTCTAAAGCTTTAAAGCCACACGTATATGAAGAGAGGAAGGAGGAGTATTTATTACATAGCTGCATTTGTGTGCACATCAGAGAAAGAGTGAATTCTGCTGCGCTCTTCCCATCACACCCCCCTCACCCCTCCATCGCCTCGGGACCAAACCAGCTCAATTTCGTCTGATTCCGTGCCAGAGATCCACACCGGCAATTTGACCTGTCAGCTCAGTCATGAATCACACGAGAAAGGCGTGATTAGTCAAGTTGATTTATTATGAACACATAACGCACATTTTCATACAGAAGAGAAGAAGAATTGGGGGTAGATGGAGACATGTGGGCTCCTCGGAGAGGACCTTGACACATTAGCAATGTTTAATGTGAGAAATCATAGTGTTTAGTGCATGACGTACTTCCTTTAGTAAACTAAGACAGGAAGTTTGGAGAGATTATTACATGTTTTTTCTCATGGTTTGGTTTAGGTTTTGGATGAATATATTTTTAGCCAGATGAGTCTGCTATGACTCACAACTTTATGTCAGATGTTTCTCCAAAAAATCCTTCATTAAGAGTTATTGTGTTATTGTGGATTGCATAGATCATAGAATTTGATGAAAAATGTTTGAGTTGAGATCTCTAAAATTAGCTTGCAAGCTTTGATATCATGACAAATTCACCTTTGACTTTGTTTAGAAACTTCTTATTCTCAAAAGACAAATCAGAGATGCAGAAGTTTTCATTTGCTTTCCATTTAATCTTATTGTTATATAGATGAAACAGTTGAGATATTAGAGAAGAGATATTTTGTAATGTTATCAGACATTTTGCATTTCGAGATGAATTTGTGACTGAACAGATATTAATTCAAAATCAGAGAAATAAAGACACAGGCAGTATTTATATGCCTTGAGCTTTCAAACTTTTTCTACTCTTTCCGCGAAAGGCTTTTACTACGGTAAGGCCTGGATGGACTCATGCTGTGTAATTATCATTTGGGTTCTGTGGTTCTGCTGTAAAAAGAGACCACACAGTAACGTATCCACATGAAGAATAAAATAAATCCTCAGCATACATTTACAGTAAGACAGTCAGAGAAGTGGTACATTTAAAACACATATATCATTATGATTCTTTCTGCTTTTAAGCATAACAACACCTTGATTTCAGAATCAGAACAATTCACTTTTACATATCAAATGTGTTTTTCTATTATATAAATAATAGTGCACGATAGCTTTTTGCTCCTGCAGTGAGATGTAAAATATTAGAAATTTGCAAGATTGTTGGAATGAGAAGCTTCTTCACAGACCCTGCATATATAAACACCAATAAACACCAAAGCTATATTGTACAAAATAGGACAGTGCCATATTATTATTATTATTATTAGTGTTCCCTCGAAGCGAAGGGTCGCCCCTGATGTAGTGCTCCTCTGTTGGTCACACGCCATCACGTATGAAATGATTTCACAGGTCAGAGTTCACCAAACTTGACATTTGCAATGCAGCAAAATGCATCATTTCATGCGTATTAATAGAAGAACAGCCAATGGAACAAAAAGTCCAGTGTGACCTCCACATTATGCATAGCAGACCAGTAGATAGTGATGTCACTTGATGATGATATGCATGTGCACGACATCACCGTTTCCACAAATTTGTGTTTTTGTAGTTTAGACAGAAACTATTTGCATTTTCAGGATCCCAAAACAGCATTATCAGGTAAATAAATGACCAAAGCGTTTTCATTTTTTAGTTGAAAACAGTGTTGTGTAATGCCTCTTAGACCAGCATTTCAGGTTATCTCTTTATTATTAGTCTCTTTTCTTTAGTTTTTAGTTAACGAATGTAGTACAAATTGCTCTAGTAAACATTAAAACAGCTTATATATTGAGCATGAAACTTCTAATAGATATTCACATTACATTAGAATAATATTGCAGTATTTGCTGTCGATTTTTCTCTATGATATAATGCATTTCTTAAACTGGATCTTCCAGTTTAAATCAATGATTTAAAGTCCATAGTATTTAAAGTCCATCCATTAAATGTGTGTTTTGAGCGGGTAACGTGCATTCAGTCATTAATGCAAAATAAAGCCCTTCAGGGTGACACAAGACCCGCATCAGAGATGAATCCGTTTGGGCTTATTTGCTTGACTTTACTCCAGAGTTTTCATTGGCTGTCAGGTGTTTACTCTTCACACTTGTATTGCCGTTTGTTCATGTGAGATCTTATAGAGCTCATTGTTCTTTAGGATAATTCATGTATGAAAACAATGGCAGTAAACCTGCAGGATATTTGTTAGACACGCTTTATAGTTTTCCAGCACAGGACTTTATTTGAGTGAAATGAAACGCCATATGACAGTGTTGACACACATAATGACATGCACACACTTCTAACCTCCCATCCCGGAGAACTTGTCGGGACAGCTCGGCATTTCTTTAACGTCCTGCGTTCGTGAGTGACGCTCACAATCGGCTCAGCGTGAGCCAAGAGAGAAGATAATAACGCAGCAATTACCTGCCACAACTGACAGCGTCTCGCACAGAGTTCACATGCAAACGCACACAAGTTTAATTAAGTCAGAGAGTGACGGACAGAAAGTCGACAGGATTAAGTGTGCTCGGTAAACAACATTCTTCAAAGGGATGAACGCTTTATAAAGAGCTGCTATAGAAATTATGGTAAAGAGCACAACAAGTATTTGGGTGTGGAACAAGCGTTTTCACAGAGAATGAGACATGGAGATAAATGGATATTTGGGTGAGGTATGAACATTTTAACTGGTTGGGTTTGCTTATATTTTACCAAACCATAAGTGGATGGACGGGCAGGCAGGCAGACAGTTATTTGGATCAATATTTGAGAGATCATTTTTTAGAGAAACATTTTTATGATTGTGCTTGTTGACCCAAGCATGAGTTAAGACTCAATATCATAATTATTTATTTTATTGTCATTTTATTTCAGAAAGAATACACCCTTTGTAATGAAAATAAAAATGTCACGTGATTCTTGTTCTGTACGCTAAACCTGGAGGGCAAACGCTCATTATGGCCCATATACATGTACTGTATGCAAAACTCTTTTGACATGTGAGCTTCATGTAGATCTGAATCATACCTCACAATCCTTTTCCTCTTCATTCACATTCAAAAGTTCTTATTTAACGCAACCAATAAAACATTTTTTGGTACAGACTCAACTAAATGACAGGTGACATACGTGACATCTTCATCATTCTTTTGTAATTTATAGGTGTGAAGCTGTTGAAAGTCTTTTGCATATTCAGCATCCTGCCGGCTAATTCAAATGATGGATGATCTTTCTGATGCAAATGAACTTTATTAGTGTACATTAATATATCATTCATAAAAGTTTTGCTTCTGGACATATTTGCAAACACCCTGGGCTGTTTCATTCATCCCATATGCACATATTCTGTACAACAAAACAGCAGATTCATATGGTAATTGATGGTATTATTTAATGTCCCTGTCGCTCGGTTGGTGGAACATTGTGTTATAGCAACACACAGTTTATGGGTTTGATCCCAGTGAACACGTATATTGATAAACCAAATGTAGAGATGATGTTGGATAAAGACATCTGCAACATGCGTAAATGTAAATAAATGCATTTGTGAGAGTAGATCTAGAGCGAAGTGTTTGTTTTAAAAACAAATCTGGATACACTTATTTAGAGTTTTGTTTTTAAGAACAATTACTTCTTACAAACAGATTGAAAATGAAAACCTGGGTTCAGATAGGACACTAAATGAAAGAAAGCTGGATCATTGACTTGATTTGGCACTGAGAGGTTGAAGGAGGCATGTGATGTGATGTGATGTGATGTGATGGTCGGCCTCGGGCTGTGTGATTGTAAATTCATCAGTGTCAACACAGCTGCATGAGGACGTCTTTGAAGCTAACAGAAGCATGCTAATCATGTCAACACATAAATACATGATTTCCAATTACAAAACACTGTTAGAACAAAATATGCCATCTATGAGATCTGTTGAAACCCTTTAAACTCCTGTGAATTCATCAACAGAGAATTTAGGAAGCAATTTCAGTTATTTATTAAATAAACCATGGATATATATGTTTTCTTCTTTCTTAAAGGCACACCCTTACAGATTTCACAGAAATTGAAGCGTCCGTGACGAGATAAAGCTTAACTTATTCAGTGATGTAAATAAAAATAATAAATGTTTCTTTATTTACTTTATTTGACCTAATTGTTTCTTAATTCTTAATAGTAAAAGTTCTTACTATTTAATTGTAACATAGAATTACTGCTTTGAAGTAAATGAATGTGAAATTAATGAATTTGTAGAAATAAAAGTTTAAGAATAACTACAAACCAGCTTTTTGTCCCGATTTTTTGATATTTTTGGCTAAAAAATAAAAGGTTCTAAATTTGTTTTGACTTCTCACAGTTTGTTTTCAGTGTTAAAATCTGTTGAAATAAATAAAATATATTATGTAAGCGGTAATATTTTCTATGACGTCTCGTATCCATTCATTGATTAAAGTCTTAATTCCGTCCTTCACCTTTCCTCTTTATTGTATTTTAAGCTCTTCCCAGTCTTTTTACTGTCCCTGACAGTAAGTTGATTTACACAGAGAAATGTAAAAGTTTAATTGCTCTTCTCTTTCCAGACCCTCCCACCCACAGGAGCGTTGTTGTTGTTGAGGTGTGGCACTGTAGCCCGAGGCATTCTGGGATAGAAAGGGTTTGGGGTGGGGTGGAAGCGCAATAATCCCGGTCAAGAGTTTTAAACGCTGTCAGATAGACTCTTTGACTTTTGTTTTTTTTGATTTACGCAAAGGCGGAGCGAATAAAGCGTTTTATCGACCGGGTCACTCTTAAAGACGTTAATTGTTTCGTTATTTTCTGATCTCTTTCCCACACAAACACGCTTGCATAATCTCCAAAAGCAAACTGCCTTCCTTTCATATCCTCCCTGTGTTCTTGGCAGAAGCAGAATGTGTTTTTCTTTCCCAGATTTCTGATGTCTATCACGATTCATCCGATTCTTCCTCTCCATCGCCACACCGGTTCTCGTCAAGTTTTGACACGCCGGGCTGCTCTCTCAGATCTTTGGTGTCATATTGGGATGATCTGTAGGGAATCTGACCCCTGTTGTAGAAAGTGCTGGAGTCTTAATTGCGGTGAATGCAGCGCGGCTGGAAGAGCCCGGGGCCAAAATTCATTTGCATCCTGTTGCTTCTCTATCTGCTCATCATTATGACACACCTGCCAAACTGCAATTACCAGTGATGTGGTTACAGCCCTGTTTTTCTTCACTTTATAAGAAAAGACTTTCTTCAATGGCTTTGCCCATTACTTTAATATGATGCATTCCTGAAACATTCAGCTTTACATCAAATCCAGCTTGAATTTACAATTACTACTTACCTCATTTCTGTCATCATTTCTAACTTGTTAATGCATTGCACTTTACCACTTTTAACTTATGCAATTTTGTTTTTGCTTTAGTCTCCCAAATAATTAAAAAGAATTTTTTTTTTTGATATCTCAATTATTTCTTCTAGACATCAATGTAATTAAATGGAGATCAAATGGAAACTTTTGTTTAAGTCTCGTGTGTCTCTCAGAGTCAGAAATCTCACAAGAGATCTTTCAGATCTTTCAGAAGAGATCTCAACAATGACACAAACTCAACTCAGATTTATCAAGTCTGACATTAAAAGTCAACAATATTGAACATTTCAATAAGAACTCAAATCCAGATTATTTTACCTCAACTACATTTATTTTAAACCTTCATATTCTTCAATTCAGACAATTCAGTCTCATTTGTTTCTGTTTTTATTTCAATCTTAAGAGAAACATCTGAGACTAAGACTAAAAGTAAAACTTCATCAAATCTTCTGAGCTATGAAAGAAAAACATCAAGTTCTTGGTTGATGTTCATATATAAGTCAAGAGCTTGTTGTGTCCAGAGATAATATTATCAGTCTTAGAAATGAGAAAATCAAACTTTCACACGACTCTTGAGACACTAGATGACAATCAAATGTCATCTGTCACTCGCCGAGTCACGCACACACATAGACGATTTACTCAAACAGCATCTCATCTGAGGTTCATTATCATATATTATAAATCACCTTCATCGTTCACACAGCCGCCGGTTCGAGACACGCGAACAACAATCGTCTCCATCCTCATTGTTTGTTCGCATAATGTTTTGTTTCAGGTATTGTCTAATTCAGGGGTAATTCGGCTCCAGCCCTCAGGACACGTTTCTCTTCATATGCTTATCTGCTTGTTTAGGGGTAAATAAACACTAAAGGATGATATCTGACTGTTGCTTTCAGCTGATGAACGACAACCAGAGAAAGAAGAAAGACAAAGTTCTCTTTGTCTCTGAACAGCTAAAAACAAAGATGATTAAAACATAATGGAGTCAGAATGTGGAACGTTCCTCCTCCCCGTCACCACATCATGTGCCACCGCTTAGAAAAAAACATAAAAATAACAAGAGAAAAGTCTCACAGCGAGACAGAGGCTCTTTGTGAAACACAGATTTGTGTTGTGAGCGTTTGAAAGGCAGTCGAGAGTTTACATGAGAAGTCCTGTTTCAATTCAAAGCAAATGTTGTCTTCATCTGCTGCTTGTGTTTATATTCTCAAGGTGGATAATTCAATGAGTGTTTCTATCTATCTGTCCTATCAGTCTCTCTCTGTCTGGCTCCATCCATCCATCCATCCATCTATTTTTGCCATTTTTTTATCCGAAGTGACTTTCAGTGCATCTGTCTGTTACATCCATCCATCCATCCATCCATTTATCCATCTTTTTGCAAACATCCTCCTAACACAGACCTTCCGGCTATTGGCACAATACATATAGGTGCGCGTAGACAAAGAGAAGAGCCTGTGACTAATTTAATCCTGGTTTTCAGCCGAGGGCTAAAGTTGACAGAAGTCACTTTGACGTGCTCTATATTCTGCTTTAACAGCATCAGTCTTACCTCCACTTAGTTAATTACAGTCTTTGGACTCACCTGGTAACTGCTGCCCCGAGGATGAAAGAAAGTGGTTTTATGTCTTATATACAGTATATGAAACCCACACAGGATGTGCCGTAAACTTTCATCCTGCCATCAAACAGAAGTAGCAAACATGGCAGTAGCGAACGCTCGTTTGAAATGTGCATTGCGCAACGTCTCGAAATGTGGACGGTCTGCAAAGCGACACCTCGAACAAAAGAGATTTCTTCTTATCGTGTCCAGATCTCGTCTTTAAAGAAACTTCTGTAGCACTTTTTCTAACTGCACCCCACCTGCTTTCATTCACGATAATTATAAAGCAAAAGGAACAGGTATGTTCCCATTGTAAGACGAGTCATTATGTAGCTATGTGTTTAGTGAAGTTGTTTCTTTTGTGTTGCAATCCCCCTCCCGACTTTACTCGTGGGTAATTATCATGAGATGGTGATCGAGGTGACCCGCCACACCCCACATTTAGTTTGGCATGTGGACTGCGCTCCCCGGGTCGTGCCTGGACGTCTGTGCATGACAATAGGCCGGGCAATGGACCCGGTAATTACAGACCCGGGCGGCTATTCGACGGCCCAGTCAGAAACACTTTCAGAGAGCTGAAGTCATACTGTTGTTGACCCCGGCGTGCAAAACAATCAGGTCTGGATCAACTTTGGCATTCCATTTGCATTGAACAGACGTTTGTGTCGGCTATTGTTGTGCATATTGTGTTGTTCTTTTAAATGTTTTATTTTATGGCCAGTGCTTTCGGGCTGTGACGTGATGTTAACTTGAATTATTTAGACGATGAATCAAGGTTGTAGGTTTTAAATGTGTAACATTGTCTCCTAATATTTGTAAGTCACTTTGGATGAAAGCGTCAGCTAAATGCCTAAATGTAAATGTGTAAGAGAATGTGGACATCTTAATATACTTAAAATACTATAATAATATTTGCACTTTTATTTTAAATAGCCATTAATTTATATAAGGTTATGTAAGCATGAGCATAACAATTAAGAATAATAATGTTATTTAAAAATATTTATATATAGTTAAAGTTAAAGTTAAAGGCAGTATTTAAATTTTTGTCTTAAAATTATTTTTTAAATAAAGAGTAAATCAAAATCATTGCTGTTGACATAAATGCTATCTATGATTGCATTTCACAGCACTCTAAAATAATAACAATAAACATAAATAAAGTGTCAACTGAGTTTGACAAAACACATCTAAAGCGTTTGTGTGTTAGTTTGAACACTAGAGGACGCTGTTCATCTCTGTGAGCATCAGTCTGTGATCTCTGGATATTAAACACATTATAAATCAACAGGAAATAACAGGAAAATAAACTTCCACCATCATCTGTTTGTAATCTCTACTATTAATATTTCCTTGTTTTTGCAAACAGATGCTCCTCATTTAAATAACTTACAAATGTCAAAACTCAATAAAAATAAACAAAATACTCACACACAAACTAATAAACAAACAATGTGTAGAACAAAAAAGGACTGTTTAAATGTGTTAAATATAATATTATATATAATAAATACAGCAGTTATATAGAAAACCTTTAGCAGCAACAACGTATATATATATATAATATTATTAAATACTTACATTTAATGATGTCTTATAAAAATGAAATTGTGTAAACTGACGTATAAAAAGTCAAACTTAACTGTATTTATAACGTATATACTGTTTAGCAAATCATGTTAAATCCAACAGAAAATGAAACGACAGACAAACTTTCCCTCGAGTATTTGACGTCTGAAGCCTCTGATCTTCAGTAATGAATGAGGAAATTATCTAACAAACTTTAACTACACGGTACATTTCAATTAATGTGAAGTGAAATTAATTCATGTATGACACGTATTGTCCCGTGGGCATCGTGACATCATCAGTACACCTTGTGTTCATTTTGCTCTGTTTATACTTTTAAATTGAAGGTGTAAACCTAAATTTTACTGATGAAGGGTGGACATTTCATTAGTTTTAATAATAAAGCACATGTTGTGGCATCAATCGATGATATTATGTACTTTGATATTAAACATGGATACATTAATATAAAAATGAAAATGTACCAAAGTGTTTATAAAATACTGTGGTATTACCATGCAGCATGTTCAAAACATGGTATTATATGGTACATTTCCAAAAATATTGATATTTTCAAGATTTTTTAATTGTTTCCAGCGATGATTGCATCAAATCTAATTCATTATTCTTTTGACAGTAGTAGTAAAGAGCGTTTTGATAAAAAAGGAGTTTTATAGTGTTGACTTGACCTCAGTGTAGGTCATATAATGATTTTAATTAAGAAGTGTATGTGTATTTAAATGTGATCTGTATTTAAAAGCGTAAATTGGTTTAGTCACAGGAAGATGAATGTGTGTAGTCCGCAGGGGTTCCAGGGTGGAGCACGTGTGCGGGGTTTTGGGCGCTGTAGGGCGTCGTGTGAACGCGTTCGGCGTGAACTCTTTCCATACCACAGTAAAGTTCCAGCGACGCTGTCGGGGTTCACCACACTTAAACATGATCATCTCACAGACACATGTACTCATTTGTGTGCTGCGGGGATATAAATTTCATTTAATACGGCAGATGTAATGAGATATATGCCATGACGTGTGGTCTGTACTGTATCTGTGTGAAAACAATAAAGGAAATATCTAAAGTTAAGTTCATACATTTTAGTATGTGAACAAACAAAACCACAAACACATATATGAATTATATAGTAAACAAAACATGTGAAAAATATCTTTTTCAGACGAGTCTTTATATCTAGTTTAAAGATATAAAGAAATAATTCTAGATATAAAAGAAAGATATAAAGATTAAATAATTCTTAAATATCTCGTTTCTAAACACTTCTGGAGTTCTTCATGAGTTCTCTTGTTGTTTAGTATCAATTATCGAAATATTTTTTAATTGTATTTAACATTTTAAGTTTTATTAAATTAAATGTTAACCAAAAATGTATTTAATGTCTGTAAAACTAAATTCAAGTCTTTATACCGAAATGTTTTTCAGATTGCATAAATTCAGTAAAATGTGTCTGGATGTTGCAGAGATTACAAAATGAAGCCCTTGAATTTACATTTATATGTATTTTTATCTCTGTCATCTGGAGAGATTTATTAATGAGAAAAGCTGCAACAGATGAAATGACTCTCACAGAGAATGAGTCTAATAAACTCATCAAACCTCACTGTTAGTCATATTGTACATCTGAAACTCTCATAACCGCTCAGATTCAACAGCACATCTGCACTTTTCCTTATTAACTAAAGCAGAAATTGATTACATATCAAGTACTATAAAATACTAAATGCAGTATATTGATAATAAGATAAAGAGTGTCTTTCATACGTATACGTTTGTGTACATTTTGAACAAACGGTTTCAAGAGTTTTCTCTTTGAAGTTCAAATTCAGATCCGCCTGATAAGAAAAAACATTGTGCAAAGATATAAAGAAATGTGACGCCTCCCTCACCTCAGGGCGAGAGCTCTTCAGTCCAATCAATCTTCTTAATCCTTCTTCAAAACAATTACTGATTAGTTGTTTTAGTGTGTTTAAGTGTTATTAAGACCCATTTTAATCTTTACATTCAGCTATAAACTCCTCTGGCTAATGTACGGCTCACTGGCTGCTCGTTCACAGCTCGCCACGTTTATTGACTTCATTTAAATATCAACTTTGCCTTAAAGCTCTTTCTTCTGAAATTTCATTGGACAGATAAACATGAACTGCAATGTGTGATAGAAATACAGGCCCAGGGGATTATTTGCGTTTGAAATAATTTGATGGAAAATCTTAAAGAAACACGTGTGAAATGAATGCAATCCTTTATTCAGGAGATAAAAATAGCAGAAGCAAAAATCTTAGTTATATTTATTCTCAATGCCGTCTGGGAGAAATGAAGATCTTAAGAAGATCATGTTTGTGATTTCTGAACTGCAGGTGAAATTTAAGTCACATGTTGTTGTATTGGGGAGAAATGAAAGACAATAGACTTTAAAAGAAACATTTTGCATCATTCAGATGTACAATCTTATTTACGGTATGTTGTTATTGGAAATTTGCTTACTTAAAAGTTTTGTTTCAAAGCCCTTTTAGCTGTAACTTTATGCCCAGAGGCTTTCTGGTTTTGATCGAATCAGTTTTGTTTCTCTAATCTGCAAAACTGTCAAACAAACGCACACGATTTATAACCCACTTCCATTAGTTATCATTCATCTGCCTCTCTGTGCTGAAAGACTCTAGATTAAAGATTATAAACTTGAATGTTCAGAGTTTAAAACAGCTTGTCATATACAACAGATAAAAACTAAAAGACTCTTTTTCTTAGTTTGGGAAGCGAACTGCTTTTATAATGCATTCACAATGAAAGTTTAAAGGCATTCTGGATGTGTTTATATAGGGTTAGGGTCAGGTTCGGGTTCGGGTTATTTACATGTATATAATGAAGCACATGAACGTGCTCATTTAGGGACACAATGAGGATCGATGTTTGATTTCATGATGATGTTATCTGAATGAACCCGCATCATTCTTCCAAAGATCAGTTTCATTCTCTGTTCTGTGTTTCCCAGATTCAGTATCGGTGTGGACGATTGATGAATGTGAAAGTAGAATAAAAATCCAAACAGAAAACATGTTTAGAGATATGACACAGATATTTCTCATTGTGCAGATGTTCAGAATGATGTATGTAAGTGCAAACAGAAGCTGTTGAGTTCAGACTGTAAACTACACTGT